>CAIGQZ010000379.1:10351519-10384059 GCA_903798205.1 Danio tinwini
TAATAATAATAATAATAATAATAATAATAATAATAATAATAATAATAATAATAATGATATAAAATTGTACTCATTTATTTATTGGAGACATTCATATAAAATACATCTAATATAGTTTGTGTACATTATGTGCACACACACAATTAATTATAGGTGCAATTTTCACATATGTCGCTAAACCTCTGAACAAAAATGTGAATTGTTGTATGAACTTTCGTATCAGCTAATATAGATGTTTTACTATCTAAATGTAAATGTGAATAAACAAATATATATATATATATATGTAAATGTAAATAAATAAATATGTTTTCTATCTAAATGAAGTTGACTAATATTAACAAATATGACACAAAACTTTTATTGTATGCAAAGGGCATTTCCTTGACTTGCACATAACTGCTGAAAGAACTGAGGTGGAGGAAGGAGCGGGTCACTGATAGCTCCTCTGTCACAGAAAACTAGGTTCAGAGGAGCTCGGCTCTGCATGGATGCATTTAATATAGCAGCTGTAAGACGGCGAGAGCGGAAAGAGATTAATCTCACCTTTCCTGGGCAGTAGGTCCCATCTTAGCTCTGCTGTTGACCAAAACCTGTTCACTCCTGCCCAGATAAGGGAACATGAAATATTGCTTTGCATCCAAGACATACTACTCCGATTCATGCAAGGCCAGAAAATACAATCAAACGCCTTTATACAGTACATTCAGCCAGACATTCAGAACACACACACACAGTCGAAACGCTTTCCATTTATACCTCAGATGTTTTTTTGGAAGATTTAGTCTTATCTGCAGATCTGACATGTTTAATTATTTGGTTTCGTTTAATCTCCTGTTTTAAATAAATATAGTTTTTTTTCATTTGCATGGAAAATTAAATGCAATGACACCAACAAATTCCTTTTGGGGAACATAATCCTGTAAGCCCATATAAGTAGAGAGTGCCGATAATAAAAAGACTAAGCCTTTGATAAGAACAGGTGTGGAATGAGGATGAAGAAGCCCAGAAAAAAAAAGAAGAATAAAAAAAGAGGGCTTGGAGGAAGATAAACTCCAGAAGATGACAAACTTCAGAGATTCTATTGATGACATGCATGGAGGAAACAGAATCTGCCGAATATCAAAGTGCAAAAACTCAGGAGACACTAAAGATATACCCAAAGGTACTGTGTGTCTGCTTATTTCATCCTGGTCTTTATCCGTCTCTCTGTCATTCACAATACAACTGAGGGATTGATGTGGAGTATGGAGTGCTATAACAGATAAAAAAGAGCAGGACAAAGCCTTGAAGAAAAGAAGAGGGTGATAAAATGTTCAAAGGTAAGAAGGTCAGGGGCAGGAGAGCAGGATTTATTGAGCTTTTTCTCATTGTACGCCATTTGTTTCATGGTCCCAGGTGTTTCACACTCTCACTTGATGAGACCAATGCCATTGATGGTTTTTAGCGGCTGTGGATGAAGCATATAGATTCTTTGAGGACATGTTTACACAACAATGACTACGTTTACATGGACACCAATAATCCTTTTTGATTTATTTAATTTGAAAAAGGTCATAATCAAACTAATCAGAAATCAAATTAAGACGTGGAGTATGCTGATTTTAGTCGCATTATTGAAGTGCAGTCCATGTAAAACCCTTAATCAAACTATTACCGTCATGTAGGATTTTCGCTGCATTTTGTGACAGGATATCCCATACAAACACTTCTGTTTGACACGATTCTCGCACCTACCGAGTCAGTAAAGGACCACAGACAACTGCATTGCAATTTATTTTTTTATTTTTGCCAAAGTTCAATTAAAATAACACTCTTCCAGCATATTACACAATATCTCTTTGTTATGGTAGGTGTGCATGAAATGTTCCTGAATGAAAGTGAAAGTGCCAAACTGCAGTTAAAGTCAGCAAATTAAAAATCAAACACCCAAAATTACACAAAAATCCACAGGGAAATGTGGATAGCATGGTGACACAACATGCAAAACAAGATCATGACAGGAACATTCAAAAAGCAACTCATGTAAACACCTTAATCATATTATTGTCTTATTCAGATTAAGGCAAATAATTTGATTACTGATGTCCATGTAAACGTATTCACTGATGCAATTATTTCCTTAATTTGCTTTGTGTGCAGACAACAATATTGTTAAAGCGATATATCACCCAAAAATGAAAATTACGTCATCATTACCTCACCCTTTACTTGTTCTAAATCTTGTTCTGTTGAACACAAAAGAAGATATATTAAAGAATATTGGAAACCTTTAACCATACTTTACACAGATCTGTAAAAATGACCAAAAAATGTGGGATAGTTATTGCAATATCACTTGCACATAAGGTCCTGTAAGTCCACCATTGTTGTTTTGATTCTTAAATACTGTCACATTGATGTAGACTATAATGGATAATGCACATTTTTTGTAGTTTACATAAAGATGATGATGAAAGTTTTGAAAAGTTAATTTTCAGCATTTTCAGGCCCAGAAATGTCACAATTGTCAAGTACTTGAGTATGTATATAGATTAAATAGTATATAAATAGATAAAACGCATGGACAATAACTGGTTTCAAGGTTTACTGAGGTTTGGAAAAGTCAAGTTTAATACCGCTAAAATGTAATTTTTTTTAATGTAAAAAAAAATTGTAATGTATTTTTTATGTGTTGTAAAGAAATCTGTGTTTTTGAAACAAATGAAGAGAGCTAAAGTCAATGATTTATTTTAATTATTTGGCCTGACATGTTAAATAAAATAACTAAAATAAATTGTGTTCAATGGGGATTTTAGTTTTTGTTTGTTTTGTTTTACCTAGACATTTAAAAAGAACTTATTTTAAAGCAGCAATCACATTACCGTGAAACTGCAAGATTTTTATCCAAGGTTATGATGCTTTCAGTAACTTATACCGGCCCATGCCTACACACATGCACATTTTTGTAGTTTACATACCTGTAGAAATAATAATGGTATAAAAAAAACACTCAAAAGATTATATTTTCAGGCCCGGAAAATGTCATATGTACGTGTAAATAAAGGCCAAAAATGGATAAAACATTTTCTGTATTAGGTGAACAGCCTTAGCAGAGACACTGCAAGTGAATAAACATAAAAAAAACCTAAAGCAAAGAATGAAAAGACTGCTTAAATGTCTTAAAAGAAGAAAGAAGACCTAAAAAGCAACCTCAACCTCTACCTCAAAGCTGTCTTGAGATGTCAAGAATACACAAAGTGTGTTGAACAATACCAATTCTACCAATTATTCCATTGTTCAAAAGTCTTGGATAGGTACAACTCCTTTATTTTTTAAATTATTTTTCTAAAAAAGTTTTTCAATGCTCACCAAGCTATTATTTCTTTAAAAAATATCAAGAAATATTATTCAAATTTATAATGGCTGCTTTTTATTTGAATGCATTTTAAAGTGTTATATTTTGTTCTTTGAATGCAAAGCTATACTGTATCAATGAAAACAACTTTGCTACTTAGTATTTTTGTGGAAACATTAATACATTTTTTTATTCACAGAAAGTTCAAAAGAGCACCATATCTTTCATTTATTTGCATTTATGCTTTGGAAGGCGATTTTATCCAAAAAGACCAACATTACATTCAAGCTATGCATTATTTTTGCCAATTCATTCCACATTATGAATCAAACCCATAACCTTGGCATTGCTAGAGCCAAGTGACAGGAAGAACATTTTCTTAACTGACTGATTTAACGCATTTATGACATAGAAAAAAGATTGGATTCCAAATTTTTTTTTTAATAATGAATATTTCTAGGAATATGCAATTAAGTAATTGATTTATAGTGTAAGAAAATAGTTTATGGATGTGCTTAAATCTGCCCTAAAGGTCCTGTGAAGTGCTTTGAAATATGCATTTTTATTCAACGTTTGACAATCTCAACCAAAACACCATGAGAGGGTGCGACATAGAGTTGCTCCTCAACTTTTTAAAAACGGCCAATAGTGTTTTGTTTCATCACCATTCTGTTAGTGAAAGTAGTTGAGCTTAAGTGCTTCAAATAAAAAGCAAATGAGAAGCGACTTAAAGGGGGCGGGCATGTCAGATACCAGGAGCCTTTGATTGGTTATGATGTGATGAGAAACTGTAGTATGAGGTGACGTGAAAAAAGACTGTTGATCTATTTAGGCAGAAGCGACAAACTACAAGCTTTTCATGCTTATATCAGTTTTATATCTTCTAAATGCGAGTTTTGTCACTGTTTTGGAGCAAACTAGCTTATAGATATTTTAAAACTAACAATACTGATACTAACATCGAAAAAAAACTTGTCCCATGTCACTATTACAAATGTACACTTATAGTTAGTGGCATAGTTCACCCAAAAATTGTATTATCATTTAATCACCATCCACTTTTTCTAAACTTGATTTATTGTGCTAGACACAAAGAAAGAGATTCTAAATATTATACTATGGATGTTAATGTCTGTGTTTTACCAACATTCTTCAGAATATCTTGTTTTGTGTTTAACATAATAAATTAATTAGTTAAGGTTTAGAACCAATTGAGTAAAAGATGTAATGGAAATTAAAATTTTAGGTGAAATTTTCCTACAAGGTATGTACCTTATGGAGAAAATGACAGTACATTACTATAAAAATAAAAACTTGCAACATCGATAGTTTTAACCACAAGCCATTTATGACCTTCTGGTGATAAAGAACATGTGTTGTCAGCTTACTAAGATTTTGCATGCAAATATACCATCCCAGGCTCATTCTGATTACGTACCCCTACATTTTTGGAGAGCACCAAACACGTGCCAGGAGCTACGTTTTTCTGCAGTTTTTGTTTTCGCGAATGCGCCAGAGGCTGCAGTGTATGCTTTTTCAGATCCCAAATTTCTCTCACGAGTACCATTCGCGCTTGTTGTTCTCACATAAATCCACCAGAGGCAGCTGTTGACCAACCGATGGATCCCACACATTCCCTTTTCCCTAAACCCAACCAATAATATTTTAAAAAGCATCGTCTGACCCGCCGACATACGTGTCGAGCTACCGGACAAACTGGTAACAGCAGAGAAGCCATCCACATGCAGGTATGCGGTCAGCTGGTAAGCGAGAAAAGGAAGTCGTCATACCTGCCCAGTAGCATTTATTTTAAAGATGAAATGCAGCCATACATAGCTTAGTCCACATAATTTGCGATCTCTAGAAATGTATATAGGCCTACGCTTTCAGAACGAGCCTATGCTGCAGTATACTCATTGAAATCACTGACATCAAACCAATTGTTGCATATGATGTTAAAGTTGTTTTTGAACGGAGTGCAAGATTTTCAGAAAATGAGTTCAGTATAGTTGGTTAATTGTTTTTTCTTAACAAAGAGCGCTCATATTACTTAAATATTACAAAAAATTACATGCGTCTTATTTTGTAGTTTGACAGCCTGGATTCTCATTCATGCCCATACTATTGTAATGCACAGATGCTTTTTTTGTGATTTTTGTGCTAAGCCGTAATAGATCCACATTGACACAAATGCTGTCATTTTTTTAGAGGAAGTAAGAGTGGTTCGGATGAAAGTAAATCAGTAAATGTTTTTTTTTTCTTTTTAAATATCCAGATTTATCTGGATGCATGTCAGAAACGACATAGAAGATTACAATAGTGTTTTAATAATATAGCAATACACAGATCTGTAACAGCTGAGAGAGAACGAATGAATCTGTGCGAAACTCCTGCAGGTACAAGATTACTTCCATGCCGGATCTGGGATTAAACCAGTGTGTTTAAGGGTTAAGAGAACATGTCAGATTAACATGACAGGATTAAATGCTAAAAGTGAGTTTGTTTATATGGACTACAGCTCTTGCTCTCTCTTTTTTTTTTTTTTTTTAATCCAAGATTTGTATTCCGAAACCCGGCTCAAGCGTTTTGTTAAATACGCGGGTTCCATCAGAAGTTAATTTAGCAAATGTTATTAAGCCAGAGGGTACGAGCAGATATAAAGCGTTAACAAAGAAATTGAAGTGCTCGTTGAGAAAATGGAGTGTAATTGAGCCTAGAGAAGGCTGGAGACGAAGTAAATTGAGCAGCCATTGCAGAGATGACGAGATTCTAATGTTTCCCCCCTCTTGGATTCAGTTCACCGAGACAAGCCAAGATGAAAAAAGAGAAAGAAATCTGCCATCACTGCACTCACTGTGTTTGCTTTAAACCCTTATCAGAAGCAATTATGGAAAGTTCCAAAAACTCCCTTCATCTCCTCATCGCAACACCAAGTATCTTGCATGCATCTGGAAAAAAGAGAGGATGCAGTGCTGCTCCTCCAGGCCCCCTTATTACTGCTCCACACATGATTGGCTTATTTGATCAGATCTCTCTCTCCCTCTCTCTCTCTCTCTCTCTCTCTCTCTCTCCATGAACGCGTGGCTCCATCTGGCTCTGCTGTGTGTGGAGAGAGCTGAACAGGTGAGCTCGGAGATGTCTGGCAGAAAAGAGTCATCAGAAATAATGACAGGTGCACCTCATAATGTGGAGAACGGGAAGAGGAAGAAAGAAAATAATCGAGGAAGAAAATGAGTGGGAGATGGAGATGAAAAATGTTCTATATACTTTATGCAAGAGGGGTTAATATATCTGTAATGGCTGCATCTGACACAGCTGATGTTGAAAAATGATGACGTGGGATGAGATGTGTACAGTTCTCAAAGCCTGTAGGTAACATTTGGTGGGCTTTTTATAATACAAACATTTTAGTTTTTATAATGTTATTACTGTTAATTATTATACTAATTACTAATTATCATTACAAAATAACTAATTATTATTACAAAAATGGGTAACACTACTTGAAAGGCTTGTTCATAAGATTGACATCACACCTTTTATAAGCATAACAAGGCACATTATAAATATGAAGATTTTATGCATGCTTATGACAATTATCATTTATCATCAATTATCATCAAGTGTAATTTGTTCATTTTAAATGCAAAGGTGACATTGTTTGAGATGTCTTTATTATGACAAAAACAAATATATCACAACCTTTGTCTTTGTCATGACTGCTAGGCATTGCCAATAGAACATAACTTGTCATAAATCTGTCATAAACATTGTCATGAGGTTGATATAATTGTGTCATGAATATTTATCAAAACAAATTATAACATAATTTATATTTAATGACGTTTAGTAACAATTTATTGGCAAGTTCAATATGTATCACGGTACACTGTAAAACTGACATTTCTCCACATCACCACCAGTGTGTAGCATCCAATTGGATAATGTGACGGCAGCCACAGGACAGCGGCGCCAGTGTGCTTACCACACACCAGCTATTGGTGGAGTGGACAGACGTTAATAGATTTAATGATAGACAATTTGGTGAATAGGTGTAATTAGAAGGCCATGAATGGGTAAGGGCCAATGGAGGGTATTTGGCCAGGACCGTGGGAGTTGTACAGTAGGTGTTTTTGCACCAATCATTTCCATTATGCACCACACAGCACTTCTTCCTCACATTTTTGCTACATCACTTCTCCGTGTGACAATCATGAGTATAGGTCAGCCTGCAGTTTTTCCTGACCCTTCTCCTCCTCCATACCTTTCATCTCTGTGAATCTACCAAAACAAAGCTCTTTCATGCGTCTGTGGCAGTAAATATGTCAACTCTCCTCTGGCTGGCTGGACTCAGCTTTGAACTGCTGAGATGACAAATCCACCTCTGCTATGAGCTTCTGCAAGAGCTTGACAGACCGGGAGAGACGGAGAAAGATCAACCTGACTTTAATATTTCATCACAGATACGAGTATGGCAGATGACCTGAAGAAGTTGCAGGCTTGGAGCCCCTGCTGTGGCAGTAGAGTTCGGTCAACTTTGTTCACTAGCATAAGAAACACAGTAACTGACTGTTATTTTGTTTCCATCTGCACTAATAATATGCCTGACACCATAACAAGACTTAAATGTGCTGCATATGTAGGTTTTTGACTCTTCTAAGGCATAACAAATACAATAATATGTTAGCAGATATTTAAGAAACATGCTAAGTGAACATTCTTGTTTATCTGAAAAACAATGCTAAAATCAGGTGTTCTGCTTTGAAAATGTGTGTTACGTGCCAGAACGGCTGTCTTTGTTTTGGTCATTTAACCCGGCCACTGCCAGTCAGCATATTGCATATGCATATTTCATTTATTCAGTCAAGAAGATTCTCAAAGTGTCTGTCTGGGACTGAAATGCAACCTCTAGTGGACAATAACAGCCTCCAAAATGAGATGCAGATTTAGAGTTCCACATGATGTGGTTATTAATTAGCAAATAATATAAATATTACAAATGTAAACATTAGGTTAGCAGGTTACATTGTAACACCTTGTCCTAACAACACACTACAGTATGTGACGAGATTTGCAGTGATGAGCAATTTGGCTGTTTGCACCAGACGGAACACGACAGAAATTTAAATACAGCCATTCAGAAGCAAAGAATGGTGCACTTACTGCACTCCAACAAAATGTTAAGGTTTATAATCTAATTAATACATATTAAAGGGCACCTATGGTGAAAAATCTACTTTTCAAGCTGTTTGGACAGACATATTCAATTCAATTTAATTCATCTTTATTTGTATAGCGCTTATACAATGTAAATTGTGTCAAAGCAGCTTCACATGGAAGTTTATAGTGAATTGAAACAGTGTCAGTTCAGTTTTCAGTGTTTAAGTTCAGTTCAGTTTAGCTCAGGTCAGTGTGGTTTAATAATCACTACTGAGAGTCCAAACACTGAAGAGCAATTCCATCAATGAGCAGCTCTACAGATCCCGAACCATGCAAGCCAGTGGCGACAGCGGCGAGGAAAAAACTTCACCAATTGGCGAAAGTGAAGAATTTAAAAAAATCTCAAGAGAAACCAGGCTCAGGTGGGCACAAACATTTCTCCTATGGCCAAACGTCTTGTGCAGAGCTGCAGTCTAGGCGCAGTAGCTAGACCTCAGCATAGACACGTCTGTCCTTGGAGCATCACAGGAATCAGTCTCATGCTCGCCACCATGACCACCATAGCAGCAGCTCAGGATACGGCCTGGTCCAGAAACCTTGGGATCGTCTCGTCGCTGGTCTTGGATCGCATCAGTGGCACTGCATAGTCTGAGGGTCTTGAGATGAGTACCCCCAGGTGGAAATACAGAATAAGGAGAATAATGTGTAGGTACAGTGTATAGAACGTCATATTGGGGTGATATAAACACACCCAGTGCTTTTTTTTTCAATTTAACATCATAAAAACAGTGGACCAATTGGAGCGGTTTTGAGACTGACCGCAACTTGACGAAGGAGTGCAATCCCCCCGCCCACCGAATTGATTGACACCTGCGTGTTAACATGTCTCTGTAGTAACGTGTATAATCATATCCACAAGACAGGACGTGCGCAAATCAATCATAAATAAAAGGTCTGTTCGGTTTGCTAGGATCATCAATCATCATCAAATGTGATCAAGAGTGAGTTTTACAAGTTTAAAATATTTTAAAACAGTGCATGTGTGTGATGAATTACAGCGATTTACTTCAGCTTTATTTAATCAACACAGCCACATGTCAGTACAATTATAAAAGAGGACACTTCCATCCTGGTTTGTGGACGTTAAATCAGGTTTATTTTGTACATTAACGTAACAGATATCCATGCAGCAGTGGATATTAACCTGTATCCTGTCACATGTGCGTGCAAAGCTAAACGCGCTCTGTATGTATGTGTGTGTGTGTGTGTGTCTGTGCTGTGTGTGTGCCTGTGTGTGTGCGTGAACTTTGTAACGACATTGTGTGTGACTCATCCTGCAGCTCCACACAAATGCATCAAATACTCATTGGCAGGGCCAGACGGAATCTGCAGACATTTTTTGCTATTTCTGTGGAGAATTTTGGTAAAAATCTGTTGATTTCTGCAGAATTATTTTGGGAGTATCATAACTAAAACCTTAATATGTGAAATAAAAAATAATACCTTTTTAACTTTTACTTAATGTTTAAAATGCAAATCCAATTAGATTCACTTTATTTGGTAAACAAAGCAAGTCTCTTATATAATATATCTATTAAAAGACCAAAACATTTTCATATTAGTCAATAATATTACTGAAATTAATTTAAAAACTGAATAAATATAGCTTTACACACATTTACTCAAGTAAATAAATAGAATTAATGATGGGCTAAAAATCTGCGTCCACCTTATTTTTCATGTAAGAATGGGCTCGGCCATTGTAGCTTACGGTAAATGTGTTGAGTCTTCTGGTCTCATTCACTTTCATTGATTGTTAGCTGTTCCAAACAGCTTGTTATGTTTGAGGCTGCAAACTGGTAATTTCTTATATTATTATTAAATTTATATTATTTTCATTTTAATGTATTGTCAAACAGACTGGTTTGTGGCATATAAGCAGTTTGACCGTTTACTTGCCATTTAGTGTATATTGCTAGTCATTTACCAAGAGCAACAAAGTAATCAAAATCTTAGCACATCCGCAGAAAAGAAGATTAAAGAAACAACTGCAAAAGAAGATTAAGGAATATTGAATTAGTTTTTTAACTGTAGTGTATTTAAAGGGACAAGACATTTGTTCATTGCGGTTCATTTATTAATAGGGATGGGCATGTCAATGCATGCAGCTGTCACAATGAGGCATTGCATTTTCCAGAGCAGGAGAGACATTTAGAAGCAAAATTTACAAAAAAAAAATATTTTCTCAACACTAAACTTAATTTAAAGGCCAAAAATACTATATATCTTGAGAAAACTGTTGGAAAATGCTGCTATTAGGAAGTGTAAATTGTACAAAATGTAACTCTACACTGTAAAAAGTGGTTTGCTGACTTTTTTTAAGTGAACAAACCCATCGCTTTTAATCTATTAGTTGACATCACTTAAAAAAGTGAGTAAACCTGTTGCCTTAAAATTAAAAAGCCAAATTATGCATAATTATGAAAATTAAGTCAACTGAACATTTCCAAATTGCAATATGTTACTCACTTTTTAAGTAAAGTAACTCATTTTACAGGGTAAAAGCTTTTTTTATGTAACCATAATCAAAGTGTTTTCTATGTTACTTTTCTAAGGATGCAATTGTCTGTTTCTGATTAATGCTGCTGTAAATAGTTAGAAAAAAGAGCCTGATTAAGAGATCTGCAAGAAAGTGCAAATTTGCATGACATGTTTAGACAGAGCACATCAAAGAGAAAGTTCAACTCTTCATTTTGACGTGTTTGTCAGTAGACTACGACTCAACTGAACACTCAATCATATACAGTATCCATTGTGGCCTGCAGCAGTGTTTGCTTCTTAAATGAGATGTGTAAAATTAGATAGCAAATATGCAGAGTTTGACCATGTAAAAGTGGTGATTTGGAAAGTTTGAATGGGCTGAGGTGGCATTTTTCATTAAAGGCAATAAAACACATTGTTCTTACTACATGTTATGTGGCACTGCAACACGTGATAAAAAAGTATATTTTTCCATGTTAAAATGAGTTTTTAAACAATCTATTTTAGAAACAGTTTTTATTTTTGCAATGTCACAGCAAAACAACACCCTAAACTGCTATGACCATGATCTCCTCAGATAGAGATTATGTGCTTTATTTAGTGTTAAATGCAACCAATATGAAAACCATTTTACTTGACATTTAATGCCACACTACTAAAAGCAGATCTTGTAAAAAATAAAAAAAGCAAATGATTTGAAAAAGTCAGTGACTCAGTGCAAACCAACATCAGTCACTCAGCCTACAGTTTGCACTTTTAATAATGTGAAATTGGTTTAATATGCATTAATTAGATTATAACCCTTACCAATTCATTTGGAGTGCAGAGGCTGACATTTAAATAAATGCTAGTATTTAAATGTTTCTGCCACATCGTGTTTGGCGCAGACAGACAAATTGCTTGTTGCTGGAATCTTGTCGCATTACTTGTCGCATGCTATAAGGACTCAGTGCAATGTATGATGTTTGCATACTGTACATACTGTACATTCCTTTCATTAGTGTCAGCCATATGGTTAAAAAATGAAAAAACATCCTATTTTTTTATTTATTTTGAGATTATGAACAACAAACTTTTGGTTGCCATATACACCTGTATGGTAATTTCTACTATATAAATGTATTTATTACTTATATTTATCACTGATTTACCTAATAATGAATAATTTACATAATTGGCAAGATAGATTTTGTCGAGGTAATTGAGCTCCCCCAGAAATCCCCTCTTGAGTGTGTAGGAAGCAGGGATTACTGCAGAGGAACCCTGTGAATCAAATCACAGCTACAGCCTTATTAGCATAATGAACCATCAGTACATCACTGAAGTCATATGTCACTGTCTGCAGATGCTGTACCCCTAACAACACTCACAATAATTTGCAGGAACCCACATAAAGGGTCTACCACAAATACCGCAGGTGGTCTTCATCAAAAATTCATTATTCGGAAAGTCTCACGCAGCCTGAAACTATAGGGGTTTCAATGGTGCCTCCATGCAAGTGTTGCAAATCAGCACTGATTGACCAGAGAAAAGCTTTTCAGTTCCAGCTTTTTTAGCACAGTGTCTTTGGGGATCTATGGAGTTCTACAGGCCTTTCAGCTTTAATTCAGTTTGGATAAGGTGAGCTATTAGTTGCTAGAAGTTGCTGTGTTAGGCAAAAAATATATAAAAAAAGAAAAGTTTTTGGCCTCATGTGGAATATTGCAAAAAACATCAAGTACAAACTATGTCTGTGCATAGGAATATGGTTGCATGCATGATGCAATTTTATGTCTGCTTTATCCCCCGCTGATTTACAGTACTGATGAAGCTGTTGCAGTATACAACATTTATTAAACAGATAGTTCACCCAAAACAGTACATTTTTTATCATCATTTACTCACTTGTTCCAAACTTGTTTGACTTTCTTTCTTTTACTAAACACTAAATAATAAATTTAGAAAAAAGCTGGAAACCTGTAATTATTGACAAAGAATATAAAATACACAAGACATATCACTTGTATAGATTTCGATAGGGAAAAGTGTAAAGGTCAATATGGAGATTAAGGCCCCGCCTACTTGTATAGGAGCCAATCATTGGCCGCGTTAGACTGACGTTTCTCCGGGGGAGAAGTTTGGACCTGACGTGCGTTGTTACAGCAGTTTTTTGTGGTGAACAAACGCACTAGAATCTCAGCTAATAATTGCTTCACAGACAAAGTTCAAGACCAAGACCAAGTTGTAAATTAAGACCAGCATGATTTGGGGAAGCATTATTTAGAGAATGATAATGTGTAGAACATACATAAATGAGGTTGGTGTCGTGATCTCGTTCCTATCAAACGCACATGTGCATTAGCCTGGGCAACCTAAAAAAGATGCTGATTTAGTTTGATTCGAACGTTTAGAAATTAAACTTATGACAGTTGTTTATTGTTATCGGTGATTCCAAATATGTAATGTAGTCGTAAGCTTGGCAAACAGTTTTGGAGAATTTGATGTTTCCCTATTCAAACAGAATGCCCGAGCATACTGCCGAGAGGCATTTCAAAGATGGCCACCGAGTGAAATGACTTGCCTTAAAAGGATTTGCCATTGACTCAAGTATTTGGTTTTCCTACTATGGAAAAGATTCCTACTGTGGTTTATGCCGAGTTCAGACTGCATGATTTTCACACTGCATGACTATCTGGGCTAGTGTTCTGTCTGCGCTGTGTTTACATGGATCGGCGACAGGAGAGATCATACTGCATGACTTTAAAATCACAGACAACTTTGTCCAAACTACATCTCACAGCCAAACAAATGCGAGAAGTGACATGGAAACAACGCGAGGTCACCTAATATATATCACGTAATATATATTTTGTTATTAACTACATAATGTACACAGAAGGCTTTAGCTTTAGAAACTTGTGCTGCTCACCTGGCTTTTAAAGAGAATTAAGAATCTCTCCTCAACTTTTTTTTTACTTTTCGACCTGATTGTAATATTGATCAGATAACACGCCAAACAGACATAGTGCTCCTGCCAATTTTACACTCGTTTTTCCTCCATTTCTTGGGTCCAAATCAACTGAAAATGAGCGCTTTTAACTTCTCCCCCAGCCTCCCGCTGGCCTGCAGGTAACCACGAGTGAATTAATACTATAGTGAATGCTGCTCTCTCATTGGCTGTAGGTGATCGTGGATGTTATTTTCAGTCAGAACACATTCACACGGCATGATTTGCATCGCCGACAGCTCCAGATATTTAGCATGCCAAATATCTCATGGGCATCGGTGACTCATCAGTGATTCTCTCATAACGCGTCCTTGATAATTCATACTGTGTGATTGTCACGAGCATAGATTTGCCTGTGATTTCAGGCATTTGTCTGCGATTTCTTAAAACCTGTCGGCGAGTCAAAATCAGGGCTAAAATCATTCAGTCTGCACTCGGCATTAGTGATTACAGGTTTTCAGCTTTCTTCAAAATATCTTCTTCAGTGTAATAAAGAAGAAAGAATCAGGTTCGAAATCACTTGAGGGAGAGTAAATAATTAGTCCATTTTTTGTTTTGGGTAAACTAGTCCTTTAAGTAAATTAGCTTTTAATACCATTTAAGTATGACAGAATAGTTTTGTAGTCATGCAACACACCTCATATGTTGTTCTATGTTCTTGGAATATAAGATAGAAAAATAAACTGAAATTCAGTGCATTATTTAATGAATATCTTGACCTTGATTTTTGGTCTCAACTGCTCAGTCATTAGACTGTATTACTATATCATATTCACAGAAAAAGCACACCAATTGTGAGCAACCCAAGAGCTTTCTTTGAGGTAAATATAGCTGTTGTGTTCATTGCGACAAATTATCGTGCTCATCTCTGACTGTCATCTGTCAGCCATCTGTTTCTGTCTGGAGATGTTTCCTTTTAGGCTTTTTTTGACATTGTATGACATGTTATCTTCTTTAAAACTCACATCTTATTGGTTTTCCTGCGTGAATCAAAATAAACTGCAATGTGGAAAAAAACAAACAAACAAACTAACAAACCAAGCAACTTAGGCATTTTTTTTTAAATGACTACTTCCACAGTTATTTTTTTTATTTCACTCTTCGGTATACATAAATTACTCAAATTGTTATTGGCTTTAGCTGACCCAAACTTCACTCCAATTAGCTCAATTAATTTTTATTAATTGCCATTTGTAATGTGTGCCATTAAAGACTTGTTTGATAAACATTTCAAGATTACTTTCTGACAAAAAAAAAGTGTGAAGAACAAATCCAGCCGCCTAAAGGACAAGATAAGAAACAAAAATATACTACAGTGTTTACAACTGGATGCATTAAGCTAACATCAATGTTTCACTCAATAGGAAGACAGAGACCAAACACAAAGTAGACAATAGTAATTGTATTAGACGGAATCCTCCCCATGGACTACAGATAAAGTAAACATTTGGGAAGTGTCAATAATCTTTGTAAACAGAAAATGGTTACAACAATCCTCTAAGCTAAATAACTCAACAATCAAGACTACATACTGTCGCAGGAGAGGGACCACACAACAAGGTTTTAAACAAAAAGTATCCCCGGAGGGTGGATTTATTAAGGATAACAGAAAGGTATTGAATAAAGGTGCTCCGTGAGTGCAGTTTGTGTGTGTGTCTTCTCCTTTCTCCTAGCTCGTGCCTTTCTTCTAGGCGGTGGCTTTATGTGCAGTTCAGCCCTCTCTGAGAATCTGGTTCGGGAGGTTCGGTGCTTCCTGCGTGAAGTGCTCAGAGGTCTCAGGTGCTGTCTGTAAGGGAGAGAGAGAGAGAGAGACGTTAGCTGCTGCTCACGAGGGAGATCAAGCTCAAACTGAAGCCGTCTCTCCTCTCTCTTATGTGGTGGGGCTGACGAGGCGCAGGTGTCGCTGCTCTCATCCTGATTGCGCCTGCCAGCTGCCCGTGATTTGTGCCAGGACCTCGATGAATGGGATAGACCTCCGTCACAATACCTTTGTCCGGGGACTACTGCTGTCTCAAAGGGTGGTGACTGAATATTAGCTTTTTCCTCTTTTAAACACCATTCAATACAAACATTGCTACTGTACAGTTATTTACATTTCACACTAACTAAGGATTGAACCATATTCAGTATTGATTTGTCTGTGGGTTGCTTAAACAAATAAATCAATTTAACTTAGTGGTTTTCCACCATGTCTCCTCAGGAGACATCCAGAAGGGCCGCCAGATGACTTAGCTGTATTTTAATTAACAAGATGTGTATAATATTTTGATACAATTATGTAATTGAAAATAACAAAAACACATAAAATATGATGTGAAGATAAAATTGTATCATCTCCACTTAACAGGGATTGATTTTGATGAACATACAGTTCAACATCTGAAATTGTTACAGTGCATGTTTCTTGGTTAATTTATCGCATACATCAATACTTTCAGTTTTCAATCAAATCTTTATGATGATTTGATAAAAGCTTATGGGTGGAAATGCAATATTGTGTTGGGTGATGGTGGGCTGTCTAGTCAAAAAGACAGAGAAGAACTATTCTAACCTGTGATAAATTTATTTAGATGCAGGTTCACCTAAAACCAATTTTGAGGGTATAACATTGGCAGACAATAACTTTACACATCGCAGGCCTTAACCGGGGGGGTGGTTCGGGTGGTTCCACCCCTCACTGATAAAGGTGCAGAATTTGTCCCATACATGAGCTTATTTGTCCTATTTTGACTGCTTTGCCATCATAGTAAAAAGTAACACATCGAAAGACCAAGAACTTTAAGACCAAGACCAAACGGAATCCTGGTGTGACGTTAGTTAATCAATTTTGTTCAATGTAAACAATTATTTTTCAAGAGTCCAACATACAGCTGGAAAACAGCTGATATAAGCGAAGTCATAAATAGAGAAAACATTTGACAAGTAACTTCTCTAAATCTTGGACCTTATTCTTGAAAGAAAACATGACCGATAAAGAAGTGTGAAGCACCAAATGCAACCAGTATAAAAATCTATTTGAATACTATTTTGGCTATTGTTGTTGTCCATAAAATAATAATAATAATAAATAAAGAAAAAATAATAATAATAACAACAAAATAATAAAATAAAAAACAATAAATAATAAAATAAATTACATTAAATTTTTAAAATAATAAAAAATAATACAACAAAAAAATATACAAAACAATGCAAAATAAAAAAATGTTTAAATTAAACAAAATTATTAAAACAATTATTAAAATAATTTCCAAGTTTTTTGTAAACTTTAACTTTGTATTTTATCTAGCAAAATTGTATACAAAAATATACCACTGTAAAAACCTTTAAAATATAAATGGTGTATGTAAAATCTGTTAAAGTGAAGATTTATTTCTCAGTGCAGAAGAAAAATCTAATTTTGCGTAAACAGCCATTAAAATATGTACTGTAATAGAAATCTGCAGAAACATATTTATAAAGTGCAACAGAAGAAACTATTATAATTGTATTTTTGTTGTTTTCTTTGGATTAGACAGCTGTGCTTTTTTACAAGAGAAGCTAGAAAATTGTAAAGCTCTGAAAGATAATAATAATAAATAATAATAATAATAATAATAATTATTATTATTATTATTATTAATAATAATAATAATAATAATAATGATAATTTTATCATTGTTATAATGTTGTTGTTTTTTTTTATTCAAACGGACAAATTCTGACTGAGGAAAGTTAATTGTGCTGGCCAGTTTGTTATTTAACTAATAAATTACAATAGGCTACAGTTTTTAATTTAAAAAACTATTTTTATAATAAGATATAATGCAATAAATTTGTATTTTAAGAATACATATTTGGCATATTGCTGTACTCTAAATATTTAGAAAATATTTTTGGTACATCAAAAAGTGTGGTTATAATGACCATCCAGCAAGCTAATCCAGCTAAAAAAAATGTGCTTAAAAAGACACCTAAAGTCAGTATTTAAATCTAATAATTAAATAGAAAAGTGAGGTGAATAACTGCAAAAAGGTACAAAAAAAGTTGTTGTTTTTTTGAGCAAAAAGAACCACCCCTTTCACCAGGCTGGCTACAGGCCTGCATCATGCCTTGCTCAACTTTTGCCTGCATCATGCCTAACTCAAAGTTTGGCTTATGTGTTGGGAAGAAATTTGTCAAGTGTGTCATATTGATTGAAACCAAAACATCATATCAAATTCCTAGATCTTGTATAAACACTGCCAGTGTTTACCCTTGTTTTACTCCATAGCACATTTTGACAAGTCTTTACATTTTGGTTTGTGCCCATGTAATGTAAAAAAAAATTACCTACTGTATGTTCAGTGCTTCACCGAAAATGGAAATTGTTTCGCCCTCACATTGCTCAAAACCTTTGCCTGACTATAAAATAAAAAATCCTGTACTTTTCCAGTGTTTTCATTGATTTAGCCTACAATCCATGTCTGCAAATTCTCATTAATCTTTACACTCTGAAAAATAATGTACAAAAGCTATCACTGGGATGGCACCTTTTCAGAAGGTACTTTTTTGTACATTTTAGGAACTATTATGTATTTTAGGGTACAATATGGACCCTTAGATACCAATGGGGATTTTATCTACTAAAATTGTTAGTTACTTTGTTTCTGAGATTGTGTAATTTGTATTGTTATGAAAAAACAACAACTTAAATGTTGTCTTCATTAACTCAACCTCATAATGTTTAAAACTAGTTTGCATGACTATAAAAAAAAAAATCCCTATAGAATTTCCTAGCATTTGCCCTTGCTGTCTGTTTTCAATAATTACTCACCTTTATGTTGCTCAAAACCTACATATATAATACAAATTCTGCTCGAATGTAGCTACTAACATAAGATTTTTAGAGCTTAAAAAGAAGCCCCGAGATGCGAAGCCCATATTTTTAGCAATAAAGAGTCCAGTAGCTGCTGGAAAATATGAAAGCCAACCACTCGTCCTCAGGAGTGTGCATAGCTCTCTTGTGGCTGTCCTGTCCAATACACACAGATCTGCTCTGGCCTGGTTTAATCCCAGATCTGCCAGGACTGTGGAATTTTTAAAATGCTCACCAGCCCTTTCTCGCTGGCACTCATCTCACGCTCCCTGACTAGAGGATTTGACAAGTTTTTTCAAGGACACGAGGCTCCTCGGAGAGGGTGTCAGGGTTGTGCGCTCTGAGATAGTTGGCAGGGTGGCAAAAGTGTTTCTTTTCACCCTCAAGGTCATCTAACACTCCTCCCTTCTCACCCACAAAGCCCAACTGGCTGAAACAATAAGTCAGCCGTGACCACAAGTGAATCTGTCCATCAGCATCAGAGTGAACATGCTGACATCAAATTAATGAGAATGTCGGAATTAAGAACAATCACAGCACGCTTGTGAATCTAGCCATGCTTTCAGAAGGGAGGGAAACGCCTCAGCGCCACACACAACAAGAAGAGTGTCATCACCAAATAATGCCTTCCCCTCTTTCTTCCTCCTATCTATGGTGGTTTGGAACTAAATTAAAGTTCCGGTGAAATCAAAATAATGTTTTTTTAGATGTTAGTATTAGTATGTAAGTCTTAAGGATATCTATTAACTAGTGTGCTCCAAAACAGGGACAAGTTTTGTGTTTAGATGATATAAACGAGTGGTCCTTAACCACAAGAAATCATGAATTATTTCCGCTTTATTCATTATCTGAACTACCTTTTATTTTGAAAAATCTTTTATTTTGAAAAATGACTATTCTCTCGCTTATCTCAGTAACGTGAGCGCCCAAATTTAACCCACAAGCAGCAAAATGAGTAAGAAGCAGACGTCTTTAAAAAGTTTCTTTGCAAAGGGGAAAATGCCCAGTGAAGGACTCGCCAACTGCAAAGGAATAAATCCACAACCCATTTGTCAACAAATCAGGTGAATCCAGCATGTCTGTGCAAGAAGATAAATTGTTGGAGATTGCAAATGACGGCGACCTTTTAGGGACCGTTCACATATCGTATCTTTTCTAGAGTTTGTGCAAGTTTGTTATTTCCAATGGAGGTGTGCGGCTTTCGTACGCTCGCACCTTCTAGACGCACACAGTTGAATGAATGCGGCGAACACACCGTGAAGCACTTGATAAGAACTCACCGATCCGCTTCATACGTTGTATGGAATATACACATTGTGGTAGACTAATACAGAACACCCACTGTAGTGCTTTGTACTGTAATTTTCTCCAAAAATAAAACTTGTGTCAGAGTGACCGCAATGGTTAATGGTCACCTAGCAACCTATATATCTTAACCATTCTCACTGGCAGAGAAGTGATTAAAAACAAAACGCTATTGGCATTTTTTTTTAAAAAAAGGGGCGAGCTACTCTGTGTCCCATCTAGTCTTCATATTTCAGTAGAAACTGTCAAACATTGAACAACAAAGCACATTTCAAAGCCCTTTATGGGATGTTTAAGTGTACACTGAGCAATATTGAAAAATTATTTTGACCACAGTGTGAGACTGACCTCAAAAAACAGCCAATCAGCATTAAGGGGGATGTCTAGTAACTCTTATGGATGGGAAGATTCCATAATTAACAATATTAAAAAATGTTAACGATGTGATGCATTGGTTTAAAAAGTGTGCACTGAATACAAGTTGCCATTTAAATCATATACAGTATGCAACCCATTTGCACTTGTTAAATCTGATTCTTGCACAATATTTTTATTGTTTGGATGTGCCCAATAATCTCTGACCAATATTTTAGATGTAGATTGATTTCTCTGGTCTAAACTGTTTCCCAAGCGTGTTCTGCCATCACAGCTGCTGATACATCACTGTATCACAACACTACAGAGACCTGAGGAGAAAGGGAAGCGGGGATTAAAGTCCTTAATGTTGATCCTTGATCAATCGTTCCACCATGGGAAATAGTGAACATTTTTGTGCTGTTTAATGTATTTGAGACTTTGTGTCTTCCTCAGTGCATTCCACACAGTTGCTGGCATGCGTGCTAAACAGAGTGCAAAAGAAAAACAGCACAAGGATTATGAAAAATATGTATTTTGCTAAAATATCTGTTGACATAAAATGTGCTTCCTGTAGAATTGTAAACCTACATAAATGATTATTTTTATGGTAGCAATAACTGTAAAGGGATATTGTAAATATCATTTAGTATAAATATAATATATGAGCGTTGAGGTGGCTCAGTGGTTAGCACTGTCACCTCACAGCAAGAAGGTCGCTGGTTCGAGTCCTGACTGGGCCAGATGGCATTTCTGTGTGGAATTTGCATGTCCTCCCTGTGTTTACATGGGTTTCCTACGGGTGCTCTGTTTTCCCTCCACAGTCCAAACATGTGCTATAGGTGAATTTGATAAGCAAAATTGGTTGTAGTGTATGAGTGTGTGTGTGAATGTGTGAGTGTATGGGTTTATTCCCAGTACTGGATTGCAGCTGGAAGGGCATCCGCTGCATAAAACATATGTTGGTAAAAAGTAATTGCATAATAGTTGGCAGTTCATTCCGCTTTGTGGTGACCCCTGATGAATGAGCGATTAAGCCGAAGGAACATGAATGAATGAATATAATATAATATAATATAATATAATATAATATAATATAATATAATATAATATAACATAATGAAATATAATATAATATAATATAATATAATATAATATAATATAATATAATATAATATAATATAGGGCTACGCAGTGGCGCAGTAGGTAGTGCTGTCGCCTCACAGCAAGAAGGTCGCTGGGTTGCAGGTTCAAACCTCGGCTGGGTCAGTTGGCGTTTCTGTGTGGAGTTTGCACGTTCGCCCTACGTTTGCGTGGGTTTCCTCCGGTTGCTTCAGTTTCCCCCAAAGACATGCGGTACAGGTAGGCTAAATTGTCCGTAGTGTATGAGTGTAAATGTTTCCCAGAGATGGGTTAAACTGCGTAAAACACATGCTGGATAAGTTGGCGGTTCATTCCGCTGTGGCAACCCCGGATTAATAAAGGGACTAAGCCGAAAAAGAAAACGAATGAATAATATAATAAATATTATAATAGGTCCTAAAGTATTAATCTCAAATGAGTTATTAAGTGTTTCTTATAGTGAAAGTGGTAAAATGTAGTTTATTTTTCTTTTATTTATTTGTTTGTTTGTTTGTTTGTTTGTTTGTTTGTTTACTGATTCTAACTGCAAAACTTTAACCTAATTTGGAAGCTTTAAGACCAGTTTTATATTGTGAAGTTTAAATGTTTGTTTGTTTGTTTGTTCAGCAACATATAAAAGGTAAAACTCTAAAGGTAAAGCCAAATAGAAAATCTGCATATAGCTTTAGCATTAGACCATGTGAGAGAATCAGAGGTAATATAAGTTGAAGAAATAAAATAAAGTAGTTATGTTTTTTCCATTGCATTCAAATCACATTGTGTTTAATTAAACTATCAAAATCAGATCGTACTGCATTATGATAGGAGTAAATCATATTGAATTCATATCATATCATATTATGTATCGTATCGGTGGCTGCTTCAGATGTACCTTTATTTTTTTGCTGGCTATGGACTGAGATGTGAAACGTATATGTATATGTCGTATATGTCACAGTTATACCTATAGCAGAGATATCAGAAATGGGTGTGGTCTTGTTGGATTATGGGCGTGTTTGTTTTTGGTGCTTTCAAATACAGTATCAACATAATTTGGCAAAAGATGCTTAGTGCATATACACCTTTAATGATTATTAAGCTCTGACAGCAGTGCATTAGAATAGGCTAAGCTTTGCTACACAAGTACAATGTCTAATTAAATCGATAAACATATTCATCCTGATATAAAGTGACACTTACTGACATTTATGCTTTTATGTTTATAGATGATTTGCTTGTGTTTACCAAAGAAAGATTATTCTGCCAAGAAGTGATTTTTTAGCATCATTTTATTGATCCTTTTAGATGCTGAATGTGTTTAGGGATGTATTGTCCTCTCAGCATATTTACTATCTTGCGTTTATCAAACGGAGAGCAAATCAATTGCTGGACTTGCCTCACAAAGACAGAGAGACTGTATATTTAATGATTTAGTGGTATGTTAAATACTTATGCTGAAATATTTTTGCACACTAAGAAACGGTATACTTGAAATGAGCAAAGGAAGTCAACCTGTGACTCGATGATGTGAAGGTGATACAGTAATGACATTTTGAACAGACACAAGCCATTACAACACAGCATGCCGCTTACAACACTAAGAATACAGGTTTGATTCCCAGGGAGCGTGTCAACTGATGAAATACACATACAATCCATCAATGTAATTGTAAAGTCAGCAGTTCGTTTTAGCACCTTCATGCACACAAGTCCAAACTCAGTTTTCTTCTGTTATTTAGATGTGCATTTCAAAGCACTTTCTGTGGTGGACATATAGATTTTGTTGCCTGAACGATACATGTTTTAGTGGAACATAAATGTTTACCAAAAATAAAAATAAATAAATGAATGAAATATTAATGAAATGTTTAAACACACTGAAAATTACATCTTAAAGAGATTGCTCACCCCAAAACTAACTCATGCTGTTCAAAATCAGTTTGACTTCTTTTATGTTGTCTATAATGTGGTCTAAGACAAAAATATGATCACATTAACTCTATGCATCTAAGCTATACTGTAAAAATTATATGAAGAAAAAAATGTCAAGACAGCAAACATTTTTCTAAGTTAATTTAACTAACTAGAAGGACTGAACAATACATCGTTTGAGCATTGTGTGTATCTGCAATAGTCACATTGCAGGATTACATTATTTATTTAGGATTAAAACATAAAGATATAAAAAAAAAATTATTATTTATACAATGACCACCATGTTATATTACATTTGATTGTTCAATTTCTGTACTTGAATACTGTTAGACTCCACAGAAAACCACAAAACACTTCATTTATTTATTTATGCTTGTAATTTATTATAATTTATGCAGATGTTGTATGCATAGAAAAAAACTTGATCTTCCCAGTCGATCAATATGAATGAAATCTTTCCAAATATAAATATTCAGATCATATTAATATCACAATATATATTGCAGCGAAACAAATGTCATATGAAATGTCATATTTTTCAAAAATTGTGCAGCCCTACTAGAAAAGTTCATTCATTCATTCATTCATTTTCTTTTTGGCTTAGTCCCTCTATTAATCTGGGGTCACCACAGTGGAATGAACCGCCAACTTATCCAGCATTTGTTTTACGCAGCGGATGCCCTTCCAGCCGCAACCTATCTCTGGGAAACATCCATACACACTCATACACTACGGACAATTTGGCCTACCCAATTCACCTGTACCGCATGTCTTTGGACTGTGGGGGAAACCGGAGCACCTGGAGGAAACTCACGCGAATGCAGGGAGAACATGCAAACTCCACATAGAAACGCCAACTGACCCAGCCGAGGCTCGAACCAGCGACCTTCTTGCTGTGAGGCGACAGCACTACCTACTGCGCCACTGCGTTGTCTACTAGAAAAGTTATTTTGCTTAAATGTAATGCAGCAACAATATTATTACAGTGTACAGTAGACATGTTTAGAACTAACAGTGTTTAGACAGCGTGCAAAACATTTGATAATGTAAATGCTATTTTTCAGTAATAAATAATAATAATAATAATAATAATAAGATTAATAATAGGGCAACGCAGTGGCGCAATAGGTAGTGCTGTCACCTCACAGCAAGAACGTTGCTGAGTCGCAGGTTCGAACCTCAGCTTGGCTGGGTCAGTTGGCGTTTCTGTGTGGAGTTTGCATGTCCTCTTTGCGCGTTCGTGTGGGTTTCCTTCGGTTTCCCCCACAGTTCAAAGACATGCGGTACAGGTGAATTGGGAAGGCTAAATTGTCCATAGTGAATGAGTGTGTGGATGTTTCCCAGAGATGGGTTGTGGCTGGAAGGGCATCTGCTGCGTAAAATCGCGCTGGATAAGTTGGTGGTTCATTCTGCTGTGGCGACCCCAGATTAATAAAGGGACTAAGCCGACAGGAAAATGAATGAATGAATGAAGATTAATAATAATAAATTTGCCATCACCAGCCTCATATTGTTCAAAACTCATTTGGTGAAACTATTACTACTAATATCACTCATAAAAAAAGTAATCAAAAGAAATTCTGATCTATACAATGAAAGTCAGTGATCATTAAATCAACATTGACTCGACTGACCCTTTTCAAATTATCATATTCAGTTTATTAATTAAATGCTCATACACTGAACATTTCCATTTAAACTTTGAATCACCTTCTGTGAAGGACATATAACCTTTTGCATTTTGTGATTCAGCATGTCAGGATTTTTGACCACAAAATATACAAAAAGACGGCAACATCAGAGCTTCAAATATATGAATTGATAAACTTAAAAGGCTATCATATGCTTCTGGATAGCCTTTAAGATGAATAAATACATATTTTTGGAGCTCTGGTGTTGTCGCCTTTTTTGTTTAAATTTGTACTACTTGTTGTTTGGCTGAGTATCCATTTTAGATTGGTGTGCATGCTTCTGTGCATTTTTTTTCTAGGACATTTGATGACAAAATGCTTATTTAAGGAATAAGATGAGATATTTCAGCAATTAAAGAGATTTGACAAATTGTATTTAAAAAAAAAAAAATCGTTTTCAGGATAGATGGATTCACAAATGCTTTTTTAATGAAATCCAAACAATCTAAATAAATGTTTCCCAAAACCTTTTGGGTTCTGCAAGTCATTTAATACATTCGTGAATAATTATTTAAATAATACACATTAACCCTTTTGTGCTTTTAGAGATGTTTTTGTCTACTCTGAGGTGATTGTGAGTCTTAATTTGGCCAACTTTCTCTGTGTTTCAGCAAATGGAAGGATTTTTGGTGACTTTGGGCAAATGTACTATCCTTTCGTTATGTTCATGGCTATTTTTGCCCAATTGACTTACATTATAATGACAGTTTTTGATTGTAAAGACATGACAACATATAATCATGCATTTTTGCTTGTTCCTGGTTTACCCTGTTAGGAGGAGGTACATTTGTACTGTTGGTCATTAGTTCAAAAAAAGCGTAGTTTCTGTCTTCTACTTATGGAGTATAGTGTGTGTGTGTGTGTGTGTGTGTGTGTGTGTGTGTGTGTGTGTGTGTGCGTGTGTAAGACCTTGTGCACTTATCTTGATATGTTTAGGAAAAAAGTACTGAAAATCATGCTTAAGCTAAAGTATCATTACCAGCCTAAAAATGTAGTGCAAGTAGAGTACAAGTATCTGTTGTAAATATTACTCAAAGTATGAGTAAAAAAGTAGCCCTTTCAAAAGTACTCTAGAGTAGTGAGTATTACACTACAAAAAGCTGATGCATTTACATGTAATTTGTGGATGGAAATGTAACATTCTGTAGTGCATAGTTATTACCCAGCAGGCACACAACATCATAAGACGTTATTAATATTAGGTTAGATTTAGGTTGTGATGTCAGGTGACCAAAATTCAATGTCTAGCCAGCATCTAAAGGCAACATTATTTTGATGTCCAATAACAATGTTAAATGATATTGATATTTAGTTGATTTTAGGTGGTTTTAGAAAGTGACCACAATCCAACGTCGAGCCAACATCCTAAACCAAAGTCATATTGACATCAAATACTGACATTTATTCGTCAAGTATGGCAACCAAAGTCCAGCATCTGATAGACGTCATAGTGGTAATGTCTACACAACGTCAAGCTGTAACATCATTAGACAGTGATATTTAGTTGATTTTAGGTTGGTCATTGGATACTGAAGTCAGCCTGTTGTTGATGTTAACCCAATTTTTATATCCGAATGAAAATGTAACGTCCCTACGACATTGGGGTACAATGTTAATGTCGACGTCCTGTACCTGCTGGGTGTTTAAGGCCGTTTCAGTCATCATACAGCAAACATCCATCGTCATCTTATCAATGACATGCATCTAAACAGTTTCTAGGTCATTGCGTGTGACGATTTTGGACATCTTCTTGGACACTTTTAATGCTTCCAACCAAACAAGTTTACTGCAATTATAAATCGCCCATGTATTGAGGTAATTCATTATGATGCGATTTACCTTCTTTGTGTGATTTAATTAGACAGAAATCACAGGATATATTTTTTTTTATCCCCATAGACAAGAAAAAATAGTGACTGCAGGTTGAAGGAACGTAGTAGAGTAAAAGTACTGATACTGCACTAGAAATGTACTCAAGGGAAAGTAAAAGTACACATTTTTTAAAACTACTTAGTAAATTACAATTCCTGAGAAAAACTACTTAATTACAGTAATTGGAGTATTTGTAATTTGTTGCTATACACCACTGCTAAAGAGTTAATGATGCCAACTGATGATCAACAGTTAAAATTACAAATCGTATGTCTTCCCAACAGGTAAAACCACCAACCATCAAGAATGCATGATTATATGGTGTCAAGGCTTTACAATCAAAAATAGCATTATAATTAATGTCATTGGAAGTCAATGGGACAAAAACAGACACTAACATAACAAAAGGGTAGTAAATTTGAATAGTACACAAGGGTTAGTAACAAACAAAAAATGACTAAAAACAAGTACTCAAAAAAATACATTATATATGGTTTAGTAGCATGTCATGTGATCATTAACAAACATCAGGGTGCTATTAACATGTGAATAATTTAAATTATTAAAATAATAGCTAATCTTGGCATCCTCAATTGCTAAAAATCGCTGTCAGTGCAAACAACCGACTGAGCTCCCTTCATCTCTCTACTCAAAGTAAAAAAAAAAAAAAGTACTTTATTCAATTAAGGCTAATATTATAACTATCACGCACCATCCTTGCTCCTCAAGGACATTTTGATACAGTTTTTCTCAGCAAAAACAAACACTCGCATGCAGAGAAGGTGAACCACAGAAAGGTACACAAAGTCTGTATTGACAGTTTTTGTACAAACACATGCCCCCCTTGTCTCTCTCTAAGTGTTCTGTCTCTAAACATCTCCTGTTTTATGCACATGAAACAAATTTGTACTCTATCTCCCCATCACACACACATACACGCAACCACACACTTTGGAGGAAGCAAAAAAGAGAGGGCCAGTGCAAAAAAAAAAAAAAAAAAAAAAGAGTGGATAAGAGAATCTGCGAAGTGTGCATACTAAAAGAGACACCTTCCACTTTCCTAGAACTTTATTTTTTCATGAATGATTAAATATTAAACCTACATTTCTGCTCCAGTTAATTGCATGTCAACACACCGGCAGGAAAGGCCAGAACTGGAAGAAGGGTGGATGGAGGACGGTGCATGATCCACGCCTACAACGAATATCCAAGCTGGCTTTGGAAAAAGATGGGTTAAGCATCAGCTAAGAGAAAATGTGTGCTCACGTATGTGTGTTCTGGAGAGTACAACCAGAGTCAGGAAGAGCAACACCATCACTAATTCATGGGCAGCTTCTGCTCTTCTAGGCTGGCGTTGCTCTTCAAATGACCTTTCTTCTCCCACAAACACGCTTTCCTTGCAGTGGACATTGCTGCACAGTATTCTGAATGATAGCGAAAAAATATACGAGGTGATGGACTACGCATGCAGAACTAATATTAGACTAAGTTTACACTACAGTCTGTATGACCAAAGGTAGGCGCTCAAACCCTTTTCTGGCCTCCTAGGAATAGAGGTGCATGAGTGGAGTGTTGGGTGAATCATTGATTTGTAATGTTACAATTGTAAGCCGTCTAGACAGGCTGATGGTGGGAGCCTTGAGAAGGCCATATTGTGTTCATTCATCTCAGAATATGCTCACTGTAAAGCATTCAAGCTGACACAGGATCACTGAACGCTACAGTCATGCTTAAGACTTTACTCTTTGTTATTTCTATTCCTCACTATCATGCCAGTGAGTCAGGGTAAGGGTGGTATTCGCACACTGTCACGTATCACATTCATCACTGTCAATGACAAATAAGTATATGATGATTTAACTATAGTAATAATATAACACCATATTACTCTTATTTTAGCAATCATCTACAGTGTATATACTGTATTATTTTACTATACACTTGGAAAAAAAACATATTTGTAAAATATTTGTTTTCCATATTTGGCGATTCATGTTTTTTTTCCACTTGTTAATGCTTTTAAAATGCATTATCGGACCTTAATCTGTCCTCCAAAAGCTTTTGATGTTGAAAAGTGACTCTTGTTGACATTTTCAATAGTTTCAAGTGATATGTAGTTTGTGTTTGTGTTGTAAATTAAAGGTGCAGTAGGTGATTTTCTTCAGAAACATTTTTTGTTATGCTGGTTGAAAGTCTCTTCACATTCCAATAGTAATGATTAAAGTAAATTATCTAAATGTATTTATATGTATTTTTATATTTTGGGTAAGACATAAGTTAAAAAAATGTTCATCCAGTTAAAATTGTCATGCTGATAATTCCCATAATTCTGATTAGTAGCCCAAACTGTCTGTCAGCAAATGTAGAAATTTGTACAGATTTTTTTTATCTACATCTGTTTGCACGAGCACACGAGTGACAGTGGTAAAAATAAATGCTGAATCAAAACTTTTCAAAATCCTGAATCAATATTGGAGTTACTTTTTCACGCTGAAGGACGACACCGTGGCTGAAGTATTTCTTTTAGACAGGTAATGTTATGTTGTAAAACTATTTTAGTCACGCAAAGCTGATGTAGATTGTGTTTTTTACGAATGGGTTATATGCACAGAAGTGTTGTTCATATCTTTCGGCGAACAATTAATGTGACTATTTTCAATTTCATAAACAAACTTTTACAGCATTTAACAACAAAACATAAGTAAACAGTGCTGTTCCACCTAGCCTGCTTTACTGAGGGGAAGTTGTTTTTATATTCACATCACATTGGTTCATTTTTGAACAATGACAACCTGTGACGCGATCCCTATATTGTTTACCAGCTACTCTGAATATTCGTTCTGATATTCGTAAGTATAGCTTAGTAATAAGTGTAATTCCTGCACCCCTCTGGCCAACCACTAAGACTGAAATATTGCACATTATAAGTTTTGCTTGCTAACTACACAACTGCAGATGACATGCTAGATATAATTGTTTTTCGTTCAGAATTGTAGCATAACAAAGTACTATAAAGTTTTCTAACTGGTGAATGACATGAGCTAGTGGGCTGTCTACTGACATCATTAAGGTGCACATTCGTGATTTAAGGAGGCATGGCTTTGGACAGCAGGGAAGGGATTGAGTTTCTGAGATATTATGTTAACCGGTTAGCATTTTGGCAGATCACCTACTGCACCTTTAAGATACACAAACCTGGCAACAAACTACCAGTACTTGTTATTTTACAGACTTAATTCACTACTAAAATGCCAATAAAAGTCTTCTAATTTTCAACATTAAAAGTCGACAGAGCAGAGATAAATAACTCCCATAATACAATTTATAATCATAAATAAACAGAAAACACCACATGAAGCACAAAATATGGAACCTGTTAATTAAAGAATATTTTTTATAGATAACTTTAGCTATTTTGTGAGTAAATTTAGCTATCTGAATTATGAAAATTCATCTAAATATACAGTAGATATATTTAATTACAACATATTTCAGCAAATCTTCTTGCAATCAAAAATACAAACAACTAATGTTCAGTGGAAATGCATGACTTAGTAAATAGACTTTCTTACATTTAAACTTAAAGTGTTAGTTCATTCTGAAGCCTCTATCAAAAGGAAAGACAGGCTTTCTAAATTCAGTTCTGAGGGCCACAGAACCTCGCCGTACTGATCAAACTGCCACCTAATTCACATCACACCCTTCTTCGGCCGAGAGAAAATGTCCAATATTGCTCTTGATTTCGGTGAGAGACAGACAGACAAACACAGCAGAACCTGGAAGCGGTGGAAATCAATTATGTCAGCCGTAAGAGAGAGTGGCGTTACTCTCAAACTCAGCACAGCCGTCATTGCTCTGAGCAGGTTAGCTTTAATCATCCTCACACCCTCAGTCCCATTCAGTGTCTCGCCGCTTTTAGCCGTAGCCCTTAAAGCTTTTGATATGGATACGTCTGCTGCCATTCTCGCTCCTCTTTTTCAGTTTGCAGTCTCTGGTTTAAGAATTGATTGCTCTTGCTTTGGCCCTCTGCTGCCTGGAAGAGGGGTCCCCAGCTCGTTCAGAAAAGGCTTGCATCAAATCAAATGGAAATCTGGAGGAAGTGAGGAAGAAAACGGATAGAGACGACCTTCCTCGATGATGGAGGGCACGGTACACACTGTCCCATCATGTCTGAGATTTGTTATGAGGTCACACCAGCACTGATGGGCAGGTGGCTGTTGTAAAGCTGCAAACCACAATAGTTGTGAAAAGCTTTATTTTTTTTAAATCTTGCCCTTGTTTGTTTTTATATTGTTTATGTGCTATGCAGCAGCTTTTTAAAAAACCTACATTGCTTATACTGTAGTTCTCCTTGTAGGCATATTGAAATGTACCAAAATGGACTAAGGATGGATGGATGGATGGATATATGGACAATGTATGTATGGATGGATGGATGGACCATTGATGGACTAAGGATGGATGGATGGATGGATGGATGGATGGATGGATGGATGGATCATTGATGAATAGATGGATGGACTATGTATGTATGTATGTATGTATGAATGTATGTATGTATGTATGGATGTATGGATGTATGGATGGATGGATGGATGGATGGAAGGATGGATGGATGGATGGACCATTGATGAATGGATGGATGGACTATAGATTGATGGATAGACTGTGGATGGATGGATGGATGGATAGATGGATGCACTAAAGATGGATTGATGGACAATAGATGGATGGACTATGGATGGATGGACTATAGATGGATGGATGGACGAATGCATGGACAGGCAAATGTACAGAATTATAGATAAAAGAATGATTATAGGTAGACAAACCAAATGATGGATGGATGTAGAGACAGAATTATAGATGAATGAATTATTATAGACAGACAAGATGGATGGACTATGTATGGATGCATGGACTATGTATGGATGAACTATGTAAAAAAAGGGGAATGGATGGATGGATGGATGATGGATGATGGATGGACTATGTATATATGGATGGGTGGATGGATGGAGGAACTATAGATAGATGGATGGATGGATGGATGGATGGATGGATGGATGGATAGATGGATGATGGATGGATGGTTGAATGGATGGACTATGTCTATATGGATGGATGGATGGATGGATGGATGGACTATGTGTGGATGGATAGATGGATGGACTATAGATGGATGGACTATGGATGAATAGATAAACGGACTATGGATGAATGAATAAATGCATGGATGGATGAATGGGCAGGCCAGTGTACAGAATTATAGATAAAAGAATGATTATACATAAACCAAATGATGGATGGATAGAGAGACAGAATTATAGATGAATGAATACCTATTGCACTATGGATGGATGGATGGATGGATGGATGGATGGATGGATGGATGGATGG
>CAIGQZ010000379.1:10384069-10400413 GCA_903798205.1 Danio tinwini
GATGGATGGATGGATGGATGGATGGATGGATGGATGTAGAAACAGAATTATAGATGATTGAATTACTATAGACAGGCAAGATGGATGGATGGATAGATGGATAGATGGATGGATGGTTGGATGGATGATAGAGATAAACAGAAAGTGAATAGATGGATGCGTAGACAGACACAAAACATAATAACAGAAGTATAGAAATAAAATGATAGCTAGAACTGCACAAATATAATTAAAGATAGGTAGACAAATAAAACTAGTATGAACAAACAGAAAAATAGACAGACAGACAGACAGACATACAACTAGTACAATGGATGGAGGGTTGGGTGGATGAATGGATGGAAAAACAAATAGAAAGAGACAAGCAGAGCTACTTTTCCTTTCCCCACCCATCTACCTTGATGCTCCCCCTCCTTTAAAGTGGTCAGCCGATAAAAATCATTCATATTCAACAACGCTGGCAATAAATCTCCATTATCAGCCGGAATAAGAGAATAGATGCGCTCTCAAGTTCTTCACTGCAACTTAATTATGTAAAGACTATCTGAAGTCACGCAGAGGGAGCGCTAATCTACACCTTGAAATTGAACAAGATATATTATTGATGCCTCATCTTCCTTTGATTCATAATAGGAAAACTACCCCAATCCTCCCACCATTTCATCCATCCAGTTCCCTACATTTGCTCACCCGCACTCACATTAACTACCAAATATGCTCTTTACACCTTCTCAATCACTCCTCGTGATATCCTCCCCATCCATTAGCATCCAGGTTAGGGAAGGGAGGGTTACAAATGAGTTCTCTGATTTCTTGACTCCACAAGCTTTCAAGCGGCATCTAAAAAGCCTAGGCTCTTGAGCTATTTGCTTACCTCTCGTTGTTTAGATAACATGCTTTTTCAAGTGCTCCTCATTGATTTGATTAAGATCTGCCGCTACATAAAAAACACCACAGATCTCTAATGTACTGTTCCTCATCTTTTCTGAAATGTGGCGGAGTGATTAGAGAGAGGCATTCATCACCCCTCATTACTCCAGCAGCTGCACTCTAAGAAACGTGATCTTTCTGTCTCCTCTCGCTATCTGTGACACATTACCTCACACACTCTGTCATCCGCAGATGTCGCGTTTGAAAGCTAGCTTTAGCGTATCTCCTCCTCTATCTCTGTTGCCATTCTCAGATGCGTCTATCTTTCCCTTTACAAACTTCTGAAGAAAACTGCACTTGTTATGTGCACTTGAGCGATGTCAAGCATATCAGTGTGCCGGCATGTCAAGCAGAGACTGAGTCAGCAAAATCGCCTCCAACAAGAATACTTGACAGAGCTTCATTTCCAGCCACCTCAGCTGAAAAAGCTCCAGAAACCGCACACTGCAGAAACATGCAAACTATGATAGCTCTACACGTCTCTAGAGGCTTTAGGACCAAAGAGGATGGAGAAAATGAGATTTCTGATGTGTGGAGAACTGCCAGGGTGTCTCATATTATTTGTCCCCTTTACTATACGTCCTGTATTTCTTGGCAGCTACTGTACTGTACAGTAGAAGGATACCTGTTGTTGATGTTGTTGGTCGTCAGTAGGTATTTGTATTACTGGTTATGGTTAAGGTTCACTTTACTTCACACTACTTTTCTAATAATTCGTCTGCCAGGACACTGCCATTATAAAGGTGAGAGAGCTATGTAATGTAATGTGTATTTATATAGCACATTTATTGTGCCATACACCCAAAGCGCTTCAAAATCATTGGGGGGGGGGGGGGGTCCATCACCTGTGTGCAAAATCCACTTGGATGATGCAACAGCAGCCAAAGGACAACGGCACCAGTGCGCTCACACCTATTGGTGGATTGGAGAGACAGTGATAGATCCTATTCAGTGCATGGGGATGAATGGGAGGCCATGATGGAGGGTTTTGGCCAGGACACCGGGGTTACACCCCTACTCTTTACGAAAAGTGCCATGGGATTTTTAATGACCTTAGTTTAACATTTCATTCGAAAGACGATGCTCACTGACAGTACAGTGTCCCTTTCACTTTACTGGGGCATTAGGACTCACACAAACACAGGCTGAGCGTGCCCTGCTGGCCTCACTTACACCACTTCCAACAGAAACCTAGTTTTCCCGTGTGGTCTCCCATCCATGTACTAACCTGGCTCAGCCATGCTTAGCATCAGTGAGTAACTGATGTTGTGCTGCAGGGTGATATGGCTGTCACTGGATGTTACCTTTTCTTAAGTGATACAAATTTTAAATCAGGCACACAACTTCAAGATGTTAATATTAGGTTAGATTTAGGTTGTGATGTCGAGTGACCAACATTCAATGTACATTATTTTGACGACCAATAACGGTGTCAAATGACGTTGAAATTTGATTGTTTTTAGATTGCTAAGTGACCAAAATCCAACGTTGAGTCAACATTTTAAGCCAACGTCAAATTGAGGTCAAATACTGACATTTATTCGTCAGGTATAGCAACCAAAATCTAACGTCTGATAGACGCCATAGTAGTAACATCCACATAACATCAAGCTGTAACACCATTAGACATTAATATTTTGTTGTTTTTAGGTTGTGTTGGAAAATGACCAAAATGGCCTTTTTCATTTTAAAATTTTCATTTCCAAAATGCAATGTCCCAAGATGTTGGGGTACATTGTCAATCAGACATCATATTGACATTTTGTGCCTGCTGGGTTATACCTAAAGGGTCCAAATTGGTACATTAAAGGTACTTTTTAGGTATTAATAATAATATGAAATTATTTGGCAAAGTGATATGGAGCCGTGGCCTGCATAATCTACTTTAGATGTGAGATTATCTGAAAATAATTGTATACAGTACAAAGTGGTTGGAACTATCGTGTCTAATCTTTAATGCCAGTAAAACAAAAAAGCATGTCTCTAAATTCCCAACAAGGCAGATAGAAAAATATATATTTTTACATAATGTTACAGAATACAGAAGTTCCAAACCTTAGTTTTAAAAAGCATGTAAAGAAAACGGTGAGAACTATAAGATATAATTTGATTAACTTCAGACAAATTAGGCACTGTCATTGATGTCGCTAAAACAGTCATGCACACTACAATATTTTTCATGCTTGTCATATTGTCTGACAAGCTAGGGATAAACGAGAGAAACTGTTATCCAATCACTAAACTCTTTTTACAAGCAGACTTTAAAAACTTTTGATAAAAAAGCCCAATTAACATCATAACAGCAGGGTTTTAGAGAAATGCAGTTTTTTGAGTTTTGATAATTTTAGACTTTTATTTTAATTGATGCATGCTTTATAAAAATTTTAATGGTTTGGCCATTTTGCTCTGTGGACTCCGTAGGATCCAACTAGATTATCATCTATTCCTGACTTTCTTGTTTCTTACTGGCATTCTGCTTTTAGCTTATCATCTATTTCAGGGAAAGTGACTACTTGTTGGAACACATTAGAACTTGTACATCTATTAATAGCTTAAAATCAAAAACAAATTTATATATTAAATCAGCTCAACTGTACTCACTGGCTTGATCCTACACTGTAAAAAATAGCTGTACATTTTGGTTGCCAGAAATACTGGAAAATGTACAAGCGCAGTGTAAAACTACAGCACAATTGTATTTGTTCATTTACAGTGCACTTGTTAATGTATTTGTATTTTTTTTTATGTTTTAAATCGACTACCTCCCAAGACACTCCAAATGAAAATATCCTTTTGCTAACTTCAGTGCAGTGCATAAAATGGCAACATTTATGATATAATTGTACATGGTCCTATTTCAAATAAAAAGACTACTACTACACTGTAAAACCCAAAAAGTTAAGGTAACTCAAGCAGTTTGAGGAAATCGATTGCAACAAACCATTTAAGTTCAAAAACTAATCCTAATGAGTACTGTGAACTTAATCCATTTGATTAAAAAGAAAGCAATTTGAGCACAGTAAAACCCAATAAATGAAGAGAACTCAAACCAACTAAAACACAATAGGTTAAGGCAACTCAAACCGTCTAAGGAAACCCATTGCAACAAACCATTTGAGTAAAACAAAAACGAATGTATATGAGTACTGTGAACTTACTCCATTTAAACTGAAGTAATGAGGTATTTAATTAACGGATTACCTTCAACACATTATTATTATGTGAATAATGAGTGAATCAACAAAATGTAACTTATTAAAAAATTTAAACCATAAAAGCCTTGACAACAACTGCTGTCTTTGAGCTTGTTTAATCATTCTTGGAGCTTAACAGTACTTAGTCATATTGAAAAATGCAGAGTTCCACAACAGAGAGCAAATTATTTTGATTTAGAGCAACATGAGGGCGAGTAATTGACAGATTGCTCATCCTTTGTGCGATCTATTCTTGTAAAGATACTACTACTATTACTACATTCTAGTTCCGAGTTAATAAAGCACAGAAGCCTGCAGTGCAATATTTAAGGCCATGCCTCACTCCAGACTCAAATGCGATTACCAATGACACTCTCACTTCTACTTGAGGGAAGAGCTCTTTTGAAGCTTCCTCCTTTTCTTGCTAACCCAGAGCCTGATTGTACATTAATGACATGGCGCATATCATGAGAGCTCAGAAGCTAACGCTAAAGCCCATCGCACTGCCTTCCAAACTAGTCTTATTAAACGTGTGAGACGAGAAGGGTCGGTGACAGACTTTGCTGGGATTACAGCAAATGGTCCTAATGGAGCATCAGAAAAGGCTCCAGTGACTGACCACAGATGGCGTAATATTCTGGAAGCATTGAGCCCACAACGATGGATGCATGTGCGCTTTCTAAGTTTGGATCAAATCAGATTTGTGTTTCATCTGAAGGATGTGTAAGTGTTCTCAGTGGTATTGCTGCACACTTGTATGGCATCTGGTAGTATGATCATTCAGACTTGCTGCTCCAATAGCAAGTAGCTAAAGAAGCATAGATCGAAGCATAGCAGTGACTGTGAGAGCTACAGAAGAGCAGTTCAGATCAGTCGTCATCAGGACTGAATAATTTATGGACACTGTGGTGAAGGAACTATGCTTCATTCAGGAACCTCAGATGACTTATAGTTGAATGTTCACAGCAATCCGGGGATGAGATTTATTGAATGTTCCTTTATGTATTTATATTCTATAAAAATATCTGATTATATATGGATTATTTTTTATTTAAACAAATAAACTTTGTTAAATAACACTGTACTTATAATACTAATTTTAAAATAATAGAATAATAATGTTTCTTATTTTAATTAATTATCTGTAAAATGTAAACTAATACAATCATAACTCAATGAGACTTTTTATATTTTACATTATGTTTTTGTTTTGTTATTTTGTAGAACCTTATATGAGAAGGATCAAAATCAACCCTTCAATGCAATATCAAGACAACTGATATTGATTTCTTTGTTTATATAAAAACAAAGGGCTATTTACTATCACAATGAACACATTTATGTAGGTTTGGGTCAAAAGTTTTGTATGGAGGACCACAAATGTCACAGAAACAGTTATGAAGTATTTATTTCATTTTCATTATTAATGTGGAATGCTATAAAAAATTAGCTGAGCACTGTATATAGAATTTATTAATTTATATATATATATATATATATATATAGCATGGAATTATATATATGTACAGTTGAAGTCAGAATTATTAACCCCTGAATTATTAGACTCCCTATTTATTTTTTTTCCCAATTTCTGTTTAACGGAGAGATTTTTTTTGCACATTTCTAAAGATAATAGTTTTAATAACTTATTTCTTCTAACTATTTTATTTTATCTTTGCCATGATGACAGTAAATAATATTTTACTAGATATTTTTCAAGACACTTCTATACAGCTTAAAGTGACATTTAAAGGCTTAACTAAGTTAATTATGTTAACTGGGAAGGTTAGGGTAATTAGGCAAGTTATTGTATATATATATATATATATATATATATATAAATTCAAAGGGGGGTTTAAGTGGGATTTAAACTGTATATGAATACACCCCTCACAAATCTCTTATTTAAATTTATATTTTCTATAGGAAGCTTTACAATACTATATTTATGCATATACATTAGATTAGTCAGTACTGAAGCCAAACCTGCAACTAATCTAACAAAATAACTTATGATAATGGTCAAAAGAACATACATCCAAATGTATATGTTAGAGAAAAATAGTAAACACATTTTTTTTTTAAAAGAGCAAAATTCAAGAGAAACAAAAATATATACAATTTTGTTTAATTTTTTTTTTACAATATTTCACATGATTTTAAATGTATTATCATTCTATTTCTAAAGATGTTCAGTGACTAAAATATTATAAAATTATAGATACATCAGTTTAATAAATCTGTTTTGTTCAAATGCACCAAAATAAATTTCCTATATTCACTGAGAAATTGATAAAAAATATGAATGTATTAATTAATTAATGCTGAGCACTGTGTGTGTGTGTGTGTGTGTGTGTGTGTGTGTGTGTGTGTGTGTGTGTGTGTGTGTGTGTGTGTGTATTTGTATATATTTATATAATTTATATATATATTTTAGGCCATTTTTACAGCATGTCTATGCAGAAATTGTTGAAATCATTACAGTACATAATTTAAAAGGGATTATGTGATGACCCTAATTCCCATGGCAAATTTTTACACCCAAATCATACAATGATCCTGTCTCTTATAGGAAATGTGTCAGGTGAACAAAAATTATTTCTGACTTCTCACCTCTGAGCTTACATGGTAAAAAAAAATCCAATATAGCAAATCTGTAGCCTGACAGTAGGTGTTAACAGGCACCTGCTTTCATTTAGAACTCTCTTCATTGGCAACCCATACTCTGCTCTTCCTCTCATCCTCGTTCATTATACTTGCCGGTCTAGATAGAGGGAGGAATGACCTCCAGGGCCGAGATTAAAGAGGGCCGAGCTGAGAGCTGCAGTGTGTGTCCGACAGACCGAGGTGGAGCTGCAGAATGCAAGCCAATAGTCCAAGATTCATAATTCATATTCCATTCCTTGTGTTTGCCTCGGCATAGATCATTTCTCTCTCTCTCTCTCTCTTTCTCTCTCTCGCTCTCTCCACAAACATGAATCCTTTTACTATTCCCCACCGCCCATTTGGCCCCATCCCTGTCACAAGCATCCCTTTCCAGATGGCTGCCACTATGCTTCAGTGTTAACTATGGTCAACACGTCCCGTCTCAGGGGTACTGGCACTAACCCACTTTTCCCCTTAGTATCGATCCCTCCTTCCACAGTATGATTAGCCTCTTCTTTACTTTACCGTCTCTCCTCCCTACACCTCCATTTCCAGTCTCCCAGGCAGCTCTGAGTGAGAATGTCTTCACGGATTAGCGTGATCTGTTTTCCATCGAGAGATCTTATTGGCAATGTAGCGGTACTGTCGAAGCAGCTTGATGCTAATAGTGAACTGCAAACAGTTGAAGGCAAATCGAGCCTTCATGTGATTCTTTTTTTATTCATTTTTTTTCCAAGTGCTGTTTAATGGAAAGATTTCTAAACAATAGTTTTAATGACTAATTTCTAATTTTCTTGTGTCTTTGATGACAGCACATACTAAATAATAGTTATTTTGCAAGACAACAGTATTCCACTTAAAGTGCAATGTAAAGGCTTAACTAGGTTATATGCAAATGTAGCCACTGAGGATGCATGTTTCTTCACGCGTACTGCTGCAATTTGCGTACAGTCATGCAATGTGCTGCACATAAAAAAAAAATTTGTGCATTATGCAATATCCACCAGGAAGCGCAAGGAACAACCGCTTTTCCATTGTCGGGCCAGTGCAAGCAAACGCCCCCCAACGTACCTATGCTTTTAAAAAATAAGTAATAATTTTTTAGTTACTACTTTTAAAAAATGGCTACAGTAAATTAAAATTAAAGTAGGTACAATAAGTCACGCAGTCAATGAGAGAACGTGTTCATTATTTTGAACACATCGAAGAAAAAGAAAAGTGGATTGTCTCAATGGACAATAATTTTACTTGAGGCAAATAGTACAAAAGTTGTTTTAAAGGGCCATGAAACCCATGATTTTATAGTTTACATAGTTAAAATGCAAAGCAGGGGCGATGCAGTGGCACAGTAGGTAGTGCTGTTGCCTCCTCGGCTGGGTCAGTTGGCGTTTCTGTGTGGAGTTTGCATGTTCTCCCTGCGTTCACATGGGTTTCCTCTGGGTACTCCGGTTTCCCCCACAGTCCAAAAGACATGCAGTACAGGTAAATTTAGTAGGCTAAATTGTCCGTAGTGTATGAGTGTGAATGAGTGTGCATTGATGTTTCCCAGAGATGGGTTGCAGCTGGAAGGGCATCCGCTGCATAAAACAAAATGCTGGATAAGTTGGCGGTTCATTCCGCTGTGGCGACTCCAGATTAATAAAGGGACTAAGCCGAAAAGAAAATGAATAAATGAAAATTATCCGTAGTGTATGAGTGTGAATGAGTGTGTATGGATGTTTGCCAGAGATGGGTTGCAGCTGGAAGGGCATCCGCTGCGTAAAACATGTGCTGGATAATTTGGCAGTTAATTCCGCTGTGGCGACCTCAGATTAATAAAGGGACTAAGTCGAAAAGAAAATGAATGAATGAAAATGCAAAGAAATAAACAGTAAGTAATTTAATGCCCTGCTACATAAGTTATTCATAACTTCATATACACAGAACCACAATTTGTTATATCATTCTAAATATAATCATGTTTATATTAACACTATAAATAAAGAGGACTTTTCTCCTTCTCAATCCCCTGGTCTGAATGCAGACACAGTGGATAGCAGTGCAGCAGTTCTCTTGGCCTATTTATTTCAACCATTAGCCCTGCCTGTAATCTGGAGGATTTTAAATGTGCAAACACAGCAGCATGGCTGTAGGCGATGTGTCTAAATGGTGAAAAACTCAACTGATAAAAGACAAAGTCCACCATTCTACAATTATTGTACAGCTCTCCCAACAAAAAATGCTTGTTTGCTATATCGACCTTGACAGCATTGCGGGGAAAAGCATGCAACAAACCTCGTGGATCATGGAAACAAACACATACGACCCGTGATGTGCACGGACGTGGTCTCACCCAGTCATTGGGTCTCACAACTTGGCAGGTCTGCTTTGCTTTCGGAAAGCACTTGCTCTCACAAATAATTAAAAAGCAGGGTCTTCTCATAATATAAGACAACTCCGCTATGAATAATAATAAGAAACCGACGTGTCATAACTCCACTAGCAGATTTGTGCTATGTGACTGACTTTGATCCCGCCCCAAAAATTGAAATTGAAATTAGCTGACAAAAGCTCAAAATTATCCAGTTTTCCCCACAATTAAAGCTAACAGGTGCTAACGTTATTTTAACTGATGCTCAACACACACAGATCTGTCAAAATTTCAAAAAAAGTACTCCAGGGTGTCTTAAACCTTTAAACCTTCAATAGTCTGTAAATACAGCATGTGTAGCTCTGCGGTCAGGAAGTTCTCAGATAATATTATCCAAAATTTTCTTTTTTATTTATGTGTTTGATGTGTTTTGAGATATAAAGGTAATAAAAAGTAACGACTTACTATAAAAAGTAACTAAGTAATGCAACTAGTTACTTTTTTAGGGAGTAACACGATATTAGTAATCAATTAGTAAAGTAACTTTTCCCAACACTGGTTATTATGCCATTCATTAGATGTAATGTAACCAGTAGTTGTAAAAGCAGTGTTACCAAATACACTTAAGACAAGATCCATTACAAAAACTAAATAGTATTAAATGACAGATAGAGATAAACAATTCTTAAACATAATTCACTTTTAATGCATGAATCTAATAATGATTTCAGCTAGCAAACAAGGGGAAAAAACAATTTGCTATGTAAAGTGAAGAATGAATTAGTTAGCTTGACAAATGTATCTTGTTTAAATGACATTTAAATATAATTACAGAAAAGCGAGACAAAGCACTAATTGAGAAAACGATTTGTTATTATTGCAGCAAACACGCTTTGTTATGCTGCTTACAAATGGATTTTAAATTAACCCGCTTGATGAGGATAAATCAATATCTGTTTGGCATGTACATAATACCTGACCTCTAGCATTGAGGAAACACATTGACCTGAGATGACACCATTACGTCTCCATGTAATGCAATGCCGCCTCATTTGTCTACTTTTGAATGTGAACTCTGTTACTGTCTGCCAGCTAATCTCCCAACAGCGGAAGCAAGGTAAGCTATCACACGTTCACTGTTTTTTGACATTATGCGATATTTGTTTACAATGCTGCATGCTGAGACTTCATGCCTAATTGTCAGCGGTAAAATGCCAGACGGTTGTGAGGACACATCAGAGCCGGAGGACTCCTGTGTAAATATCAGCTTAACCCGACATCAGCTCTTTTAAAACATCAGTGGGGCACATTCAATATACCGCAGTTATAAAAGCTAATCAAACCACTTTGGAACCAAGAGTAAATGTAGAATTTATTACATAATCTAAATACCTGGGAATGCTAATAAGTTTTCTAAAGAAATTTCTGAAAAAGACATGCACAAAACATTGGACTTTTTATGTTTTTTCGGCATATTACTCTTTTTTTACATCAGTTTTCAGAGATATTTAAATAAAGAAAGCATGCAGGCTCTCTCTGATAAAGGGCAACACAATGAGCTTTTTAAAATGGATGAATCTGCTACATTGCAATTATCCAGAACAATACTAAACACAACAATAATACATTTCTATGATTCCTCTTGTTGAAACTATTTTTAAAAGTCTGCAAGGGTTATGAAAACTGTGAGCAGAGCTATTGATAATGATCAGTATGGGAATTATTTGTGTGGCAGAAAAGTATAAAACCAAAATTAAGGTAAAGAAATAATTATAACTTACATGTCATCAACGGGGCGACTCAGTGGCGCAGTAGGTAGTGCTGTCGCCTCACAGCAAGACGGTCGCTGGTTCGAGCCTCGGCTGGGTCAGTTGGCGTTTCTGTGTGGAGTTTGCATGTTCTCCCTGCGTTCGCGTGGGTTTCCTCTGGGTGCTCCGGTTTCCCCCACAGTCTAAAGACATGCAGTACAGGTGAATGGGGTAGGCTAAAATTGTCAGTAATGTATGAGTGTGTGTGGATGTTTCCCATAGATGGGTTGCGGCTGGAAGGGCATCCACAGGTTAAAATATGCTGGATAAGTTGGCGGTTTATTCCACTGTGGCGACCCTGGATTAATAAAGGGACTAAGCAAAAAAAGAAAATGAATGAATGAATGAATGTCATCAACGGGATTCGAACCCAAGTCAAAAAGTGTAGCACGAGTATCAAGCAGCTTATCCAACTGAGCTATTCAGGACTACACGTTGAGGTCGGTTTTAATATTTTTATCAGTCAACATATGTGGTGCTATTCGTGTTAACTTGTTTCCAGGTACTTTACATGTTTCTACATACTTGATATTGGCTGATATTTTCTCAGAATAGCTCTAAATGACAAAACTATGTTTTATCACAGTTGGTCAAACCATGATTTTTATAGTTGTAGACTCGTGTTAACCTGTGTCTACAAAGTCACACACGAGCTGATATTTTCCGGTGTGTGATGCATTCCGCCTCACTTCCGGTGTTTGGTACATTCCTTTTCCGTAAAGAATCTGTCATTGTAAATTTGTTTCAGGACTGGTAAAAGTGTTTTGCGTCTTGTCAATTATTTTTTTATGTAAATTTGTCTTGAGCTTCATAAAAGTGTTTGACACTTTGTAATGTTGTTTTGCACTTCCCGGCCACCGTAGTGGTAACACATTACAAGTAGTGTGAGTTATGTAATAATATTACTTCTCTAAGTAACGAGTAAAGTAACACATTATTTTTAAAAAATAGTAATAATATTTGAGTTATTTTTTAAAAATGTAATGCGAGTCACTTTTTAGTTTAATTAATTAGCCTTAAAAAAAATTAAAGTAGTCAGAATGAATCACCCAGTCAATGAAAAAATGTGTTCATTATTTTGAACACGTTGAAGAAAGAGAATAGAGGCTTGTCTCAATGGACACTGGTTTTAATTAAAACAACTAGTACAAAAGTAGTAAACACATTGCTTTAAACTTTCAATAATCTGGATATATGGCATGTATAGCTCTGGGGTCAGGAAGTTCTCAGATAACATTATCCTAAAAATGTTTTATGTGTTTTTTTTTTTATAAACTAATTTCGAGAGGATCATGTGCTTATGATCAACATGGCTGGCACCTTATTAGCTCCGTAATCTACCCTATTAGATGATTAGGGACACACTATAAATAACCAGAGCTTTCACTCCAGTTATCTTTGTCTTGAGGTTCCACCCCATTCCACCCCTACTTCCACCCTTTTTCCTATAGGGCGACACAGCAGCCCAGTGACTAGCACTGTTGCCTCACAGCAAGAACGCTGCCGGTTCAACCTACTATTGGGCTGGTTGGCGTTTCTGTGCGGAGTTTGCATGTTCTCCCCGTGTTCACGTGGGTTTCCCCCGGGTTTCCCTGTTTCCTCCCACCATCCAAAAAACATACACCATAGCCAATCGACTAAACTAAATTATTACCTAAGACAACCTTAGTTTACACTTCTCACATGACGACAAGCAGGGGAGTTCTCGAGACCTTCCTGAGCTCGAACTTGCCTCTCGCCCTTCTAACGGGAGGAAGGCCCGGGCTCGAGGATATTACGAGCTCAGGGCTCTCTCCTGAGACAGCATGCCAATTACGCTTTATTGATCATCAGCTAAGTGCGAACTCTTGAAAGGTAGATGAAGGTTATAATAGTTCATTGTTAATTGCAGAACACCTCTACTAAAAAAAGAAATAAAAAACATGTTTTGAAAGAGATCAAGCCTCAGCCAGGTAATAAAAAGTAATGCAAAAGTAACTCAGAAGTACTGTAACATAACGCATTACTTACTATAAAAAGTAATAAAGTAACAAAACTAGTTACTTTTTTGGAGAGTAACTCAATATTGTAATGCATTTCTTTCAAAAGTAACTTTCCGCAACACTTATAGTGATATATTGTCTGGATTGTTGCAAACTTTGGTACACAAACCTGGTAATAAACTGCCAGTATTTTTCTGTCATTTTAAGGAAAGATTTCAGTGTGTATGTGTATATACTTTACAGTGTCTATAGAAAATCATCATACCCTGTGAAAATCTATACCTTTACTCACATTACACTCCGCTTTCAAAAGACCTTTGAGATAACGTTGTAGAAAGGCACAGGTTAGGAGAAGGCTACAAAAAACATTTAAAAAAACTGGAAAAGCTATTTGGAATGTGATTTGATTTCAGGCTGTGACAAATAAAGTAATTATTTCAAAGGGGTATGATGATTTTCTATTGGCACTGTATATATTATTTTACATACAATATATTGATTCAAACTACTAAAATCTACAAAAAAACTACTAAAGTAATTGCAAAGTTGAATTTTCAACATCATATGTAGACACAGCAGAGATCAAGGTCCCATAATGTCATTAATAACCTTAAATACACAAAATGTGAATTACAAAATATACTGTAGAAACTGTTAATGGATATTTTTTATTGAATTTCATCTCATTTGTTAATCCAACAAAAAAAAATGGCATTTTGAGGACTAATGAGTGAAATCGGTAACCTTTGTTGGGCTTTTTCCTCAGACATAATTCTCAAAAGACAATCCTTTTTCTATTTCACATAAAGGTGATAAGTTTTCAATTTCAATTTCAATTAAATCTACAGGGGAATTACCAACCTATGTCATACAGTACATGACGTCATACAGGTTGAACCCCGGCTGCAAAAAAAGACCAGTTGCAATAGCAAACATGTTGTGTTATGCAGTAGGACGCCAAAATTGAAAGTCCAAAAATAGAAAACTTTAATTTTACCATACACCACACTGCTTTTAATGCCAACCACAGACGTCTTTGGCTAACAGTCATCAAAAGAGCTGAATGGAGTGAGGTCATAATAAAAAAATGCTTGATTCTGCAGTTCTCATTTTATATCAGGAAAGTTCTCAATATGCTAAATCATACGCATCACTTGTTTTTGATTGCAGCAATGATTTCAGCAAAACTGTTAAATACCATCAATTAAACTGCAAACACTGAATGCTTAAAACAAAATGTAAAAATCTAAGTTCACATACCCTGCCGTACAGGTGCAGTTCGCTGTCAGAATGCAGTTGTTTTGCTTGTTGACGATTATCCAGGCCTATCATGGAACATTATTTCTTGCACATGACCACACAGTACATTGTAGACATCCAAAGACTTGTAGGCCTTTAACTTTTCTCTTGTAAAATCACTTGGAGTTTCAATGAGATAGTTGTATATTTTGGGCTGGATGCTTGGCCATTTCATCTTATCCAACATCCATTGGGAAGGTGCTATCTCAAATGGGCCTTTCAGATGAACTCCGCTCACTTTAACATTAATTTTGCTGAATAACTGTGCTTATCACTGGGTGACAAGCTGTTATAATACACTGAAAGCATTATGTAAATAATATATAAAATATGTAATCAATATAACTTATCTCTAATATAACAACAAACTCAACAAACTACCGCATCGGATGTCAATCCCTAGCTGTAACAGCTAGTTCTTCAGTTTTTTTCCTGCAACCTTGATGTGCGAGCATACTGAATGGTTAAAAGCGGGTAATTCCTTTATACACACTATGAGTGTAGTTTTACTTTACTTTCGGGCTAAATTTAGAGATAAACACCATTGTTAAAACAAAAAGGCATTTTCCAGTACATATGTTGTATCGGAGGCAAATGTTTCAGTCTGTGGACAGAATATTTTCATGCTTACCCCTACTGGGGCGATCCCGCATTAACAATGCATGCACCATGATGCACTGTAAAAAAGGTTGGGTCCAAACAATTGGTTTGTGTTGAGACAACTTTTTTTAATAACAGTTTTTACAACTTTAAGTGGATTGGACATACTGTAAAACAATTAAGTTGTCCCCCAAAAAACTCAAGAATTGTGTTGTTTCAGCTCATTTGAAATAAGTTGTATTTAAGCGATTGTTTTTTAAGTGTACGGTATGAGAGGTCAAATGTATATTTATTATCCATTGTTTTTATTATAAGCATAATGAGATATAGTTCATAATAATTTGTATTTTAATTATGTAATTAGGTTACATTTTCCCAGAGGTGGGTTGCGGCTGGAAAGGCATCCGCTGCGTAAAACACATGCTGGATAAGTTGGCGGTTCATTCCACTGTGGCGACCCCAGATTAATAAAGGGACTAAGCCAAAAAGAAAATGAATAAATTAATGAATTAGGTTACATATTCCGCTACTAACCACTCCTGATGAATAATGCATCCAGAGAGTTTGCGGCAGCTATCTGCATTGTGAGTTACATTTACAAAACCATTCCACAGAGACTCCAATTTTATTGTTCCAAGCATATACAATACAAAGTACCATTGCTTTCAATAAAGCCTCAACCATCCATTTTCAATAGAAAGCACATCCTGCAGTGAGCAGCTTTATAATGTCGATCTCAGTAAAGAAAAGATTTTTCACGACATTTTGTGTGACAGCTGTGTGTTTAGCCTCGTAGTGTTTTGTTAGCATGTGTATGTAATCTTCACAGTGTGATCAACATGTACAACTTCATAACAGCTGCTGAAGCTTCTATTACAGCTCTATTGAAACATTACCCTGAGATAAGAGGGGATTTTATGCTTTATATACAGTACATTCAAGAGAATGTGCTTTTTAACTGTGTTTCAAAACCTAGCAATATACCTAACTAGTCATCATTTTAAGCCATCACAGACAAATACCTGACAGGATGGATGTTCCAAACAGCAGGTTGCAAAATTATGCTGCCTTCTAAGACACCTACTTTAAGCCAAAATTGCATACTGTGAGATGCTCTAGGAAAACGTTCATCTAGAGGCCAGGCGAGAGAAATGTTATTATAATTATGATTATGTTTTACTCAATACTGCAAAACATTGATTGGAAATGCTCCCTGCCATCGTTTTGAGCCACTCAGAACCAGAAATGCATTATGAGTTTCATGCATATAGTAAAATGAAAAGTCTCTTCTGATGATATTATCATGTTTTGTATTTTAAACTGAACGGCAAGCAAACATTTCAGGTTTGCCATTGAGACTGGTTTTTATTAGGGATGCACTTACTAGGGATGCACTGATACAATTTTTTAAAAACCAATCCTGATACCAAAAGTCAAAGTATCGGCCGATACAGATATGATCCCGATACTGTGGCATTTTTTTGTGTTTTTTTTTTTTTTTTACATAATACAGTTTCTATAGTTTTGGTGATAAA
>CAIGQZ010000379.1:10409545-10425248 GCA_903798205.1 Danio tinwini
ACATGCTTTAATAGAATTATCAATAGCAATATAGAACCTTGAATTTTGAAAGTGCACAGTATTCCAAGCATAAAAGGACCAACAATCCAAAATTTCAGTCACATAAAAGCATACGAACGCAACAAAGGCTATTTTTTTTAGCTTTTCAAAAAAGATAGAACTTTTACACACCTAATCAAACTGTCACAAAACATTTGTACGTCACAGCCAAACTTTCCCGCTTTTTTAATTTCCTTTCTAGCACCAGTATCTTTCCCCTTCCTTGTTATCCCTTGCCTTTGAATCTGGAGAACACACAAAGTGCTCATTGTGGTACTTGAGGAGACATTTAAAGCCTTTTCTCCGTGCTTATATGAGGTGCATTACAGCCCTTTGTCACTGTATTTGGTAACTGACCTCCTAAAAAACATATTGATCAGTTGCCGTCACAAATCAAAAGCATGCCGCCATATAAAAAGCAGTGAAAAGCAACTCCTTCTCTTCAAAACAACACAGAAATAATTATACCACTAAGGCGACTCCCCACCCTTCCTCAGATGCTGCCCTCTGCTTATCTAGGCTGTGTGGAATTGGATTTGGATGATGCTGTTTTCCAACCCAAACCTCTTATTGCTACAATTCCCTTTCTGATACTGGGATCTCTGAAAGTGAGACTTAATGAATATATCCGGCTCCCTCTGCTTGTCTAATTTACTCCAGGCTGGGTCAGCTCTTTTTACAGTCTAAATTCATTTATCAGTCAAAACAAGTCAAAGCATCGGAGTGCAAGAACTGGGATGGGAGAATTTAAAGTAGGACAACACACTGTACCAGGGGAGCACGAAAGAAAAAACACATTTTTACACTCAAGGTGTCAGAATGTGGTTGCTATAGAGTTGAGGGGTTTGTACAAAAATTACCCAAAGTAAAACATCCTACCCAAAAGGTCATTCACACTAAGATGATAACTATAACTGTCATGGATGGTTGCAAGAAAACGGACCCAGTTGCAGCAATGAACTATACAAAGGGGTTTATTGACAGAATAAGGCACAAATAGACAGACAAAGTTATGACAAGGTCCAAACAGCAGGGGCAACAACACAGGGAAGCCAGTGGTAGAGACAAGATGGTACTAAAAGAACAGCCAGCCAAGAGTAGGAGCAACAGAGGTCAACCAGAGCTAGATCCTGGAGCAAGCCACATAAACTCCAGACTGGCAGGCCAGGGACGTCAGGACACAGGATAGGAAAAAAAATCATAAGACACAAGACAGGACAGCAAACAGGCAGCAATAGTATACAATACAATAAAACAACTAACTAAATCAAAATAACTAAACCAAATATAAATACTAGAAGAGAACTAAACTGACTTGGGCAATCTGATAAAACAGAAACTGAAATAAAGACTTCTAGATTCTTAAAGAGAGTAATTAAACAATCAAACTAATAAATCAACTACTAATAAGACTGAGACTGACAGAAAAATTTAACAAAAGTGGTTCAAAGGATAAAAGCAAAATAAACATTAAAACATATAAGTAAACTGTAGGAACAAACAAAAGAAAGTAATAGCTACAAACAAACAATAAGTAGACAAGAGAACTAGAACAGGCAAGACGAAAAGGCTCAGTAAAGATACAAGGCAAGGATACAAGACAAGCTCACATGGAACGAACCAGCAAAAAAATGAGAACACACAGCACAATATATAGAACAAAGCACATGAGAGACAGGTGAAAACAATCAGGATAACAAGGTCTAAATAAGAGGGCGGGGTAACTGAAAACGAGGAGGAAAGACAAGAGGAGCACATGGCCAACACAAATTAAGGCACAGCAATGTAAATAAACACAGGACAAACAGGCAGACGTTAAACACTGACAGGACAGACTATACTGTCAGATCAGGACCATGACAATAACGATAACAATAATAAAATTGTTCTAAAAATGGTTTTGAATGTAAAGTAACAGCAGAATTCAGACCACAGCTATAACAATTATAGAAAACTATATTAAAAGAAGCAATATTGTTGGGATCACTTTCAGATTTTCCCCCAGCTAATAAACGATGAAACACTGACCGCCAGTAGGAATCCATTGAAATATAAAGGGCTTGCACAATTAAAAGCTACAGACGACACTGTGGAGAAGCACTGCTTGAGGTTAAGCCCCCTTTTCAAAGATTATTTAAAGATAATTACTAACTTGGAAATAACTGGTTACACCATGGGAAATAATGTCGAAAAATACATTGAAGCTTTAAGGCTGGCTAATTGAAGTATACCAATGAAAGTACCTCAGTTATCAGGTGCTAGAATGTAGTGTCTTCCCAAATGGAACACAAATGTTTTTTTTTACTACTGTAAGTGTAAATTCAAACAGTTTCCCAGATGCCGCTTGATAGTTGCCGAATTTGTGAAATAAATGACCCAGCTACCAAATAATTTCTGCCATGAGTATAACCGCAGTATAAAACTGTCCAACATTCCACACTTCTTTTTATTGGTTGAATAAGTGCATCATCCGGGTACAACAAAAATAATAAAAAAAAAAAACAATATTTCAGTAAAATAAAACTTAACCTCCCAAAAAGTCACCCAATCCTTGTGAGAGCTGTATTGATTGTTGATAGATACTAAGGTGTATTTGGCATGTTATTGTGTATGTTGCAGTACAATTATTAAGTCAAAACAGAACTCAAGTCTTCATGGCTCCAATTAGTGCTGGTATTAAATGTCTTTTCATATCGACAGAATGTCTGCTGACCCTTGATTTCTCATAATATATCCTGATATATTCTGATCTGTAAATCCAAATTTGTTAATCATTATAATAGGAAGTTATGAGTGCTGCTAGGTACACTAGTTTTTCTTTTTTGTCATTTCGACAACAGCTTGTAGGTGACTTTATATGACAGTTTCTATTAAACAAATTCATGAAAATGGAAAATAAATGGTTGCTAAGTAGTTCTGTGTAGTTGCTATATGGGTGAAAACTAACGCCTCCAAAATGGAGCCACCCACATACAGACAAACGCACACACACACAAACATATACACACACACACACACAAATACATATGCACACGTGCCAGAAGTGGCGAAAATTTACATTTGTTAAAGGTTTCGGAAGTGGGTGTGGCAAAATGGCTGGACAGCACCACCTATGCAATTTTAACTGGGTTGCCCCCTGAGTTACATTTCACACAAACTGGCACACACACATCAAACAAGCTAATATCTACAATAAAGTCTCTTGAAGCTAAATTTCAAACCCAACAGGTAGAGCTGCAAGATTCTGGCTAAAATGAGAATTGCAATTTCTTTGCTTAAAATCAAGATCACGATTTTCTCACGATTCTGTAGATGTACAATAAGGGTAATATTAGTCGGCTTTATTTTTGTTATTTCTCAAATATGGTAAAACAACTATAATAATAATATTATGTGTAGTTGTTGGTTAAAATGCTAAATTTTGAATAGACTTTGAATGACTTGAACAGACTTTAAATACGTCCTGGTCATTAATGCACAGTAAAGTGACGACATCAGAATTATGAATAGTTGTATTCTGATGTTGAATTATTATGTTTGAGACATATGCTTGCAATCTCCTATTGACAATATTATTAGACCATTTTTTTCACTGGTAAAATGACACATTTGTCATTATCAAATACCCTCTTACATTATATTCAACATCATATAGGCTACAGTAGTTATACTGACACTGTTCATAAACAGTTATTTTTATGCACAACTCTCTGTGTTCGCTATTAAAGAAAAACATTAAATGCTTGTCGTAATCATAACTGTAAAATGTGATTTTATTTTTTAAATGATGTGCACGCTTTCGGTTTCATTTTCACTGCTAAGTGCTGTTCATACTTCCCGCGCGGCTCCCAAACGATCACTCTGTGCCACAAACTGAATCTTATTTTCAACTTTATTACCTGTTATTCACAGCCTATGCAAGTTCTGTCTACTAAAGTAGACGCGCGCGCGTCTATCATTAAGTAGGGCGTGCCGCCCGCCCTCTCTGTGGTAACAGATCACGGTCAGCAGCTCACGTCACGTGTGATTTCGCGGCCGCTACATCATTACATGAAGACAGAAATGACATTTTTGGGTGAATTATACCTAATAAATAAAGTATGTGACCCTTTCATCATCACCTGGAGGTTGCTGAGCAACGTATGTAAAACAATGTGAAGACTCGTGCGGCCGCCTTTGCTTTTCTCCTGAACTTGAAAATATGATTGGCAGAATCGTAGAAATGCTGGCTTAAGATCGTCTAGGGGGTCGAATCGAGATCGCAATCTTTTTTCGATTAATCGTGCAGCCCCACCAACAGGAAGTCAGATATTTTTAACTTCCTCTGCCGAAAAAATGCAGTTTTTGCCATTCCAGGTGTATTTTATTTAACTCCTCCTAGGGATTTTATCCTATCAACACCAAAACTGGGAATTTTCATCTAAAGGCTTTGGTGATGTTAAATTGTGAAGATCTAGAGTTTTCATCGAAGGCCGTGTCTGTGGCGTACTGACAAAGTTCAGTGTTTCGCCATGGAGAAGGAAGTACTTATAACTCAGCCACATAATATTCAATCTGCCTGAAAATTCACAGGTTCGGTGAGATTTATCTCCTGAAAACATCTACATGCAAATGCAAAAACCTGCTGACAGAAGAAAGTTTGGCATAAATCTGTGATTTTCTCAGGTTTATATATATATATTGTCCATTGTTCTCTGTTATCCTAAGGCCACCGGGGATGGTGAGCCTGGGTGCGAGGTCCCTTTCATCGCTGCTTGCAGCTATAATGTCTAGATGAATACATATTATGATTGCCAAATATTTAACATTATTATGCAATTTGAAACGTCATTCAAATCCATATTTGAAGCACTGAGGGATGTTTGAAGTTTTATACACTTAAACTAAAGATTTTTTATTAAAACCTTTGAAAACGATGGATTTTTTTTTCTTAACCTTATCTATGAGCAACACTGATATCGATGTTTGCCACAGCACCATAATAAAAGATCAAATGAGTGAGAGAACAAGAAACAACCTCTGAATGTCCATGTATCTTCAGGCCAATCAGAAGCAGAGCTCAGAAGCAGATCTCTCTCTCTTTTCTTGCTGGTTTCTCTCCATGACCTTGATTGCGAGCAGAAGCTATACAGTAATTAGTGCAGCTTGTGGAGATGTTCATCCAAGAGGCATTAATGCATATCAGCCTTCGGGTTCTCATCCGCATTTCTCCTTTTCTCTCGTTTGTCTGTCTCTCCTCTCCTGCTTTCTAGCTTCCGGAGTCACTCAACCTTGTGATCCTGCGCACACTGCATTCCCAAACAGGCCCTGTTCCTAACAAACAAGTGCACAGCATTTTATCATTCCATTTACAAATATCTGCATTCGTAGCAAACGCATATGGAATGAGTAAAGAAAGATGCCAGGGACAGAGATGTTCTTTTCTCCCTGGTGATTTCAATGACACAGTGGTCAGATGCACAGACGCTGGCGGCAACACAATGAGACACACTCCAGGAAAAACAACAAGAGAGAGACCTTAATTGCTCAGTCAAGCATAATGCAAACAAAATGGGTTTTCTCATAAAAAAATGTGCAGTTTTTGAACTGGAATAAAATGCACGAAAACAACTGAAAATTTAAGTAGACGATAGAAGGAATGAATTTTTATAAGCCTTCATTACACAAACAAACAAGTAGCAGCTATTTACTTTAAAGTAGAGTTGGGTAAAAGTACTTGAGTTCTTGGATGTGACTGCAATGATTGATCAAGTAAATAAAAGTTAACATTTTTCTCCAAAAACAATTAATTCATGAAAAAGTATCGGATTTTATAGTGTTCATTTTTAGTAGTTAACTATGGAAGCCTGTTTGTTTCGGTTTTCTTTTTAGAATTAAGAGTGTTTTTTCTTAACATTGTGATTTAACATCTTGCAGTTTTAAGAAGTTAACAATTTGAGGCATAAACTTGCAGTCAAGAGATAAAGACAAATAACATTATTTATATTATCAAGGATGAAACAAATCACCTCACGATTAACAATACTAATCTCACGATACGATTTAGTCACAATTTTTTAACAAAATTATTTTAAACAAATTTAAGGTAAAGAGCGCTTCCCTTTTTTAATGCTGCACAATTTTTGCAAAATAATATATTTAAAAAAATTGCTATTTAAAAATAAATAAATAAAACAATTATAATAATAAATAATAATAATACAAACTAAAAAATACTCATTAAGGTAAACAAACTAAAACTGTGCTGGGATTTTACATTTTTAAAAAGATATATCAGCATATCTGTTTCCTGGCACATTTACAATGTCCCCTGCTAAAAAATTTCACTGTAGATCTCCGTAGCACTCGTGAGAGCAAGCAGAGTTTCAAATCATCTGGTCCACGTGGTTTGGCTTATTAAAAACTTTTTAGTGTATAGACATCTGTGACAGTAGTTTTTCACGGTGCTGCATCATATTCATTGCTCTGTTACTGTAAGCAAACGTCTTTTTGCAGTATTTGCACAGAGTCTGTGTTTTGTCTGGTGCACTTCACCACTGTCATTTTACTCGACCGCCCCAGCTCTTGCTCGCCGCTGATGTGCAGGTAAAGCAAGTTTGGCCTGTAAACACAGCGCCCCCTCTGTTCAAAAAATATATTGTGATTTATTCAACATTTCTAGTTTGAACCGTCACATATTTGAATCGATTTTCAACCAGCTCACTTTGAATTGTTACATCCCTATATATTATTATTATTATTAATAATTAATGATATATTATTAATCGTGTTGTGGAAAAAGGTTTTAAAATGTGTCATTAGGGTCCGATCAGGATTTTTTCAGGATATTGTACCTGCTGTGTTGGGAGCCAAGTAATCGCTCACACATCATTTACCTCCTCACGTGTTTTAGCGCTGCAGATGTGTATACGGGTGAGCAGGGATGGGTATCGTTAAAGGTATTACTACTTTTATCGATACCACATTAATAAAGTACCGAGTTGTGATACCCATCCTTACGGGTGAGCATGTGTGTCTCTCTCTGCTTGTAAACTAGTAAACAAACACTTGCAATCAGTTCATGAGATTGGCCAGATTGGTGAGTCATAAAATGTGATTATCGGCCGATACCAATATCTGGCAGATTGATCGGAGCATCCCTAGTTTCATTTGTTAAAGGGAAATGCATTTTGATGCCAAAAAAAAAGAGACCAAGCTTTGATATCAAAATATATTCAGGGAAAATTAATATGAAGGATGAGGAACCAGACAAAGCAATGGAGATTTGATGTAGCTGTTCATACTGCAGACAGTACAATCTTATTAATACCTGTCTGGTTCTAGCTCTGCTGGAGAGGCTTGTGTAATAAACAGTGTACTTGAAATCACTGCGAGTTCACCCCAACAAACCTTAAAGACTGGAGGATATTTCAAGATATTAAAAGAAAATATGTAAAAATAATAATAATAAAAAACTGCAGTTTATTGTCCAATCTACTAATCTATCTACCAAAAACTGAAAAAATTGCACATCTCTAATACAAATAAAATGTTGAGTACATGGATTATAACACCAAATACATACACATTGATATAATTACAAAGATTTTCAAATCAGTGCATAAAACGACAGATACACTAACATATACATAAGATAATCAACCTTTCTGCATTAGCATTCTGTACTCTGCATCCTGCACCATAAAAAGTAGGCAAGTTTGGAGAGGAATGCCTGAGAAAAAGACAGAAGCGGTGCTGTGCAGAGCAAAGCAAATCCCAGAATGGGTTCGATGGACACCAATGGACAGTGTTGGTTTTTCTGAGCTGCTCTGAAAAGGTTTGTTATTTTACCTACCAGAACATAAAGAGCAGAGATTTACAGCCTGAGGCAGAGCTTGTCAAAGCAGGCTCCTCTCCTCTTCTTTGCTATGTGAGACAGAGCCTAATGCTGCAGACATCCAGACCACTGCACTGCTGCAGTCCCACAGCCTTCAGTCTACAAACCCAAGCAGAAGCATCAAGCAGACATTCACTTATACACTGTTCACCACTTTCAAGTGTACAGGAAGCGTTGTTAAAACATTATCAGGGGTAAAGTGGTAAGCCGTTGGTGCATTATGACTTAAAAGTATTTCCATTGAAAATCAAATGTAAACTTTCTGTATTTTGTACAGGAAGCTTTTTGGCATATCTTCCTAATCGATGTGTAAATGAATAGATTTTTCCCCATTATGAGCAAATCCCAGGTGGTTTTTGGTCTTAAAAAGGGGTAGGAGAGGAGAATGACTTGCAACAGAGAATGAATCTTTGTCATAAACATGAAAAAAGCATCCCCTGTTCTGGCTCACCATTGAATGGGAACAAAACTGTTTTCTCTTCGCTTTTGTTCTCTGCTGTTTTCATTTGCTGTCTTGTTGAAGTGGTTGCTACTGAGAATTGCAGGATGAGAGACTGAAGAACGACGAGAGAGAGAGAGAGAGAGAGAGAGAGAGAGAGAGAGAGAGAGAGAGAGAGAGAGAGAGAGAGAGAGAGAGAGAGAGAAGAAAGGGAAAGCGTACAAGAGAGAGGGAGAAATAAAACGGCAAAGCCATCAAAAAGCAATCATAGCTTGATGGAGTGAGGCTGTGGGCCACAGACAAATGGGAGGGGAGCAAATGACAGCCTGGTAGGGGTATAAACGAGAGCGCGGGTAGCAGAAACATTAAATCTGCATAAAACACTCTGTTGACTAGCACAGCCCAGACATTTTACCCTAAAACGAAACCATACACCTGAAAATTACACATCTGCACAAGTATTTACATATCAGGACATTAAGACAATTTACAGACAATTTTAAGCAAGAAAAAGGTAAAGAAGATAGATAAATGTATAGGATTCTTACAGATATATTGACCTTATTCTTCACCTATGAGCAGATGCAGCCATTGAAATCTTTTAGGCTCAAGACTTCCGGTCTTATTCACTTCCACTGACTTTTAGACGTTAAGCTCGTTATGAAGTTGCAAACTGATATAATATTGTTCTACTTTTTATGTATAGTCATAAACACACTTTTTTGTAGAGCAAGAACTTTGATCGTTTTCTACCATTCATTATTCCTAGTCATTTGTCCCATAGGCAACTGAATCAGAAGTTCTAAAACAATTGCAAAAACAAGCACACTTGTGCATTGCAGAATAAGGTCAAAATAGAGAACAAAAAAATACAAAAGTTAAATAGACAGACAGACGGATAGATTCAACCAAACGGTATTGAACATTTTCATTTCTCACTAACATTTGAGTACTGTTAAGCAGGTTCTTAAACACCGCTGAGTGGCCATTGGATTCATATGCTCAACAGATAGTGGTAGTCTCCAAAGACCAATGCTTGACGCTCTTTAACAAGCCTCAAGGGCATTTGAAAGCTGAAACTATCAAAGGATCTGTCCATGAGCTGATATATGGTCAGTCTACTGACAGATCGGCTGATAGATGCAGCACTCAAATGCTCCCTTGTCCATGTACTTGAGTTAAACCTGGGACACACCAAGAAGGGACACACCTTTCCCTTACATTCACGTGGAGGGGTAGGGGTGACCCAATTCGGTTTAGCTTGAAGGCATAGGGCAGAGGAGAAGGGCTAGATAGCTCTTAAAACTGAGATTGTTTAGGACCAAACTCAAAACCAAGGGGTACAAAAATTTTCCAGAATACACCATCTACAACGGAAGCATGGCAGCACAAAGAAGTCAGGAGATGCACAAATTTGTATTTTTTGGCATTATTATGAATTTTTACAACAGACAAGCATATGTTTTACAGTTATTCTCAGTTGTACTCTGAGCAAGTAAGTGAAAAGTTACTTAGTTACAGTTTTTTCTCAGTTGCTTTGGTGCATTTTTCAAAACAATTAGTCATTTGTGCACATCATAGTAGCAGTTTCTCATTCCTTCCAACAAATTGCAAATGCTTTTGGACATGCATCAATTGCTTTCATACAACTCTTTGCTGTTTATAACATTATAATTTGCTTATGTCATGTCAGTCAAAATGAACTAAACTTGTGAATGCTGAATAGTCATTCCATTTAAAACTAATAGTCCTCATTTCATTACTTGAGTCATTACATACAAAAATGTTGAACTAGTTCTATCAAGCTCAAAATCTGTCAAGCTAATTTTATTTAAAAAAATTTTATCTTTTTTTCTGAAAATGTCTTCTAAATTGAACAATTTAATGAATGATTTACAGCCCTGTGTATGTTGTAGGTTCAGTTCCAATATGTACTGCAATATTGTTTACAATTGTGCACAGCTCTACCCAAAGGGAGTTTATGTTTGTTGTAAATAAGGCTGTATTTATTCTTTTACACAATGGCGTTAAAAAATAGAGAAAATGCAGTAAAAATGTAAAAACATACATATTCAGTGTCTTGTACTCAGATACCTCACTAAATGCAGTGATGTCTAACTTTACTGTAGTTTTCAAATGGCTGTGTAAATAGTATATAGTGCTGTCTTGAGCATTTTCAGGAAGTGTCACAAAAATCTGACTTTTTTGCATTGGAAAAAATGTAGAGAGTAAACTGTCATAATGAAAACAGGACAAAGCCATTTGACTATCTTGTTTATAAACAATGGTGTCAGGACTTTTCATCTTGTTGACACTGACACTTACATTGACATAAATACTTGCTTTTGAGGAATGAGCTATCCATTTTGAGCAAGGGACACGCTTTTGCAGGTTATCCACTAGGTTTTGCAGTTTGTACTAATTGTTTTGAGAAATGCATTAACTGTTGTGCAAATATAAATAGTGTTGTGAGAAATGCACCAAAGCTACTGAGAAAAACTGTAATACATTGATAACCGCATCCATGTTTTACCGTCAAATTAAAAAAAAAAAAACGCTAAATTAAAAACGCTAAATTTCACTATGCGACGCAGTGGCGCAGTAGGTAGTGCTGTCGCCTCACAGCAAGAACGTCGCTGGGTCGCAGGTTTGAACCTCGGCTGGGCTGGATCAGTTGGCGTTTCTGTGTGGAGTTTGCATGTTCTCCCTGCGTTCGCGTGGGTTTCCTCAGGGTGCTCCGGTTTCCCCCACAGTCCAAAGACATGCGGTACAGGTGAATTGGGAAGGCTAAATTGTCCGTAGTGTATGAGTGTGAATGAGTGTGTGAATGTTTCCCAGAGATGGGTTGCGGCTGGAAGGGCATCCGCTGCGTAAAATCGTGCTGGATAAGTTATTCGCTCATGCAAAAATGTCTGATAATCCATATTGTCTGCAAATATTGAAGAAATGTGATATAATGACGGGCTACTTTGTTTTCCCTATTGATTGTGTCATTTGCTTAGTTTTCTCACTTTGGTTTTTGTTCTGGTGCGCTAATTCATAGCTGACAATCAAAGAGCTCTCGTTCACCGGCGGGTGGCTCAGATTCTACATGATGAACTGGGCAAACAGACCAAACAAACTAGCCTGACAGATGCTCACTGATGGCCCTACAATGCCAAATAGACCCTTTTCACATTTCCGGGTTTCTCAGTCATCATACACTGTAGTTGGGAATAGGAGAATACAACAAATATTTTTTTACAATCTTATTTACCCGAATAATAACAGTAAAACTCCACAATGGTGTTATAAAGACGATCAGAAAAAAGAAAAAAAATTGTGTGAGACTGATGACGTCAGCCAGAGGAGAGAATAACATCAAATTTACTGTCTTGTCCCATAGATGCTGCATTAGAAACGCCTCGCATAAGCGGTAATTTGTTTTTTGTAATTTGAAGGAAAGATGATATAATGCATACAGACATAAATGTTCATACATTTTTTAAAAACCTAAATATTTAAAACTTTCAAGGATTTAAGATGCTAATGACTGTTAAACGCATCATAACAGGCTTGTAAAAAATTTCCATGGCCGACTTTTGGCTTGGTGTGTCCCACCATTAAGTACTCAGTAAAAAGTAGTGGTGGTCCGTTATTGGTGTTAACGTGCTGCGTTAAAGTGAGACTCTTATCGGGCGATAAAAAAAACTATTGCCGTTAATCTATTCTCAAAGTTGGGTTGGGAGCTGGGTGTATTCTACACAAGCTATGATGACTTTCATCTTAATATTTTAGCACGGATGTATACCTGCCCGAATTGCACTGTAGGTGGCGAGAACGAGTCTTCGAACCTGTGTGTATTCCTATTGTGAAATAACCACATTAAACGTGACATGCTAATATGGATGCAGTTCACTAGAGTGAGTCTGATTAATGTTAGTTTCACATCTAACTATCAGGCACCTGTAGAGTTTATGCGTTAAAGTAAAACGTATACAACTAAAATGGACCGGGTGCTTTTTAAAATGAATGACGGTGAATGAAAGTCAAACCGGTGAGCCGTCAGACAAAAAAGTGCCCTTCTGAATTAAATCAGCAGCATGACCTTCTGGATCTTTCACTTGCTTCGAAGACACTACTGACTATGCTTACAACGACATCTGTAATCTAGTTTTTTGCCTTAATAGACAATAATATAATTAAGGTGTTTACGTGAAGTGCTTTCATGTAAGAGTTTCCTGTAGTTTTGGGTGACTTTAACTGCAGTTCGGCAATTTCACATTCACCCATGAACATATTATTCATGCCCCTGTGACAAACTGGGGTATTCGATGCAAATAAGGAGTAAGGAGTGGTGAGAGTGTTATGGAATTTAATAACGCACGCCAAATGGAAAGAAAAAAACTTCTGCATTTCGCAATGTGTGTGTGTGTGTGTGTGTGTGTGTATTTCTGTTTAGTTCAATTATGACTTTAGTCAAATTAAGATAATAATAAAATAAAAAAAATCAATGTTTCGAGCTTATGTAGGCCTACAGTTCAAAATTCATGTTTAACTGAATAAACAGTAAACACAAGTACATCTTATTGAACATAATTTATTTTCATCACCAATTATCATAGTAGAACAGTTTCTCAAGCAGTTTGTGATGCATTTTGGAAACAGTAGATGAGCCCCTGGTCTAATGCGCCACCTGGCTTGAGAAACCCGTTCTCAAAGACTTAGTCATTATTTGGGTAGCACACATATTTTGAATGCCTTCGGCAGAATTTAAATGAGCCATTTTAATCTAGATTTAATCTAAGATTACAGTGAGATTAATCTAGATTAAAAAAACTAATCTATGCCAACCTATAGTAAAAAAGCAAATGAGTGAAATGCTGCTATTGTTACTTTTTGCTCAATTTCATTACCAATTGATACTGAAGTCTGTACTTTTAACAGCACTAATAGACAAATATGTAGGTCTAATCATGTACATAACTTTAATTGTAAGAAATTATATCACCATTTAACCAGTTAATCTTCTCATCCATTTATGAAATCTTACCACTAATTACAGTGCTCAAGAGAAATGCCTCAAACCCAAACACAAGAACCATACATCTTGTCTGCAAGCGTTAATCTCTCTAGATCCGTCAACTGCTTGATGTTTACTGGCTCACACAGCCAGATGTGTTTTATAGTTTATTTGGATCTGGATCAGTGGTGGTAGGATGGCTTAGATGTGCTCTGTGTTTGGAGTCTCCGCTGGGAGGTGTGAGTTCTGTCTTGGTCTACTGCAAACACCACGAAACATAAAACACTTGGACAGTCATTAGGAGGGGGATGAAGCAGTAAAGTAGGATGAAGAGGATGTCTTCTGGAAGTGTTTCAACGGTAAAGAAGGAAAACTAATTAGCAAGATTGGCTTTCACTTCTATCTCTGGATATGCTGCACATGACTATAGGGTAAAAACAGTAGCAAGATATGGGATGTGTTTGTGACACTTGTCTGCTCACAGACGGTGACCAGAGGAGAAAAACACACAGTGCAAGTCCAAAAAATGAGACATAACAGAGAATGAGGAACAATCTGAAACAAAACATTGCAGTCAGTACTCGGCAAGGCAGTTTCTGCTTCAGTACTTCAGAATTTTTACTGGCCCTGTCAACATTTCCACTGGTGCTGAGACCAAAACAGTTTGTCGTTACTGATTTGTCAGAATACTAATCATACAAAACCAAATGTTTGCAAGGCATGAACGTACATCCAAATAATGAATGAACACAAGTAGTAACAATCTACCATTCCGTTGGCCAATTAACACTTTGATCAGCTAATCAAAAGCACTAAAATTAGCATGGCGAAAAGCTTGTAAATGGATAAACAAATTTAAATGGAGTTAGTGTGCTTTCTGATTTGAAATTCCTTCTTTTTCCACACACTAAGTGGTGTTATCTCTATTTGACAGGTGATGATTAGTTTTTCATGCCAGTGCTAGCATGAACCCTTTTCTGAATTTGATTAGCATGAAATATTAGCATCTGCCATTTACTTAAGGAAAACTCACTATAAAAAAAAACTGTCAGAAGTAGCCAGGTTTCTCAGGTTTGGTTGCGCACACGCAGCAGGTTAAAGTGAGCTGTGATTAGCAAATGTATTCAGAGTTAGTTGGAGGTGCGAATGTGCCTCTTTGTGGTAGACATATGTTCTTAAACATGGCGGTACCCCAGAGAACTTCAAGTTCTAACAGATATTTATATTCTTTGCCTCAAACCGCCCCAACTGTTCCAGTATTACCCCTAGGGGTCTAAGGGTGTTTTGGGGCTGTGGAAAAGTTTTGACATGCACTGACATTTGTGTTGTTTTCGGTATCTTACAAACATACTAATGGCTAAAGTGTGATAACACTGTAAACAGCACAAGCTGGGCTACAATAATACCTAAGCAGCATGAAAACTATAAATATTAGTTTTCTTTGTTTCTTAGTAAAACTAATAAATGTCTAAATAACACTTTTGAGTGTTATTGACCAAATCCTACAGTAGATATAGCTCACATGCTTACCTTTTAAAATCACTGTTTAACTTTGGTTAAAGAAACAGAAAATCAGTTGAAAGTTTAATGTATATAGTATCAGACTTTATTTTGATGGTCCGTTTGTTGAATTTAAGTTACATTGCATCTACATGCCAACTAAATCTCATTAGATTATAAGTATACTGTTAGGGTGGGGGTTAGGATTTTTTTTATAAAAAGTAAAAACTTTTTTTACAGTCAGTTAAATGTGTTGAAGGAGCAGTATCAACAGATATTAAACAGACAGTCTACTAATACTCAAATGGACCATCAAAATAAAGTGTTACCGCATATAGAATTTTGAGGAGTTGTGCAACGGTGTGTGACTTGTATTTATAGTAAGCCTCAGTGTACAGATCAATGTGTGCCTTTGACCTTGATTATTTTTATTTTCATTATTCTGTGGACTGTGTTGTAATTAAATAGCAAATAAACCCATCCTCCGATCTTCTCGTTGACCTGCCTCTGTCATTTTCCACAATAATGGTGAGAATCACCATCAGTATTCATGACATTGAATTACGTTTGCATATAGCTTACAGGTTCAAACGTGAAACCAATAATTTGTAGTTTAATGTAAATGAGTGAGCAAAGTCATTTTGTAGAAAAAACGAAAACATCATTTTGTAGAAAAACCTGTAGCTATCCACATGACAAAAGCTTTGTGAATGAAAAATATATATATATATATATATATATATATGACATACACAGTACTCTGTTTTCTGGCCTTATTTTAGTAAGTTTTAAAAATATACACATTTAACTAACAAACCACACATCTTTTTTTCGAACATCGGTACCA
>CAIGQZ010000379.1:10431859-10456412 GCA_903798205.1 Danio tinwini
TGATAGACAGCAAATATAATGATGGAAATAGAGTGATACAAACAAAAAGAAAACAAAAACATATATATGCATACACTGATAGACAAAGAAAATAGTGAATGTATGGATGGATGGACAGAATGATGAAGTATGTAGACAGACAAACAATGATGGATGGATAGCTTCAGGGATAGGATATATATTGAAAAACAATGTACAAGTAGTCCAACATGGACCATGGTCCATGTTTTTATGCTGTTCTTATTGTCTTTTTATTGCCATGGAGCTCAACAGAAGCTGGTCATCAATCACTTTCATCATGCATAGAAAATACAGCAGCTTGTACATCTTGTCTAACAGCTCATTTTGTGGTCTACAAGAGAAAGAAAATCAGGGTTTGGAACGATATGGTGAGTAAATGATGACAGAATGTTCACTTTTGGGTGAACTATCCTCTAAATCTGTGAATCCGTTCTTGTTTTAGAGCACTGTAACATGAATACTGAAGCTGCTCAAATAGAATCAAAGTCTTAAAGCTGGAAGGGTGCATGAAAAGGGCCCGTTGTGTCTTCTGATGATCACTGGGGTGTAATACATTCTCAAGTTTCATAACCTAAGATCTGCAGTGTTTCATCTTTGGAGGGAGTTTTTATTTGATCCCAAATTCATCTCAAGAAACTTAACACAACTTCCCTAATCATAGCGCCGAAATGTGCGTGTATAGCCATGCATGATGACGTCCAGCTATTCGCTAATCACTCAACATGAAACAGCATTCACAACACATGACACATTTTAGAGCGAACTTTAGAATCCATTAGGAATTGATTGGGTTGTAAAAAAAGTAGGTCTTCCAATATAAAATTACAGTTGAGGAAACACCACCAAGTCAGCCTAAAATGAAAGGTTTGATATTTTTTTCTTCCCTATTGAGTAAAAAAAAAATCCATTAATTTTATCTATTGGGAAATCAATTTTTAGCAATAACAAGAGTGTGAATTACAGGGGGGTTTGCGGAGGGTTGACCTCCCTCATCAACGCTTGATCTCCCTGAAGGATGTCAAACAGGATGTGTGGGGAAGGGTTTGCCTTGTAAATAGTGGGATAATAATAAATAATAGATAATATAAATATATATGGGCGACACGGTGACTCAGTGGTTAGCACTGTCGGCTCACAGCAAGAAGGTCGCTTGTTTGAGTCTCAGAGTTGGCGTGGGTTTCCTCTGGGTGCTCCGGTTTTCGCCACAATACCAAGATGGCGGCGCGTACACAACGCGAGGCTCGGCGTCTCTCCAGTTTCTGCAATTTTGCAGTATTTTTCCTGCTCATTTCGGGTCTGTTCGTGCAGAACAGTAATGCCTTTACATCGTACACCCGACAGGAGATCTTGGATATTGGTTTGTGCATTCCGGACAGTTTTATCAGCAATCTACGACTCATCCCAGAGATCGCCAGGACACCCGATGCTGAGCGCTCTGTCCGGCCGGGCAGAAGTGCTCGGAGACGGCGACGGGAACGTAAACAAAGGCGGGGGAAGCGCGGCGGGCTAAGAGCTAAGCTAAAGCTAACACCACACCGGCTCTCTTTACCCAGCATCTTCCTCGCCAATGTACGGTCCCTGGTGAACAAAATGGATGAGATTAGACTGCGCATCAACCACAGCAAAAGATTATGGAACTGTAATGTCATGATTTTCACAGAAACATGGCTAAACAGCGGGATACCAGACAACGCTGTATCTTTAACTGAGCATCAGACATTCCAAGCAGACAGAGCGGCGGATGACTCCGGTAAGACCCGAGGCGGAGGATTATGCATTTATATTAACAAAGCGTGGTGCACAAACTCTGTCATCGTTGGGAGACATTGCTCTGTTAACCTGGAATTTCTGATGGTCAAATGCAGACCGTTTTATCTGCCACGGGAGTTCACCTCCACCTTTATAATCGCTGCTTACATTCCACCCGATGCTGATGCAAAGCTTGCTATGAATGAACTTCATGCAGCCATCAGCAAACAACAGACTGCTCACCCGGAGGCTGCTTTTATTGTTGCGGGGGATTTTAATCACTCAAACTTAAAGACAGTGCTCCCCAAATTTCATCAAAACATTTTCTGTCACACACGGGGAAACAAGACTTTGGACCAGGTATACACAAACATGGCTGAAGCCTATGCTGTTACCCCCCTCCCCCACCTGGGTCAATCAGATCACCTTTCTTTGTTCCTCACCCCCCGATACTCACCCCTCATCAACCGTGTGAAGCCATCAGTGAGGACCATCAAAGTGTGGCCAGCGGGGGTAGACTCCACACTCCAGGACAGGTTTCAACACACAGACTGGAGTATGTTTGCTTCCCAGGCCACATGTGGCTCTCACACAGACATTAACAGCTACACTTCCTCTGTTCTGGAATACATCAACACCACCATTGACAGTGTAACAACCCAGAAACAGATCACCACATACCCAAATCAAAAGCCATGGATGAACAAGGAGGTGCGCCTCCTGCTGAAGGCACGCAATACTGCCTTCAGATCAGGGGATGCACAGGCCTACAGCACTTCCAGGGCTAATCTGAAGAGGGGCATCAAAAAGGCCAAGCACTGCTACAAGCTAAAGCTAGAGGAGCACTTTTCCAACTCTGATCCTCGGCGCATGTGGCAGGGCATACAGGCCATCAGCAACTACAAACCCAGCCATTCCACACCCACAGCCACAAATGTCTCCTTCCTGAACGAGCTTATTGACTTTTATGCCCGCTTTGAAAGAGACAATAATGAACCCTACATCAGGATCACTTCCTCAACCGACCACTCACCCATTACACTCACCTCCTCAGAAGTCTACACCGCACTGAGTCGGATCAATGTGAGTAAGGCTGCTGGACCAGACGGTATTCCTGGGCGTGTCCTCAAAGCATGTGCAGAACAGCTCGCTGGGGTATTCACAGACATTTTCAACCTGTCCCTTAACCTAGCAGCTGTGCCAACATGCTTTAAAACCACCTCTATTGTGCCAGTGCCGAAACACTCCAGCCCAACATGCCTGAATGACTACCGCCCGGTAGCACTCACACCCATCATCATGAAGTGCTTCGAGCGGTTGGTCCTGGCACATCTGAAAGACTCTCTGCCATCCACACTGGACCCACATCAGTTTGCCTACCGTGGCAACAGGAGCACAGAAGATGCAGTCTCCATAGCACTGCACTCTGTACTCACACACCTGGACAATAAAAACACATACGCACGAATGCTGTTTGTTGACTTCAGCTCAGCATTCAACACTGTCATACCCTCTAAGTTAATGATCAAACTTAGAGACCTGGATATAGACACGTCTCTCTGTAACTGGGTTATGGACTTTCTGACTAACAGACCTCAGAATGTTAGATCAGACCACATTTGCTCCACCACCGTCACACTCAACACTGGTGTACCACAGGGCTGTGTGCTGAGCCCTTTCCTCTACACCCTTTTCACCATCGACTGTAGGCCTGTGAACAGATCCAACGCCATCATCAAATTTGCAGATGACACCACAGTGATTGGTCTAATCAGCAACAATGATGAGACTGCCTACAGGGAGGAGATACAGCATCTGGCCACGTGGTGCACCAACAATAATCTGCTCCTTAACACCGACAAGACCAAGGAGCTCATTGTGGACTTCAGGAAGGGACGAACAGGCTCACATGATCCCATCTACACATGATCCCATCTACATCAATGAGATGAGCCCGTCGAGCCTGTATCATCCTTCAAGTTCCTGGGGACCCACATCTCCAAGGACCTTTCCTGGACCACCAACACCTCCAGCCTGGTCAAGAAGGCTCACCAGCGCCTATTTTTCTTAAGGCAACTTAAGAAGAACCAGCTGTCATCAGCCGTCTTGGTGAACTTCTACCGCTGCACAATAGAAAGCATCCTGACGAACTGTGTCACAGTCTGGTATGGAAGCTGCTCTGTTGCGGAGCGTAAGGCACTGCAGCGGGTGGTGAAAACTGCCCAACGCATCACAGGGACCACTCTGCCAGCCATAGAGGACATCCAGAGGAAACACTGTCTGCGCCGAGCACGCAGTATTCTTAAAGATTCCTCTCACCCTGCTCACAGACTGTTTTCTCTCCTGCCTTCTGGCAGGCGCTTCAGGCTCCCCCAGACAAAAACCAGCAGACTAAAGAACAGCTTCTTCCCCAGAGCTGTCTCCCTCTTGAACTCTGCTCCCCACTGACTTTTTGCCCCCCTAATACATCCCACTCTCCTCTCCTCATAACTCAGACTCATCATAATCACTGCACTACTTAACATTTGCACATTTAAAAATTGCACATATTCATTGCACTGATTCATTTATTTGAACTGTACACACCTACTGCACATGTACATTTGTAAATTATGTACACATCCACTGTACATATACATTTGTAATTATGTTTATCTATCTGCACACTTCTGATTATTAATAGCAACCTGTACATTTATTCATCTATTGTAAATCTCTGTTCATAGCTAACACAACCTGTATATAATGTTCATAGTACATCCATTTGTAAATATCACCATAGTTTTTCTATAACTGCACTTTATAACTTATACCTGTATTCTGCACTTGCTGCTATTGCACTCCTGGTTAGACCTAAACTGCATTTCGTTTCCTTGTACTTGTACATGTGTGATGACAATAAAGTTGAATCTAATCTAATCTAAACATGCGGTATAGGTGAGTTGAATATTGGACGATTTAGCATAGGACGATAACTGGTTTCAAGGCTTACCGTGGTTTGTCAAGGTTTTAAAGCCTCTAAAATTTTCTGTCATACCGTTCCTATGGTATATGTAATTTATTTATTTTTTTTAACAACTACTTCATTTTGTTTTTTAGCCTTTTAACCGCACGTCATTAAGTGATGCACAGACACAAATGTAGTTTTATTTACTTATTATTTGTATTTATTTTAATTAATTCAACCAAAGAATGTCAAGTATTTTTAGACACATAAGAGCATTTGCACACACCTTGTTGCTGCCAGCTTCTTGCAACTGTTTTCTTTCTCCATTGGTTATGTTTCATGCTCCTTTGTTTTACTGTAGTTCGATTTACAGCAAATTAAAAATACCGTATTTTAATTGCGCCAAGAAGATATTTCCCACAATACAATTTTAAAGTACAGTGACATTCTGCATAACTGTCCTACAGTAAAATACTGTTCATTTTACAGTTAAATACAGAGTAATTTACAGAAATTGTTAACAGTGCATCTCAAACAGAAAAGGAAATACACATCAAAAGCTACTGGTGAGCCTACAATTCAGCAAACATCTGAAAAACAAATCTCTTCAAAACCAACATCCAAACATGCTATAGACCTTAATTTACATCCAAGATGTCTTTTCACGTTCAAGCTGTGTTTTTGAAACTGACAAAGACAGCAGAAGGCAATGATTTATTTGAATTATTTAACCTGACATGTTTACTGTTCCATTCATTCATTCATTCATTCATTCATTCATTCATTCATTTTCTTGTCGGCTTAGTCCCTTTATTAATCTGGGGTTGCCACAGCGGAATGAACCGCCAACTTACCCAGCACGATTTTACGCAGCGGATGCCCTTCCAGCCGCAACCCATCTCTGGAAAAGTTTACTGTTCCAAAATATTATAAATATTTTGTGTTCAAACGGGAAACATTTTTAGTTTTTTACCCAGACAGTGAAAAAAAAGAGCATATTATAGAGCAGTAATCACAATACCATTTTATTCAAGGTTGTCATACCATCAGAATCTTAAAGCGGCCCATGCCTAATTAAATAAACTAAATTGGCCATAGTGTATGTGTGTGAATGAGCGTGCATGGGTGTTTCCCATTACAGGGTTGCAGCTGAAAGGGCATCCACTGTGTAAAACATAAGATGGATAAATTGGTGGTTTATTCCGCTATGGCATCCTCTGATAAATAAAGGGACTAAGCTGAAGGAATATGAATGAATGAATAAATGAATGAATGAATTGTAAAGACCCTGCAGTCTATGCAGGAAAATATTTAGTTAGTGGACTGAAACTAAAGCACCGATAATTACTCTCAATACACTTTTCCTGTAAAATAGATGTTTGTAGCCTAAAAGTATTGGCCGAAAGATTTTGACTTGGCTTCTGACCCACTGACATGGCCAGAGTTCAGGAGCCAAGCACCTTCTTACAGATGAGTCCAGAAAATGTGGTTGTAGTGCAGTGTATGAAGCCTCTGTGGTTTGTTCCTGGATGCTGCTACATTCAGATGGCAGGAGCTTGTGCAGCTTGTAGAAAGGGAGATTGTGTGAATTGGCTGTTTTATCTGGATGAGCATGCCAAGCGAACAAAGCACTGCAAAATGAATTTATCCTGAACATAATATTTTTACGAGCGCAATTCATTTACACTTCATAGCAGTTGTTCCGTTTTTGTTCATCACTTTTCCGCAGCCCTGTGAAAGTGTTATGTTGGCCACATTACGTAATTTCTTTTCAAGTGAAAGCAAACTGCTTTAATTTCACAGAAATGTGCCATGCTACTGTGATGGATTCAGATAGCAAAGCAATCAAACTGCATACATCAAACTGTATAATTATTCCACTCTGCTGTAAATAAAAAAAGATCTTACTTTTATTTACATATATGGTACAATTTAAGAGACAATACTTTTGTTTAGTAAGAATGCATTGAAAATCAAAAGTGATACAATTATAATGTCATAAAACATTTCTATTTGAAATAAAATAAAAATTCTTTTAGCTAAAATAATCTTCTGCTTAATATTAATATTAGAACAATTGTTTTCCTAAATAGAAATAATAATAAATAATGTATGATAATGCAATATTAAAAAGACAAAAGATTAGTCCATTTTAATAACTTACATTATCTTCCCAAAATGCATCTAACAAAATCTAACAAATGATTTATTAATGAACTAAATATTTTTACACTGAGATCCACTAACCTTTTTATTACCTGTTTATTAACACAAATCACTATTAGACTATGAGTTACAGTATGAATTAAATGCATTAATTTGAGCATGTGTTTTCAAATGTGTTTTGAGCAACAAATCAGAATATTATTATAATTTTTAAATGATCAACTGACACTGAAGTCTGGTGTAATAATAATGCACAGACAAGTTTTTTGAATTAGCCCAAATACAGAAGCAGTACAAGCACCATGAAAACAACAATGTTTGGATGCTATTTTACCTTCCCTGCTACTAACTTTATAACCTCTCTGTGACCACGCCCCTTCACTGCAAGTTTTCTGGGTTGTAAAATGAAGGGTTTGTGACATCATTAACCCAGATGTTGTTGTTTTTTTGTAGTCTCCCAAACTTCATTCACTGTAGGCTTTGCTAAGTTTTTTTATGTTTACAGCTATATTACACAAAAATTAAGTTTAAAATGCGATATCGTTGTTCTCCCCGAGTTCGTGTGGGTTTCCTGCGAGTGATCCGGTTTTCGCCCACAGTACAAAGACATGTGGTATAGGTGAATTGAATAAACTAAACTGACTGAATGTGTGTGAATGAGTGTGTATGGATGTTTCCAGGGCTTGACATTAACTTTTTTGATCATCAGCCACTGTAGCTAGTAGATTTCCAGCATTACTAGCCACTCGCCATTTTCACTAGCCACAATTTTGTTGTTGGGAAAATATATTTTATATCCATAAATTTATGTCCACATGCCTCCTCATTCATTTCACTTTTTTTGTGTGTATGACCCTGCTCAATGTGCATGAGCAAAGGGGCTGTGGTTTCATAGTGTCCCATTGCAATCCGTTTTTATTTCACAGAACTTTTCAGGGCTCAACACTAAGGATTTACCAAATTTATCTCTGACCACACCAAAAATAAATAAATAATTATTTTTTAGCAACAAATGTTAAATAATATGTCAAAACATGCTAAATATTGCCTTATACATGCTTTTTTTATTCAACAAGACCTTTCTTAAAAAACAATTACATTTAAAAAATATTTATTGCCATGTATCTAAAACTATGCACAGTAGCCTAGTCTGTCCAGGCTAAAGCTCTCTCACATCACTAGTTACACATACATGGGGCGTTAATCTCCTATTAAAGCAATGTTATTGTACAAATGATAATTAAACCATATTTAACTGTAAGCAAAAGAAAGCAGGTGAAAAACATACCGTGTGATAATAAAAGGATGATCACATGCACATGGGTAACGTTAGGTCCATAATCTGTTCTATTAAAAGAATAGTTAAAACAAAACCGGCAACCGCTGCTGCTTCCAAAAAGGCATATTTTAGAAACATCCGGATGTCCTTTAGGAAGCAGCAGGACTGTGTGTGCACGAGCATCACTTTTTTCTAGTCTATTTGAAAGAGAACCGATCACGGCAGTTGTGTTTCCTCTAGGCACGGTTGCTTCGCACCAGGAAACGGGAGCGCGCATGCCTTTTAAAATAGCCGCGTGCATCACATCACCTGTGTGTGCAAGTGATCATCCTCTCATTCAGTATTCACGTGTCTTCCTTTGCTCGCGCGAATGCTTTTTTTTTTTGTCGGTCATGCTGCTTCTCGATTCAAAGATGACATTTGCACATATATTGGGCCATCAATATTGTTGAACCCTGCTTTTAAGTAAACTAAATTTTAAAAATGATCTTCAGCCAGCCAAAACGGCTAGTGGGAGTGTCTGTCTAACCCACCACGGCTGAAATCTACCTGCATTTGGCGGGTTGGCAGGTGTTAATGTAAAGCCCTGAATGTTTCCCAGTACTGGGTTAAAGCTGAAAGGGCATCCGATATGCTGGATAAGTTGTCGGTTCATTCTGCTGTGGCGACTCTTGATAGATAAAGGGACTAAGCCAAAGGAAAATGAATTACTGGATTAAAATAGAACAGTTTTGTATACATTCTTTTTACATCAATAGGATCTCCACAGGGTTGCGTATTGTCCTCAATTATTTTTATATTATACACAAATGAATGTCGCAGCACTAAGGACAATTGCCATATAGTCAAATATGCTGACGACACAGTTTTTTTTATCCTTGTTAACAAATACAGGATGTGATGACAGTGATCATCATGAGTTTTTCAAGTGCTGCAAAGAAGCTGAACTACAACTGAACATCACAAAAACAAAAGAGATGGTAATTGATCTTAGAAAAAATGCATCAGAGGTGAAGCCAGTGTATTTTAATGGAAAACAAGTTGAAAGGGTACAGGAATATAAGTATCTTGGTACAATATTTGATACCACATTAAAGTTCCAGCAGAACTCAGAAGCTGTTGCTAAGAAAGTGCATCAGAGAATGTATGTTCTTAGAAAACTAAACTTTTTCTGTATAGAAAAACATATACCGAGAACTTTTTATACCACCTATATCGAGAGTTTATTGAGCTTTTCCTTTTTATGCTGGTTCTCCTCACTTTCCGTTAGAGACAAAAATCGACTTCAAAACTTAGTTAAGGCTTGCTCCAAGATTATTGGTTTACCTTTGCGGAGTTTAGCAAAGTTACACAAACAGCAAATGTTAAGGAAAACTCAAAGGGTGATAGGAGATGACTCTCATCCTCTGAAGCCTCTTTTTGTTCTGTTGCCATCTAGAAGAAGGTTTAGAAGCATCAAATGCTCTTCTAACAGATATAAATTTAGCTTTGTTCCTGAGGCAATAAGGCTTTACAACCTTACATTTTAGCAAGTTTTAAATCAAATTTTTAATATATGGGTCTTTCCTATGTTTTTTAGCACTATTTATGAAGTTATTATAAAGCATGTTGGATTTGTGTTTTCTAATACTGTTTGTAAGCGATTTGTCTCTTTATGTGATTGATGTATCATGAAATGCTTCTACCCTAATCTAATTGCCCCTGGTGGGATTAATAAAGTTCTTAAACTTAAAAACGTATTCATGATCAAACAAATGCAGAGTTTATGAGCATAAGGCACTCTTTCAAAATCCTTATTTTATTCCATTTCTTAAATCTTCCCAACCTCAAACTTTTAAATGGTAGCGTTTGTCAAAAAATACTTTTTACACATTTTTCTAAAATACATTCTTTTATTCCCATTGCCAGCCCTGCCATGCATCACTTCTTATTCCTCACCTGTACATCTGCACTGTCATTTTTGCAATTTTCCTTGCAGTCAGTGTGCTGTAGTTCCAGACAGTCAATCGTGAATGCTTACAGATATCAGCATAGAGACATAATGAGCACTCCAGAGATTGTGTGGGTGTGAGGATAGTCATACGACCAAGCTTTGTCAGGTGCTTCAAAAAAAAAAACCGAGAAAACAAACAGCGCTGAGATCTGCACAATATTTTACCCACTCCTCCATATGGAGTTGTTATCATTCCCTCACCAAAAAAGTGAGTCTGGCAGAGCAGGACAGCCCTCAGTCTCTGCTGTTCTTATGAACTTTGAGCAGTGCCAAGACGAATGCTATGGACTGCCACAGCCTGTGACATGTCTTTATGACAATATGAAAATAATGGACTCAAAATTCACAGGAGACAAATGCACTTACTCGCTTGTATAAAGCCAGTTCCTGAGAAACATTCTACAGTCTACAGTATACAAGTCCTATAGGCTCAATGTAATACTTCAAGTATAATGCTTCAGAGTAGCTTGCGGTCACCAGGTTTTATCCATTAGGTAAGCTATATAAAAGACCTCTCTGATTTCTCTCATCAACTGTATTACTGTACATTTTACGGTAGATACGCTGAGCACCCTGATGTCAAAACATCAAATTGACATTGATGTCAAAAAAGAAAAAAATCGATTTGATGTCTAAACACCAATGTCCATTTAATATCTTCACATTGATGCCACTTTGACCACCAAAATAATGAAACAATTTACATTTTCAAGAAGTCATTTAGCAGATGCTTTTGTCCAAAGTGATTTACAAATTAGAAGGCATTCAGCAAAAAGAGGCAGTACACACAAGAAGTGTTAATTATACAAATTAATTGTTAGTCCCTAGTGAATTAGTGCTATAGCTAGTTTTTTTTTTTATATAGAGAGAAAGAAGAGTGTTTCTACTGGTGGTCTGTCACCTGTATGAAGCACACTTCATGAAGGCATAATGTTTTGTTTTTTTGTTAGATTTTTATAAGAATGTGTCTGGTGCAAATGCGCAAGTGTCAGTTAATGTGTCAAATAGATGAAAGTGTATGCTTTCTACAGGTGGTTTGTCATGTCCTCTCACCTGTGTGAGGCACACTCAGTTTGGGGTTGTTCTGTGGTGAGGTGTATTTTGTATTATAATACAAAGACATATTATAAGAAAATGTTTATTCACCTGAAAGCTTCAATTTTAAATTTGCACAGCATTTTGTATCCCTACAATGCGTGTAAACTACATTGATGTTAAAAGGAACTGACATATATCGGAATGAGAAAAAAAAACTGGACAAACCTGTAACTTATATTTGGTGTGATTTTTTGACGCCAATGTTAGATATCAATTTGGTGTCATTTTGACATCAAGTTAGTCAACTGACATCAAATTGTTTTTTTTTTTTTGATGAGTTTTTTTTTTTTTGTTGTATCGACATCAAGGTAACTAATGGGTACATGGCTTCTGGGTTTGAACTAAATTATTAAACTCATTTGAAATTAGAGTTTCAGTTACAGGCAACTCACAGTTTCTAATAATCAAAATGTCAGAAATATCTAGTTTACAAAAGTCACAGTGCAGATTTAAATGTGTGTTGTCAAATCGAATTCTAAATCCCTAAATCACTTTTTTTTTCTGTGATTGTCTTACAATTTTAACAGCATTGATTTTATTGTTAAATCCATATATAGCCATACATAATTTTTTATGGAAAACATGTTGAAGGTTAGTAAAAAGGCTAACAATTTGTAAAATGTGTAAAAGAAAAAAAAAGAAAAGAAAAAAATATATATTTGCTGATCACTCCAAATGCATCCGATAATATGTGAGCACATACAGTAGAAGAAAAAAAATTCAGGCATAAAAGCCTAAATTGGACATAAGTCACAGTTTAAAAAGTTGAAATTGTGACTTGCTGACTTGAAATTATGATTTTACATATACAATAATGAGATGACAAATTATTATTATATATATTATATAGTAAATTGAAAAAAAATTGTCAAAATTATAAGTCAAAATGATGACATCATATTACTATCATGCACACTGGCTGGACAACACAAGATGGCAGCAAGTGGTACAATGTAATGGTAAGTCCTGTGTAATTTTGAGTGTTTCATTTTTAATTTGTAGACTTTAACTGCAGTTTGACACTTTCACTTTCACTCAGAAACATTTCATGCATGCCCCCATAACTAACTAAATATTGAATGTGAGTATAAACTGCTGAAAGAGTGTTGTTTTAATGGATTTGATACCGCATGTCGTACGAGATCGGGGTGAGGTGTCTAAATAACACTCACGGCTGGAGCAAGGCGAACGGCGATCAATCCGCCCTCAACCCGAAAATAAAAAAGAAAGTGACCGGTTCACTCTTGAAAATGAGGACCGAGAAGAAGGGGGTGGGTGTCGCGGTTGAAAGTGGGACCGAGGGGCTTCGCGAACGCCGCCCTCACTATTCCTTGGACGCACCGGCCCTAATAACACTGATGAGAACCGGGTAATGTGTACTATGGTGTTAGTAACTAATGTGAAGTTGTTTCTATAATATGCATTCTTTGTATTCTGTTTTTGAATGTTTCTGCTAAGGACTTTTATTTTGGAGTTGTGTCCTCTGAGGAGGAGAGTAATGTGTGTGTGTGTGTGTGTGTGTGTGTGTGTGTGTGTGTGTGTGTGTGCGTGTGTCAAAAAAGAGCAGGTAGAGCGTGACGGGCTAGTAGACTCGTGTCAATCTCCTCCCCAGTTCTTGCTCAATAAAAAAGTTAGTTGTCTGTATTTTCAAGTCCATCGTCTGTATTTACATTCACCCACTGGCAGCCAAAATCCACGCCTTACACTAATATGAAGCATGTATGCACTCTGAATACTTCTATATTGTTGATGAGCTGTGCTGGGCTTTTTACTCTGTCTCGCGCTGAAGGCTGTCAGTGTCTACCAATCGCAACAGGCTGTCATCGATCCAATCAGCGCAGATTAGCTTCGCGCTTAAAGAGGGGTTTGGGAACAAATGAATCGCTGAACGATTCATATGGGAGTCACTGGGATAATTAGGTAAAAATGTATGCATATTATAAGACCATGAAAGCTTTTTTTTGACCTTGCATGCATATTGGACTATTGTTGGAGACCCATACAACCAAAATATGACCCTTTTTAATGTATAATAGGGGCTCTTTAATTCGATTTCTGTTTAGTTTGATTATGACATTAATCAAGTTAAATGAATCAAAAATTGCTGTTTACATGGTAGACTCTTAATAAGAATATTATCTTAATCGTAATAAAATTGGATTATTTCTGTCCATATAAACGTACTCACTGTTGCCTTGTTAGTAAATAGTATCAGTAGGGTAGTGTGTACAAGATGTGTCTCTGTAATATTGGTGAAGTAAATCCTTTGCTAAAGAAGCATTGAGCAAACCCTTAGTATAAAATAGCAACAGCATTATCATGCACTCTGCCATTGTTGTGTATGTTTGTTCACACCTTTAAAATCAACACGTAGTGTACTTCGCATGTCCACATACTTTGCCGAACACATACTACACATCCGCATGACCATTTTTAAAGATCATTGGCCGTTTAAACAGAAATGATGTGCTTTTTTCAGCATTTTTCATTGATAAACAGAATTTCTGAGCGGTAACTCCCCCATAACCCAGCTACTAGTGTGTCAACACCTGTCACAGTTGATTTGCACCCACATCTGGCAGGCGTTAATTTCAAACCTTGCACTTCTCTCTAATTTCAGCATGAAAAATATGCTTTTAATTTTTCATTTTGGAGCAATCCACCAAGCGAATTTCCACCAGACAGCTAAAAAGTTTAAGTCAAAAGAAGAAAGATGAAAAAAAAAAGTCTGCCTTACTAAACAGAAGATTCTTCACCTAAAATGAAAAGCGTTTGGTGGGATTTTTCTCTCGCACCATCTCAATTTTCTACTCTCCTGGAATCATTAGTCTTGTACTGAGGGACACAGAGGGGGATTATGAAAAAAAAAAAATCATATTCTTTTTGCCTGGAGCACAGGGTGTGTGAGAGCTGCTATGTGTTTTCTCACCCGGCATTTACACATTGAAAACAGCTGAAGGCGCAGTCAGGGGACGTGGAGCAAAGCCACCTGCAGCTGGAGGCGCTGGGTAGGCATAGCTGATTTACAACCAGCTTTTTTTCATTTGAAAGCGATTGTGTAACTGTCTGGACTCAATGCACCAATAAGAGTGAGTCAGCCCTATCCTTGAAAGGAGAAAAGAGGATGCTTCAAACACAACTTTGTTTCATCTTGGTCTAATTTGATCAGTGAAAGGCTTATTGAAGTTATTCAAAGGAACAGGCTGAAAACAACACGCCAAAGCAATTATAAGCAGTGGCCAATTTCTGCTCTGATATCTGTTTCATAAGCTCAGGCCACAATGAATTTTTAAAGGGTGTATTGAACGGTGATGAGATGAACAATTGATCGAGAACAGTAGACAGGGGAGACATGCCTCTCATTTTCTTTTTCTTTCTGGACGATGGCATCTTATGGTGTTTTTCGTGAGCCATTTTTGCCCTATCGGCCTTTGATGAAAAGAGAATGAAGGAGCAGACAGGGTGTGTGCAGTTGAAGTGACAGGCATTTAAGGCTCTCATTAAAAGTAAGTGAAGAGTGTGCGTATGTGTGTATTGTGTTTGGTTATTATCAACAATAAAGGCTAAAAGTCACAAACTGGACAAAACTATATGTTACTCATCACAGTGGCAGAGAAGGTCCAAATATAAAACTTGAAATCTGACATCTGTCTGCGAACGCACAACCTGAGATATAAATGAAGCAATAATCAATGTGTTATAATAATAATAGTTAAGAAATATATAATAATATTCCTATGTTTTAAGCACTATTTATGAAGTTATCATGAAGCATGTTGGATTTGTGATTTGTGTTTTCTAATACTGTTTGTAAGCGATTTGTCTCTTTATGTGATTGATGTACCCTAATCTAATTGCCCTTGGTCGGATTAATTAAGTTCTTAAACTTAAAAAAAACGTAATACTACTACTACTACTACTAATAATAATAATAATAATAATAATAATAATAATAATATTAAAACAATAATAATAAGTGAAGTTTTACAAACTAACTTCGAGAGGAGCATGCGATATGATTGATCGTGGCTGGTCTCTCATCTGCAATCATTAGTAAACCATCAGATTATTCCAAACTCACCATAAATAGCTCATCTCGCCTTACTCCTTACTTATCTTTGTTTTTGAAGATTCCCCCCCATCTCCCCCTTTTCCTCCTGTACCAGTGGCAGTACTCGAGAACTACCTAATCTCGTACCCTCTTGGGGGCCAACCACGGTGAACACGCTTTTTGCGTTGAGAAATGCCTTATTTTTAAATGATTTACTAATGGCTGTGAGCATTTTGTGTGCTGTTTATGCACCCTGCGCGCCTCACGTTTTAGGGGCCGATCACACTGATCAAATGAAAGCAGAAGCAGGGTTTCCATTGAGGTGACTGCAGTGTTTGTGTTGTCAACTACAGAGACTTCTGAAGATGGAGAAGAGACATGTCGTTGCTGTTTTGAGTTATCTGGTGTTGTATGACTCACAAATTAAAAATTTCACAATATTATTTAATATTGAAATTATACCAATATCAACAGCAACACTCTCGAACATTACCCCTCTTCTTTTTTTCTTGTGAACAAGAAAAGGCAGTGTGGTGCGCCTCCCGTTTTTGGAACAGTAAAGTGCATTCGGTGTGATCAGCCCCTTACAGGATCATTGATCAGGCGGGAGCCCTGGGTTCAATTATCTCCGAGCTCAGGGTTCTCTCCCGGGACAGCATGCCAATCCTGCTATTTATATCAAGCAATATCTAAGTATGAACTCTTGAAATATTATTATTATTATTATTATTATTATTATTATTATTATTTTCAAATGGCAAATATGACTTATAACAAATACTTTTTTTATTAAAAAAACTATAATTATCATTATAATAATTAAGCACTTCACCAGAAGCTACTTTAGCTACTACTACTACTACTACTACTACTACTACTAATAATAATAATAATAATAATAATAATAATAATAATAATAATAATTTATTACATTATAACATATATATGCACCAGGTGCAAAAACTCATTTTCATTCATTTTTTGTAAGCACTATATTTTTTGCAGCAAGAAAATAGAAGCTGTCTGGATATCCATAAAACTGTTGTATCATTTCAAATATGATCAGAAATTGAAGTTGGAAAAAAAGCTGAGCGTTGCACTGTGGTGCTTGTAAAAGTGAATAAGCTCATTGTTAGGAAACACTGAGATACTGAGCAAAATGAGAATCCAATGGAGCAAAAAAAAAAGATCTCTCCTTGATACACGTACAGTGTATCATGTCTTTCCCCTTCAAAACATCAGACCATGCAGCGAGGGTTTGTTATATGAAAGCGTGACAGGCAAATGCATTCAGTTATTTCAAATGTTGGTGCAAAAAATCCTTTATCTTTTCCCCCAGACCCCAGGTCCTCTCCGAAGTCACTCCTGGTGGGAGATTTGCTCTCTCTCAGCTCTTCTGCTTTAATTTTCCTGTCTTCCTCTTCACTCTTTTGCTCCCATGAGTGTTTCCTTTGCCACTTCTCTCGCTTCCCATCTCCCCCTCCCCCCTCTTAATGCATCTGCTGACGGACCTCGTCTGAGACAGCTGAGCCCACAGTTGTCACCGGTGCCACTCAAAGTCCCTTCACAGAGCATGATGTGGAGCTGCCTGCAGTGTTTCATTAAGGCCTTACACACACAGTCCCGGAGGCGAAAGGCCTAAACCAATCATTTCCCCTCCACAACCTTTCCTAAAATGGAAGCCCGTCCGAGTGGCCAATAGAGGCAGAGTTAGTGGAACAAGGCAGGAATATGTGTTGATAATAACCCCAATGGGGAGATTCAGAGGGCAAAAGTAATTTTACAGAGCCAAACCAGGCTGTTGCAATAAAAAGCCCAGACTAGCACAGGAAATCTACTCTCTCCACATCTTTTCTTTTTTTATACACACAGTTGAAGTCAATATTGTTAGCCCTCCTGTGAAATTCAAATTCTTTTAAAAATATTTCCCAAGTGTTGTTTAATGGAGAGATTTCTTCAACACATTTTATAACATATTAGTTTTAATAAGTCATTTGGCCACAGCCATATCACCCTGCAGCCCAAGACTCACTGAAGCTAAGCAGGGCTGAGCCTGGTCAGTACCTGGATGGGAGACCACACGGGAAAACTAGGTTGCTGTTGGAAGTGGTGTTAGTCAGACCAGCAGGGTGTGCTCAACCTGCAGTTTGTGTGAGTCCTAATGCCTCAGTATAGTGAAAGGGACACTACACTGTCAGTGAGTGCCATCTTTCTGATGAGACGTTAAACCAAGATCCTGACTCTATGTGGTCATTAAAAATCATTAAAACCCCAATGTAACCCCGATGTCCTGGCCACATTCCCTCCATTAGTCCTTACCCATCATGTCCTCCCAATTATCCCCGAATTGGCTCTATCACTGTCTCTCCACTCCCCCAATAGCTGGTGTGTGGTGAGCGCACTGGCGCCGTTGACCCGGGGTTGCCGTCGCATCATCCAAGTGGATTCTGCACAATGGTGGTGGTGTAGAGAGACCCTTTGAGTGTATGGCCATACACGATAAATGTGCTAAATAAATACACACATTACATTACATTTGTAATATATTTAATTTATTTTGTCTTTGTCATGGTGATAGTATATCATATTTTCTACTTATTTTGCAAGACACTAATATTTAATTAAAAGTGCAATTTAAAGACTAAAAGGGGTTGCACACCGGATGCGCATACATGACAATTGGAAGTATCGCACACCAGGCATGCAAATTCGAATGTTATTTAATATGAAAGTATTCAGAATGAGTTGTAGCTGGGTAGTTATGGGTCGTTCTTGAATGATTTGTTTATTTTAAACAAATCTTTTGTATGACTCAAGAACGATGAGTCCTTTCGGGAAGTGATTCGTTCATTCGCGCATGCACACATTTGTGCAGGCGGAGTAGAAGATTAGTTCATTTTTCGTGTCCTCTATTGTGTTTAAGTCATTTGCTCATCACGTGGAAGACAGAAGCCAATCATATAAATTTAGAGCTGAAAAAAGATTTGATCCATTCATCTCTCAAGTCTTCAGTTTGAGTCATCTCTCTTTACATGCTGAGCAAAAGACTTAAAAACCAGAAGACTTGAAAGGTGAACTAATCATGGCTCCTTTCAGCTCAGACTGTGTGCATTGGTTAAGCTTATATGGGACTGTCAGGGTGACATGAACGAACCACTCAAATTTGAAGACCTGTCAAAAGAGGTGAGCTGACATAATCATAAACAACAGACTAGGTAAACAATAAATTATTATTTTCTCTTTCTTATAGCATTCTAGTTATGACTTGTGTGGTGAGTGATCGATGTTTGGTGTAGTTGTAGATGAGTTTGGAAGCAACTCATAACATTTTAATAATATTTTAGCAAATTGAACGAAATGACTCGAAAAGAGATTTGAGCATTTTAATGAACGAGACTCAAAGGTCTGAGTCAGTAAAATGATCCGAACTTCCCATCACTATAGCTGGCCGTCTCGGTTAGCCACCGACTAGCGGTGCCGGTGTGTGTACCCTGATAGAAATCTATGTTTGGAATCGTGACGCAGCACATCGTCGAGCAGCGCATCAGGTGTGCGACCCACTTTACTGTAACTAGTTTATTATGTTAACCCGGCAAGTTTGTTTAGTCAGGCAAGTTATTGGATACCACTAGCTTGTTCTGCATACACATTCAAAAATATATATATTTCTTAACTGTGTTTAAAATAGCTTCTAAAACTGCTTTCATTCCAGCCAAGCTAAAATAATAATAATTCCTTACATTTATAATAGCGCTTTTCTGGGCACTCAAATTGCTTTTACACATTAGGGGGAATCTTCTTATCCACCACCAGTGTGCAGCATCCACCTGGATGACGAGACCGCAGCCATTTTGCGCCAGACTGCACACCACACTGAAAAAAATGATGTCTGCAAAACTGTTGCAAACAATTTATTTGTGTTGAATTTAAACAAACAAATTAAATGTAATAAAATTCTACTTAATTTGTTTGTTTAAATTCAGCCCAAATAAATTGTTTACAGCCACTTAACGTAAAAAAATGTAGTAAATTCAAGGAATCATCTCTGAATGATTTTTTTTCAGTGCAGCTTATTGGTGGAGAGGAGATGCCAGTCGTGTCAGGCGGAGTGATGAAGCCAATTATATGATATGGGAAGGGTTAGGAGGCCATAATGGACAGAGGCCAGTGGGCAGATTTGGCCAGAATGCCGGGGTTAAACACCTACTCTTTTCGAAGGTCATCCTGGCATCTTTAATGACCACAGAAAGTCAGGAGAGAGTCTCATCGGAGAATTATAGAATAGAGTCCCCGTCACTATACTGGGGCATTAGGACCCACACAGACCGCAGGTTGGGTTCCCCCTGCTGGCCTCACTAACACCACTTCCGGCAGCAACCTAGCTTCCCCATGTGGTCTCCCATCCAGGTACTGACCAGGCGAAGCCCTGCTTAGCTTCAATGGGAGACTTCAGTGGGATATATATATATATATATATATATATTAGAAATTGGGTAACACTTAAGGTTATTATTTATTTTATTTTATTTTAATTATTTTATTTATTTTATTTTTATTATAAGGTAGAAGTTGGGTTTAAGTATTGGGCAAAATTAGGAGTAAGATCATATTTTATAACCCCTAATGAACAGTTAATATAATAATAATAGGCAGGGAATAAGCCAGTAGATAATAGCATGAATGGTGACTTAAACTAAAGTGTAAATGCTGTAAAATTACCGGAAATACTGTACAAATTCCCTTCGTCTGTTAAACAACACTTTGACTGGAAGGCTAATAATTTTGCTTTTACCTGTATATGTTGATTCATAAATGTCACATTTCATACTAAAACGTGCTGCTTTAAGCTCACAGATCTTCAAGGATAGGGAATTGTTACCTTTCTTTGGGAAACGTGCTATAAAATGGGAAGAATGGATTTTCCCCTTACTACAACAGATGGTTTTCGGATGGTTCATTTTGTTGACATTCAGGTACCTTGTTGTTTGGCTCTGAAAGGACGGCAGATGCAGCCTGGGAGTGATGTGAAGCAGCACATCTCACTCCCTCTTCTGTCAAACCATATGATGAACAGCCGGCTCAAATGAGACATAATGGCCCAGTTAAGAGTTTACTAGAAGGAGGAGCATTCTCGCTGATGTTTACAGTCATTTGTGTTTTAGTGCTGGAAATCAATGGGGTTAAAAACTAGATAGTCTACACATTCTAACTCCTTACTCTTCAGTCATCCTATGGAGCCCTTGGTGTTATCTGTTACCACTTGTTTGGTATCAGTTGCTTTCAAAGTCAATATGCAGATTGAGCGTCGATTTTGAAATGCATAGGCTTTTATGTTTCTCATTACCAGTTGTGTCATTGTAAAGTTCAGGTATTTTTTTTATTATTTTTATTATTTAATAAATGACTGAATTCCTGAAGCAGCAAGTAATAAGTTTCAGTTCTTCATATGGTTCCAGAACTTTTGGAATACAGTCCTTTGTAAAACATTTATACTGTATGTTGGTTCTATTTTGCAATAAATCTCCATTCTTGAATATTAGGTTATTTATATAAGGTTTGGGTTTGGGCTGGAGGTAGGCCTGTGCAATTGATCAAAATTGAATTTCAGTTAAGATTTTTGCCCTCCAACAATTATGATAAAACATTAATCAAAATAGAACAATTATTGTGCCATTTCCCAGCCACTTTACAGTAGTCTGCATTTGTTCCTCTGCAAAGTTCAAACTCACATGGAAATCAGCATGGGACGTGCTTGATTTATTGAAAGGTATGCAATTCATTTTTTAAAGTGTGAAAGAGAAATTTTGCTCTTCTCTACATGCAGAACAGAATTCAGACATGTAAAAGTCATCTTTTAGCTTAAACTGCATGTCTAAATCGAAAAATACAAGCAAAAATGTGTCAAAACATGGTGTTTGGTTTGGTGATTATTCACATAAACCCTCATTTGTTATAGATCATGATTATGGATTTGGGCATCACGGTGACGCAATGGGTAGCACGATCGCCTCACGGCAAGAATGTCGCTGGTTTGAGCCTCGGCTGGGTCAGTTGTTTTTTCTGTGTGGAGTTTGCATGTTCTTCTCGTGTTTGTGTGGGTTTCCTCTGAGTGCTCCAGTTTCCCCCACAAGTCCAAAGACATGCTATATAGGTGAATTAGATAAGCTAAATTGTCTGTAGCGTATGTGTGTGAATGAGTGTGTATGGATGTTACCCACCCAGTGATGGGTTGCAGCTGGAAGGGCATCTGCTGCGTAAAACATAAACTGGATAAGTTTGCAGTTCATTCCGCGGTGGCGACCCCGGATTAATAAAGGGACTAAGCCGAAAAGAAAATAAATGAATGAATGATTATGGATTTGGCCAAAATAATCATGATTATGATTTTTCCATAATCGAGCAACCAGGTAGAGGTGGGCTTAGGTCAAAATATCTGTGAACGAATTAATTGATATGATATATACTGTATAACTTCATCATAATGAAATGATTCCCATTTAAATAGCTGAAGGCAAACGTTTGTCATTAAAAACAACATTAAAACAAGCAATATTGAGTTTGAGGTGAGAATTAGTTTTAATGGTATATGGCACAGTTAATTATTGTTGCTACCAAATATCAGCTTCTTAAAATGAAAAAATTAAGCTAGAGCTACAGTACAACTTGAACAGACATGCTAACTATGCTGAAAGCTTCCCTTTAGAAAAGTAACTAATTTATGGAGACACACACATTATGTACAAAAAAGATATAATGAACACAAATTAAGAATTCATTCCCATACCTTATGAATTAGTTTCCATATTTTAATTAAATCATGTACTAATTCATAATCACAGTCATGGTTTAACTGAACCAGGAAAGATAATTGCAGCAACGAGGCCATGATTTAACTAATTAATTGATTTAATAAGTTGTAGAAATAAATTCTTAATTCATGCAACCACACATCACACACATGGCTCTAAAAAAAAACCCAAGCTAAAGCTACCCTATTGTTTGTCATCAGCAATATTTGAAAGATGTAATATGTTCAAAAGCCTGTTCATAAATATGTTTCAATATTCGTTCACTGTTCTTCAAGGCACTTGAGTTTAAATAGCATTTTATCTTTTACACTTGAATAACTAAATTAATGGGCGACATGGTGGCTCAGTGGTTAGCATTGTCGCCTCACAGCAAGAAGGTCGCTGGTTCGAGTCCTGGCTGGGCCAGTTGGCATTTCTGTGTGGAGTTTGCATGTTCTCCCCGTGTTGGCATGGGTTTCCTCCGGGTGGTCCGGTTTCCCCACAGTCCAAAGACATGCACTACAGGTTAATTGAAGAAACTAAATTGGCCGTAGTGTATGTGTGTGAATGAGTGTGTGTGGATGTTTCCCAGTACTGGGTTGCAGCTGGAAGAGCATCCACTGTGTAAAAAATATGCTGGATAAGACCCCTGATGAATAAAGAGACTAAGCCAAAGGAAAACGATTGAATGAATGTTCATTCATATTTAACTAACTATATTTTAATCAAATTACATTATCGGTAACACTTTACAATAACAGTACATGAATAATAATGTATTAATATGTAAACTAAACATTACTTTATTATGGACTAATAATGAGTTAATGTATGCCAGGGCTATTCAATTAGTTTGTCATGGGGGCCAGTTCATGAAAATCATCCCTAATGAGAGGGCAGAGAGATATGACTTGCAATATAAGTGATGACACAACAGCAATATCAGAGCCCATATGCTGTATTTTTCCACTTTAAGACCACCTACGTTGGCTTTTCCTACTTTAAAATGGTAATATGTTGTATTTTGAGACTACATAACATTACTGCATTGTACGATGTGGCTTCTTTTTACAAAAATATTCAAATGCTGTATTTCGAAGCACAACAAAATCAGTGTATTGCTTAAGTAGACTTCTACATTCAAACACATTCATATGTTGTTTTAAACTGCGTAACAATTAGGGATGCAATGATTATAGATTTTGGTTGTACAATTATAGTCTAGAGAATAGTCTTGGTTTCACGGTTATCACGATTATTATGCATTTATTCAATTCAAAACACTACTAGTTTAGAAAATCACAAGAAAACTGCTTATATTTTAAAGTGTTGTTTGTTGCTGCTCAGTAACCAAATACAGCCCAAAATATTAATAAAAAACTAACAATAGTCTGTTTCTTTCTTTGGACTTTTTGTCCAAAGTTTTTGAATTAAACATGAGTGGTAATTTTTTACAATAAAAATAAATGACAGAACAATGAAAAAAATAAATAAAAAATAAGAATAAATTAAAAATAGTATTTGTCTAATGTTAATTTAAGCTGCATATTAGCTAAGAATTTAAATAAACTGTTGTTATTATCTGCGTTTATAAGTACATAATAATTTTAATAATTTGTAATAATTCGTCTAACGTATCTTTTGTTTACACTGCACTGAAACCCACGCACAACTCTCACCACTACAGCGTGAGATCATTTCTATTGTGTGCATCTAGAGGTCCGCTTGCGAGTTGTGCATGCACCGCTTTCAATATGCGCACATCTCTTTTGGAAATGATGAACTTGTGTGCGGAAAAGACGCATTATGTCAACGGCCTGCTACTATAGTCAATTCAATGTGCGTGCGTATTAGCCTCGGTATAAGCTCGGAACTTTGAACTAGCACACAGGTGGCATAACTTTGTTTAGTTGCAGCAGTTTCATTCCGTGCAAAAGAAACGCGACTTTGAGAAGACTTTACGATTAATCAACCATAATGAATTAAAGCATGGTTAATAGTGAAACCGGCTAATTATTGCATCCCTATTAACGATATCAGTGCATTGTACAAAAGGCCTATTCTACAAACATATCCAAATGTTTTCGGCTGCCCACACCACTCACTTAATGTCAGGTGACTCACGCTCTGCGCAGCCTTCAATTGCAGCTCATGCTGTATTTAACAGACACATGTCACTTTATAACTATAGCGTCCGTTTTTCGACTGAACTAAATTTATTTTTAATGTCTTGGCCACACTATTTGGAAGGCCGGAACAAATTGCCTTAGGGGCCAGGTTCAGACCGCAGACCGCCAATTGAATAGCCCTGATGTATGTGCTAATCATGAACTAACTTTAACTACAACATAAGTCACAAGAGTTCATCTTTAAATAACAGATACCTTAATTAGTTGTTAGTACATGCTTATTTGTTAATTATTGTATTGATTACCACATTAGCTTATGCTTAATTTAACCA
>CAIGQZ010000379.1:10466412-10498202 GCA_903798205.1 Danio tinwini
AGCACATTTATAAAGAGCTTAATAATTTTCATAGATTATTACTTACTAATTGTTCATGGCTAAATTCAGTATTACATTATTTACAAACCATTTGTATTTAGGAGTAATTGGTGGCGTTAAGAATCATTCAGAATGAGTTAAACGATTAATAAACTATTCAAATCAACATTTATATATTTTATTATTCAGGCATATAGTAAAGGTTACTATGTTAATAAATGCTTTATTCATAACTCAACTTCATGCAGTTTTGTGACCTAATCTAAAGTTATGACTATTTATGCCAAAACAAATAAAATGCTTAGTATCAAATGAACCATAAATGTTTGCAATCTTATCTAAAAAAATTAATTACTGTAAACTTTAAACATTGCAGAAAAACAGCAGTGTCAAAATACTATTAGAAATAAATACAAAATTGGATAAAACAACAACACATTAATTTAACAAGATATTATGATACAACATTTCAAAGTTATTTAGCGTTCAAGTTTAAACTGTACAGTAATTTTATTTTACATGAGGTTGCACAGATTTATTTTTCATTTGGTTTCATTTGTGTATCTTCAAATGAATAGAATTTTTTTTCCTGTTTAGAATAGAACTGAGCCTTTAATTGTCATTTATAAGGGAATTATGAAGCATAAATAGCCCTCACTTTAGATTAGGTCACAAAACTGGGTGAAGTCAAGTTAATAAAGAATTTATTAACATACAAATTAACTATTAGTATATGCCTGAATAACAAGATATATAAATGTTAATTTGAGTAGTTTATTAATCATTTATTTACACATTCTGAATGATCTTTAAAACCCACAAACTATTCTTAAATTCCTGGTTTGTGATTAATGCAATACCTAACTAATGAAAAAAATAATCATTAACAAAGTATGAATATACAATCATTAAGCACATTATACATGTGCTTATAAGTCAAGAATACTGCATTTAGCTGTATTTATAAACTGCTTACTAACATCTATTACTATAGAGTTATTACTTTACAAATAGTGAATTAACTATTTGCTAATGCTTAATAAATTATTCATAGTGTGTAGTTATAAAGTGTTACCAAAAAAATCTATATATTTTAGGTTGAGAGACATCTGTATAGAATATACAGTTTGTATAGTATACAAGTAATCATGTCTTTGGAGACACAATCCAAACTTACAAGTGTGTTTTTGTGCTTGTGCCTTTTCTACTTTATTAGACACGAGTTGCCAAAAACTAAAGTAAAACCCACCGTTCCATAATTTATTGCCTTCAAATCTGGGCCATGCAAATAGTTAGCTTGCACGGCATGCAGCATGGACACACATGTGAAAGAGCGGCGCTTTCTTTGAAGGCAGTCTCAGAAATGTGTTGAAGGATGCCAATACTAAAACGAAGCGAGCTGGAAAATTGGCCCCTTCGGTTGCAGGAGGACTGTGGTGTGCTGGCCTGCCTTGAGCGAGGTGTGTTCAAGCTGTAAATCATTCATCACAAAACCTTTTACTGACACTTCATTCGGTAAGCACGATGTGTGTCCGCCGGCGCTCAACCAGTAAGAACAGAGCAGCGGAAATATGGCGCCTCATGAGCGGGCCAATAACAGATGATTGTGTCTGACTGATCAATGGCCGACATCAAGCTTTACATTTAAATAAGAGACGAGTGGAGTATTAGCTCTGTACATGTCCTTAGGCATCGTATTAGCCAGCCATTGAATACGGATGAACATTAAAAGAGGTAAGATGAATTAATGTCAAAGTTAGTTTTCATATTTAGCCTTGACATGAGCCATTAACGAATTGACAACCACAGAACGTAAAACCTGCCCTTTTTTTAGATGGTGAAAGTGTATCTAAAAGGACAAAACAATATGGGCTGTTGCTGATGTGACATTGCATTTTCACTGTTAAACATGAAAAAAATGAATATAAGTACTATTTTCATCATTTAAAATGCAATAAATACTTTTTTATCCGTCAAACATCATCCTCTTGTTTCTTATTCATTTTTGTACATTTTTTAACCAAATCTCAAAACCTGTCCCATGGCTGTCTTAAGCATATAGTTCAATAAATTACAACTCTTATAAATTTAAAAGAAAATTATAAAATCATTAATAAATACAGTGAGGAAAATAAGTATTGAACATGTCACCATTTTTCTCAAAAAACATATTTCTAAAGTTGCCGTTGACTTGAAATTTTCCCCAGATGTTGGTAACAACCAAAGAAATCCATATATGCAAAAGAAAAAAGAAAAATCTAATTAGTTTACAAATTAAGGTGTGCAAAATAAAATGATGCAGGGGTAAAATATTGAACACATAAAAAGGAGGTGTAGAAAAGCAGTAAAAAAACAGACAGCAGCTGAAATCTCTCAGTAGTTGTTCAGCAACCCTCTGCCCTTCGTCATTGTAAATTAGTATTAGCTTCTTCAGTCCAGCATCTACATCATCAGGATGATGATGAAACCACTGTGGACATTTCAGCAAGACAATGATCCAAAACACAGCCAAGGAAACTCAAATGCTTTCAGAGAAAGAATGTCAAGCTGTAGAATGGCCCCGATAATCACCTGACTTGAATTCAATATAGAATACAAATTAAAGATCAAATTTGACAGATGAGACCACCAGAATCATCAAGATTTTTACACTCTGTTGAAGTAATGAGCAATGCATGTGAATACATTCTCCATATGAGAAACATCTTTAATCTGCACTCACCAAAAATGTATTTTATATAAAGTATTAAATACATTTCAGTAGTTCAGTACTGTCTCCTTGTGTCATTTCATTGTTATTACACATAATTGATTTTAGATTTTTTTGGTTTTATTTTTATGTTGGTATTGTTTGGGTTTTTAATAAAATCTGGTTGAATTTCATGTCAACAGCTCCTTTAGAAAAATTATTTCGAGTGAAAAACATGACGTGTTCAATACTTATTTCCCCCACTGTACATATCTCAGACCGAATTTTACAAGTGGCTATTTTAGTATATAATATATTCCATATATTTATAAAAACATAGGAACTTGATACATTGTATAGTTGAAATGTATGTCCTCTGCTGTGACACTACTGCTCATTTTAAATTGGGCAATTCCACTGAAAACTTTAGTTAGTTGAAGAATGCCATTCAAGAGTGTATGACTGAAGCGCCCTGTGAAGCTCATAATGTGCATCTGTTCAGTTTTTGTCTTACAATTTTTATTTTGAACCATTATAAAATTATATTTTATTGTACTTTAGTCTGACAACTCATTTATTGAAAATGTCCATTAAGTCATAAAGAGTTTTTAAAAAATAAATCACATGATTTGAAGATAAGTGTCCAACACTGAAGATAAATTGCTCAATTTGTATATTAAAAAATAATAATTCAATTCAAGGGCGACGCAGTAATGCAGTAGGTAGTGTTGTCGCCTCAGTTGGCATTTCTGTGTGGAGTTTGCATGTTCTCCCTGCGTTCGCGTTGGATTCCTTCGGGGGCTCCAGTTTCCCCCAGTCCAAAGACATGCAGTACAGGTGAATTGGGTAGGCTAAATTGTCCATAGTGTATGAGTGTGAATGAGTGTGTAAGGATATTTCCCAGAGATGGGTTGCAGCTGGAAGGGCATCCGCTGCGTAAAACATGTGCTGGATAAGTTGGTGGTTCATTACGCTGTGTCGACCCCGGATTAATAAAGAGATTAAGCCATAAAAGAAAATAAATGAATGAATTTAATAAAAAAAAAAATTATTGGCTAGAAAATAGAGGCTACAGACAGAGGCTCATGCAAAACAACACAAATACAATAAATTAAAATATACACCAGCAGAAATACAAATTTCATTTAAGATCCTATTTACAAAGCCAATAGCAGTGGGAATAAACATCTTCTTGTACTTGGTCTTTTCACTAAAGGAACTTTGTGCTGTCTTCCAGATGGAGGTAACTAAAAAAAGAACCATGCAATGGACGGAAAAATTGTGTTTATCGAGTTTATTTTTGCTTTTAATGGAGAGCCAGTTAAACCAGGCACGTTTTCTTTATTTTGCTATGTCACACCATACGCTTATGTCACGTGGCCGCCATTTTAAAAAATGAAAGCGAGGCTGCGGTGGGAAGAAACCTATAGGATCAGCACTGTAAACATTGCAACAACATGCTGTGAACTACAAAACTTCAGCTGTTGCAGTGATTTTAAAATGCAGATATGGAGTAAACATATCATTCAATTAAGTTTCATTTAAACTATAAAAAACATATTAGGCATCAAACAACATCATAATCTCTTTATCAGTAATACACTTAAATGTCCTCCTAGGCTTCAGTTCATGGCACCAGGTAAACACCATGGGGATGCTTCCCTGGTTCAGTCTATTTAACTTGGTGAGCGGTAAAACATTGCAGTCCTCTGTAGCACACCCTCGTGTTGTCTGTAATAGTGTTGTCCCAGTAATGAAAACGTCCATTTCCCGCACTGTTGCGCGCATTCTTGAACAATGCTGATTTGTCATAGTATTCACCAGTACTCAACAGAAACGACTGAGATTTGCCGTGAAGGTCATCAGTTCACCGCTCTTCACCACATGCACAGATACACGGACACTGGAGCGTTTTAAAGCCGCGAAGATCAGTTGAGTCATCAGCGGATCGCTCGTCTGTGTTTGCACTGGGTAAACATCGGTGAAGTAAGTGCACGGCCAATCACAGTCATTTCTATTGAGCACTGGTGAATACTAAGGCAAATCAGCGTTGTTTAAGAATGCGCTCAACAGCACATAAATGTTATCGGGAAATTTACTTTTTTTTTTTCAATATCATATTATCGTAACAAGTCTAATATAGTGAAAGAATCAGTTAATTAACCTGAGCTTGATAAATGGCATCTAAAATGTGTGTTTGGGAAAGAAAAGGTTAGCTAATTAGTGCCATTTCCCTTAACTTAGCTGAAAATAAGGTCTGATGTCCCTTTTTATTTTCACTATCCATTCAGAACGGACCTTCGGTCCCTCTGAAGGTGGTAAAATAATAAATTTTGTGTCACTTTCTCTTCGCTGATAATGTATACAGCCAGGTACACAACATTCCTATGTGACTTCAGGTGATACTTTCGGGTTTCTTCCCATTGCAGCCTCGAATTCACTTTAAAAATGGCAGCCGCGTGAAATCAGTCTATACTGTATTAAAGGCACAGTTAGGTAAAAATGTTTAAATAAACTGAAAGAATTAAGTTAGTGACCGCTTACATTTTCAAAGTGCATCAGTTTAACAATTTTTTCTGTCTTTTTGTCAACTACCCATATACAAAAATGCCTGTCGGTGAGAACAAGGCCAATTGCTGGATGTAAAGCTCAGCCTTCAGATTGCAGCATGCCATATATTGAGTTATAGCTGAGCATAAAGGCCTTAATACAACTTCTCTATTAATTATGTTATACAGCAGCAAGCAGACAACATTGGTTGGGTGTGACGGTCTGATTTATCCATGGCCGAACTGGGAATGTGCAGTGATAGATGACATCTCAACCTGCTGAATCATCATTCACAATGCATCTCTCTGAGCCATCCAGAGGTTGATTGCAGCGTTAAGACCAACGGGACGTTTTAAAGCCCTCGTCACTTCGTTCTAATAACTCGAAGGCCCAGCAAACTAAACAAAGCATAAAATAATAGCCCTCCCTCATCTCTCAATAGAAGTAAATAGAATTACCATCACCGTGACATCTATTAAATTCCCATAATTAAATTCCAGGTATTAAACATCTGCGGATTCCTCAGCTGTCCGCCTCTGCTTTTCTGTAACCTCCTAAATCCTCGTCTGACAACACAGTATATTCATCTACACGCGCCGCTCAAATCCCTCTCTTTATTATTTACATGCCCCATATGGCAGCTGTTTGTTTAGACCAATTATTTTTAGCTCCTCTTGAAAAAAGCCTGCTGTCACCAAAGCGGCTTTCCTCCTTTTTCCTACACTTTATTCACGTCTGGATATGTAACCTGTGTCATACAGGAAGGGGATTTATTTAAGCGTTACTTAACATGAAACAGCATTTTCAAGATATGAAATTCTCCAAGTAGTATTTTTGCCATGTTTGTTACATTACACTCAAAATATACCATTTTCACACCTTTTTCATTCCATATTTTGAAGAAAAAACAAGGAATGTCAAAAGTGTCCAAAACAACACTGAACACTTAAATGACATTTTAAATTGGGATACAGTTGAAGCTGAATTGAGGCAGAAAGATTTATTAATATTTTAGAAGACTGACATGAATTAAATCCTCTGGTACAGGGTTTCTGCAGGTTTCATCAAATCAAATTTAAGACTTTTTAAGCCCCTTTTAAGACCATCATGAATGAAATTGTAGACTTATAAAAAGCTAAACACTAAGGTTTTTTTTTTTGCTTGCCACAACAACAAAAAAAAAAAATAAAATTTTGTTATTTCTTAGCTACAAATTTTAATGTGTCAAAACAAGAAAACTCTAGTTGTATACACTTTTATTACAACATAATGTTTCTTTTTTTTTAAATGACAAGTTTAACATTGTTAAAAATATATTTCTAATGGACACAAGTCTAAGGAGTATAACTCCTATTTAACAAAATGCTTTTCTTGTAAAAAACTTCATATTCCATGTCTAGTAATAAATATTTTGTCCACTCCCCCTTATTTCTGTAAATATTTTGTGTATAAATGGAAGATCATGTAAAAGCAAATATTGCTCTGTTATTATCATGAGGAATTGTGTAATTATTTTTTTGTTTAGAGAATTAAATTTGGACAATTTGCTGTAAAAATGTCTGATAACTGTAATCTCTTTGCAATAAAAAAAAAATTATATATACAGTACACTACCAGTCAAAAGTTTGGGGTCAGTTTGGGGTCAGAAAATTATTTTCTTAAGACAGCATTTATTAAATGTTTTAATGTATTAAAAAAACGTTAAATTGTTAAACATTTAAGTATTAAATATTTATTACTTATTGTGTGTAATTTCAAATGAAATTATTACTTCAGTCATTACCATTAATAATAATAATAATAATAATAATAATAATAATGATTTCTGAAGGATCATGTGACTCTCAAGACTGGAGTAATGAAGCTGCTAAAGTAAATTCATCTTTATAGTCACTGTAATAAATTATTAAATGAAATCATAAACTATTTTGAACAGTTATTTTATAGTGCAATAACATTGCACAACTTTACATTTTTGACTGTATTTTTGATGCAGCCTTGGTGAGCTTTTTAAAACATTTAAAAATCCTACTGACCCCAAACCTTTGACCGGTGTATATAATATATAAATAATATACATTAATGATTGTTGGTGATTGGATTGATATTGTATTGATTGGGTACACTGTAAAAAATGCAGGTCCCAACACAAATTGTCCCAACACAAATTGATTAACTTGACACTTTTAACAAATTTATGTGGATTGAAAATAAAAAATAAGTTGTCCCAATAAAATCTCAAGAATTGTGTTGCTTTAGCTCATTTTAAATAAGTAGTTTGAACAAGCAACTAAATATATATTTTTTGCATGTAGTTGTATCTGGACAAAGGAAAATTAAGACCTGTTTAAAATGTTTTAAGACCTACAACACAACATTTCAGTGAATAAGACTTTTTAAAACCAAAAATTTTTCTTTTGAAATTTAAGAAATTTTAAGACTTTAAGACCTCGCAGTCACCTTGTGGTAAAAGCAAAAAGTCTGCATGCTTGTAACATAAGCACAGTAGTTTCAACATTATTTCTTCATTATCACATACAGTACAAATAATGGAAAAAAGTATTTGAAACACTTGAAAATGACATTTAGTTATCATTTATTCAAAGTCCACTTTTTACAAACCAGTTTGAGTTTATTTCCTCTGTTGAACACTAAAGAAGATATTTTGAAGAATGTTCTAAATTGTTAACTCTTTGACTTCAATAGTATTTGTGTTGAATTACAAGCATGCAAACTTCAGTGGAAAACACACACACACACACACACACACACACACACACACACACACACACACACACACACACACACACGCACACACACGCGTGCGCGCGCGCAAAAGTACTTTTTCCCATTTCTGAACTGTCACCATTGGCATATAATGCAACCAAGACTGCTAAAGTCAACAGATTTTATTAATATACCTACAAATCTGTGTAAAAATAAAATGATGCTGTCACCAAACCTTAACAGCAATTTTAACCAACAGTCAGCATGACCCAGGTCCTGTCAGTCAAAAGGCATTTCATTTTGCACAAACAATTTATGCACAGCAAGATCAGAACTTTATATAGAAAAAAGCAAATATAACCAAATGTAAATGTCATGTTTAATAGTTAAACTGACACATTTTTCCCCCAAGCCATTCTTTCACTTGAAGACATACGTTCAATTGGCTATCTCTAATTGCAGACATCTATTGGCAACTCAAACCAATTAACATGTTAAATGTACTGAGTCCCAACCACAACGGCACAACAGAAGCATAAAAAGCAAGTGTTGCAAAAGCATCAATAATGAAACATTTAATCCTGTCCACTTAGCTCAGACAGCAGTTGGCAAAGCACAGGGTTTCCCTCATGGGTGATCTGTGCCAGTGCCACCTCTGCTGAATTACTCAGTCTGGTGGAGGGTGGTTAATACGGCAACTGGGACTTAACCATTTAGCACCAAAATTTCTATCTGGCACGAAATTAAGAGTTGGGATTGAAATGCACCCTATGCTGATCAATCCCTAACCATGCCCTATAAATCACCAAAGATTTATAACATGCATATGGAATACCTTCAGTTCTACATGCATTGCTCCGAGCAGGATTCAAACTGGCATCTGGGAAGCGGGCACACTAACAAGGGAGCTAAAGGCAGATGCTAGTGAGCCTTTTGAGGCCTGAGGTTGTGAGGTTTACTCACACAGCTCTTCCTACTTGGCCTACATTACACATACCTGTATGTTACAAGCAAGACCTGCTGTATAATAGAATTGACATACTCGTTTTTTTACTTTACACTGATATTGTAGGTGTTTTCTGAAATGTAATCATTGCAATTCACTGTGAATACACTATTTTCTCTTTTGTATACTGCATTGCGTTTGAGGATTTGTACAAGTAAAAGCTCTCAAGGTTGAAGTTCTCCAAACAGCCACTTTGTAATCAGTGTGGAAATAATAAAACAATCAAATGTGGTTTTTACTGTAGAGAGGGTTAAGACAATGTAATTGCTGTCTTATTTTCCTAAGAGGCCATGTGTGGAGTGAATGATTGGGGAAAATATTAGGAGAAGGAACCCTTAACATTACAGTTGTAGCTAAAGAAACACTTGTGTGGTAAATGCCTCTTAACAGTGAATGAATCAGACACACACACACACACTGTAAAAACTAATCTGTAAAAACATTTTAAGCCAGTACAACACAAAAAAACATAAACCTTATTTCCTTTAGCTTTTTCTTGTCCACTCAACTTTTGAAAACATCAGCTGCACTGATCTAAAATTATTTGTCAAATAGAATACAAATAGAATACAAAAAAAATTAGTTGGGTTAACATTAGATTATTAGTTTTCTGGAGAGGTGTACTGTTCTGTAACAAAACTTTTTAAGTTGTGTCAACTGAACATATTTTTGTCTGCAGAACTGGAATGCCTGAAGCTAAGTGAGAAAAAAAATCAATAAAAAAACACAGCAATCCGTATTTCCTTTCGTTTGAAAGCATCAGTTGCACTGACCTAAACTGTCTGAAGTTGAGTGAACAAAAAAACTCTTGGAAATTGGTACTAGAAATAATACATTATCTGAACAAATAAACATGATTTAATTGAAAAAAAAAAATGTTAACAAAACATTTATTAGACACAGAATTAAAAGCAGGACAGGAAGCAAAACAACAATATTGGTAAACAAGACAAGGTTAAAAACATGACAGGACAAACTGGTAAAAATGTTTTGTAATGCTTCACAGGGAAAAACAAGACTCAGCAAAGAGTCTGTGTGAATGAGGTGTCTTTGTAGGCCTAGTAATCAGTCCATTGTGAGCTTCCAGCCGTGTGTAATCAGAAACTGGTTCCTCCATTTGAAAGAGAGTTTGAGCATTTGATTTGTCGTTTAATTATTACAGGTTTTTACTGAGTTGTTCATGAAAATTAAATATCAAATACATTTGATTTCTCATTTGAGGATGCATTTTGATTTATTATTTGATCGTTTGATTTATCAATTGGGTAGTTGTTTTGAAAGTTTGATTTATTATTTAAACTTTTTAGGCATTTTCATTTTCATTTTGTTAAGAAACAAAAACGTCCAAATACAAATTAACAGTCCACATGCGCTAAGTGTTTCTTTTTGTAGAGTGAACTAGGTAAATGTGAGATGAAAATTCACATTAAAAGTCTTTCTGCTGCTGTGGTGATTTTTGCCAAACCAACAAAATAAACAATTTCTACTTTTTTCAAGTTGGATTTTTACAGTGTATTTGCGATTTTTAAAACACTATAAAAACGCTACAGTAAAAACATTTTTGATTGATTAACAGCAAGTTCTTAACTATACAGTATAAAAGTGCAATACATTTTATTTTTATCTAACATTACTTCTGTAAATGTGCAGATTTCATTTAAAATCCACAGAAATAATTTGGGATTCTGCAAGCCATCCTCAGAGAGCTAGGCTATTTTTTTTTATGATTCTACGGAACATAATTAAAAATATATTGTAAGCTCTCTTTTGTCATGTCCCTTGGAAGCCCAAATATAGAAACAGAACAAGCTTCTTGAAAATAGCAGCGTTCGGATGCCATTTTAACTTTCTCTGCTACTAACGTTACAACATCTCTGTGACTACCCCTTCACTGCTCGTTTCCTGGGTTGTAAATTGAAGGGTTTGTGACATCATTAACCCAGATGTTGTTGTTTTTGTAGTCCCCCAAACTTCATTCGCTGTACGCTTTGCTAAGCTAACACTGTACATGTCTGTAATGTCTTCTATTGCATTGGTGTCTTAAATTACAAGGTGTTGTTTATGTTTACAGCTATATTACACAAACATAAAGTTTAAAATATGCTATCGATATCATAGTGGAAAACCCCTTTAATTTGTATTAATGTTTTATTTTATTTTATTTCAATTCAAGTTGATATTAAAACTGACTTTATATCAGTTTTACTGTGAATTATGTACTTGTGCTTCTTTTTGAGTACATTTGTTCCTGTGCCTCAACATGTTCACTCACTTTTCATCTAAATTGTGACTTCCCATTGACATAATTGCTATATTTAATCTAATTACTAATAATTACAACACACTAACAGTAACCCTAAAATAAACAAAGCCATCATTCTGGAAAATACTCATATGGGTTAGAATCAGCACATGTGGAATCCTATTTTTTATATATTATTTGATAATCATAGACAAGGTTCCGTGGTTTTCAGACATTTCATCATAAAGAAATCAAAATTTTAAATTGTAAAAATAATCCACAATACTAATGTTTTACTGTATATTTGCTCAAATTAATGCAGATCTGGTAAGCAAATTTTGATTTTTTTTCAGAAAGCATAATAATAAAAAAATCTAACAAGCCTAAACTTTTGAATGATGGTGTATATGATTTATTTATCTGTGTGTGCATGTGTTACACTTTCCTGATCTATTGCATCACAACTGTAGAACAAGTGTAAACCGGTTTTGTGTAGTTTAATCTGTTTATAAAATGGAAATACAGCCATGTATAAATCGTCAGACACAACAAAGCGCACACACACTGAAACACACAGCTATTAATTATCAGACATCTCAGCCTTTCATTATGGTTGTCATTAATTAACCACAACAGAATGTTGCCACTGCAACATCTTATTTAATAAATAATAACCAGCTAGTGCTCTCTCTCTCTCTCGCTCTCTCTCTCTCTCTCTCTCTCTCTCTCTCTCTCGAAAGAATTTAGCTTAGGCTAGCATGCTGCTGTGATGAAAAGCAAATAAACAGCTTGTCATTTCACATTGAGATAAATGGTTGTTACATTAGCTAGAGTAAGCTTGTTGCTAACTAGCAAGCTAAGGATGGGCTGTTTTGGGGAAACAAAACCACCATGTCATATTAAGGCAGTGGATCACAGAAATATAATAAAGTCAATGTGTACTCTAATTGCTGCCATTAATCACTGCACTAAACTAATAGGCACTTCAAACAAATGTCATGTAAATTAATGTAGATCATAATGAAATCTGATTATTCAGTGTACAGCGGCTGGTTATTCACACACTTAAGCCTCAATCACTTCGATAAAGGTCTGCCGTGCAGTACAGATCAGCCCTCGTCTTCAAGGTAATTGCTTTCACACCACCAAAGCGGCCTTGCAGCATGATGACATTGTGGTACTTTTCTTTCCCTAAAACAGCTCATCCTGACCTTTATATATTTAACAAATTACCTGACACATAAAGACCAGTGGCCTTCAACTTTTTTTCAGGCCAAAGACCTCTCTGTGGATGTTGCATTTTAAGCCTGGCCCATTAAAACTTGCATATAGTACAATATTAATGCTTTTACAGTACATTCTGTACTTTGTACATCAGAAATGACTTATTTCAAAGGCTTTGAGATGTAAACATACTAAGTGAGCCTTGTACATTACATATTAATCCACAGAACAGCTTCTAAAGTCGTAAGTTCACTGTGTTTTTGTTTATTGCACATTTGCAGAATAACTTTTAGACCCCCTGTGATTAAGATGCAGACCCCCTGTTGAAGGTTATGTCTAAACATGTCAGAGGGACAAAGATGAAGTTGCCTATTATGTCGGCAGTGCATTAATACCATGTTCACACAGAGAATACTACACTTTTTTTTCAGGGGCAGCATGGGATCCTTTTTTAACTTTGCAGTCTACGATTAATTCATCTAATGTCTGTCTACACATAAACACAGTTTAACTTAGGAAGTAATGCCTGCAATGACTAAAAACTCAGTTGATTTCCCTTTGGTTATGCAAACAAGGCTCAAACCAATCAATGTGGAGCTTTATTGCTTCGCCATTAGCTTGATTGTCAAACACCGTGTGTATGTGCGAAACATCAGCATGAACACCTATTATGTGAAAGCATGTCATTTACGGACTTGTGCGAGCAAGGCAACAAACAGCCAAGTGCTTATCGGGGTCCTTAGAGAGAAACAGGAAATTGAGTTTATCCAGTGTAATGGTGGGCAGAGTCACGCAGGGAAACAGACGGACCATTTCTCTCCTATTAGCAACCATGTGTTATTCATGAGGGCGAATTTAGTGTGAACTATGTTTCATTGATATTCCGCGCACTTACTTTGCGAGGACCGTCTGGGGACCAAAGCCATTCTGTTTTATGCCTTTATTTATTTATTTCCGTGCTTAAAATCTGCATAGCATGAAAAGGCATGGTGACCGTGTGGTCACGGGGTCAAGCATCAAGCCCAGTTGAAGGCCGTTTAATCAGTCTTGGGCTTAACAAGCCTTCAACAGTGATAGAAGGGTTGAGGAAAGACTGACAGACAATGAAAGAGAGAATGAACTGATTGGTGGCTTACAATTACATGAAACCATGAAAAAATGACACATACAACAACATGACTTCCATTGTTCCATGGCCATAATCCCTCTACAAGTCTTGGTAATGTCTTGGTAAGTCTTCAAGTTACAAGCTGGGACTGGTGTTATTGACTAAAGCGCAATGGAGTAGTCAAAACAATCGTATTAATTTGATTTGGTGACATTGCCAGGAAGAAAAATATGACAATACTTGTCCACGTCCTTTATATTCAGTAAATAACAACCCCGTGGGCCCCTGTGCCATTGCTCCTTCTCTTTATTACTTTTCATCCAGCTATTGCCCTCTGCCATTCTCCACAGCACTAAAAATATCCCGCCTCTCCTATTCTTTCCCCCTCAACTTGTCTCTGGATGAGGAGGGTGTAAATTGCTGTGTGCAAGGGATGCAAGAGGGCTCACAGAGGACCGGGATCAGGGAGGTGACAGGTGTGAGGCAGCAGATCTCTCTGGAGTTAGTTTAGTTCTGCAAGGTGGAAAAAAGAAGAAAAAAATGTCACCTAAATAACACTGATCTAATGCATGCCTGGCATCTTGGGGCAAGGGAGATGTGGAGGCGAATATACTCAAACAGGAGGAGACAGATGTTGAATACATATAAAAAGCACCACAAAGTTATATTGAAGGAAGTGCTTGAGCCATATCTAGGAAGTGTGTGTAGTGTGCGGTGTATGTTTTTTCTCTTCTGATTTCTACCAGTAGGCAAACAACTGCCTTGATCTACCCAGAACACCCCAGCAATTTCATACCAGTACACTAAAAACACTTAGAAAAACAACATCAACATAACAAAATGAAAATGGCTCTAATCATACAAAAATCAAAAACATTTTAAAAAACAATTTCTCAAAACCTATAGTAACACTAAACCATAGACTGTAAAAATTATGGACCTAGTATCCGTGACGCCACCTATAGGTTTCTGAAGAGCGCAAATGAAGCTACAAGTCGGGGTGGCCAACTGTCACCATTTTGTTTGCGCACCGGGGGTTATCAAAAAAAGGCAAAGTGGCGGAGCATGAGCAGGCTTCAGCGTCAACACTTGACCGAGGGCATGTCTGAAGTTGGGGCTGAGGCGGTCGTCAATGCAGCATCATCAAATGAAATTAGTCCATAATCGGCTACTATCTGAACTGGGGTATTCGCAAAAAGCAATCTGATTGGCTGATGCGTCTGTTGGCACTTGAAAAGTTGAGAAATTCCTAACTTCTGCAGCAAGTAACGCCACTGAAGCGGTGCCAACGGATCCACAATACAGTTCGGCAAAGCCTGACATCACCTATTCAATGTGAATGGGAAGCGTTGACCCTGATGCTCCTTGTGAATGGGGCGTGAGTCTGTCCTCAGTCCTGTCTATCTGTGTTAGCCTGTATAAATGGGGAAGGTGGTGTGCTATTCATGATTAGCTTGCGGGTAACTGATAACTAGCTCTTTATCTGAAAATAATGGGAAAAAATCATTGTCTCACCTTTTGCTGTTATTTACAAAGTGATACCCAGTTCTGTTAAAGTTTTATATATAAAAACTAAAGAAATACAAGGAGTTTGAAAAAAATTATTACACCTGCAGTGTAACAAAAGCTGAGACAAACAGAGAGAAGCACAGTATGTGCGATTAGGTGATACGCCTCCACAAAAGCCACTGCTACGCCAAAAGAATAAGTCTATTATGTAAAGTGCTGAGGAAGAATTTCATTATATGTGATATGCAAAGTTTAATGCGAAGGGGTTTGCAAACAGACATAAACAGCCAGCTAGTAAGAAAAATAAAGGGAAAAAGCTCAGCAGCTCTGCCAGGCAAAGCCAAGTTGTTTGCCTTGTCTTTTCCGATTTATTTGGCTGAAATCCCCAAAAGCTTAACTTTCCGTGAGCAACACAGCACACACACTCTTGCTCGTTCGCACAAAGGACAGGTGTCACGCTAACAAAACACACGGGAGAGAATGAAAAAAATATCCAGTGCTGAATGGATAACAGCTAAAGTGAGATGAGATTATTACCAATCACATTATTTTAGATCTTTTAAGCATTGAGAAGTTTATTATGATCCATGCTTTGAGAATTGCCTAGCCGAGACAAATGGCTCAAACACAAAGCAATGAGGTTGTTTAAGGCTTGTGAATCAGACATCAGAGTGTTGTCAGATGTAGAGTGGAGATAGTGTATAGAAAGAAAGGAAAGTACAAGCCCTCATGCTCAATATCCTGATAAGACCCCAGACTCATCCCATCCTCACTGCCAGGATTATGGCATCTCATATTCCGAATTGCTTGCCATCTATCATATAGCACATTCAGGCACGTATGCTACAAGTTTTTGTTAAAAAAACTGATTAGCTTATGTGCAATGGTAGAGTACTGTGCAATTCTGCTCTAGGTCACTGTTTATGGTGGGTGACCAACATTTCAAGAACAACAACAACATTTTTTTCTGTTAATCCCACACATATGCACAAGGGCCACAGGGGTAAGGGGTTCCGGTTGCTTATTTAGGCGGCTGGTAAGGGCATATTTTATTTTGGCATGCTGTTAGGACAAATGGGATTACATGGCCACTTTGGGACGCGCAGGTGAGGCAAGCTACTTGGGTGCTGTCATCAGACGCCTAGTGTATCATCGCTAAAGGTCAGCAGAGTCTGCATCTGAATGCCATGGCTTAGACACATTTGGAGTCGAAAGCTATTCCAATAAATATCCGCTCATCTCCTGTAAAGGCGTAATTCCTGTCTCTGTATTTTGAAGGCAGAAACCTGGAGGATTATGGTGATGTTAAGAGGCAGCGGGAGCGAATCAATTTTGAGTGAATGACAGAAATGATGCTTTGAATAATGCATTTTTTGAAAAGAAGGGCGGGGGGAGAGCCAACGCTCGTGAGCAAATGGGTCTCTCATAATAGTGGAAAATTTTCTCCTTCCCTGCCATTCTGTGTGTAGATGAATTGGAGGATAAGTTACACAAAATGGCTCCAAGGATGCATGTCAGAAAGCAGCAGGGGTATTGTATGCCTCTCAGAGGCTTAACACAGGTTTAACTAAGCACTCGAGAGGTTGTTGGTAGGCTTTGGGATCAGTCTCAGCAGAAGCAGGGTGAGCCAGACTTATACACACATGGACAGAATAAATACTCATAAAATACCAGATTTTGTGGCTTCCCTGAAGAGGCTCAGAACCTCTAAAGTGATTCTATTTGATTCTATTTTCTTGTCATTGTTTATTTCCTTTTCAAAACTTAGTTTTGTAAGGCAGAACTTATTTAACTGAAAGTCACAGCCATTGCTTACTTTCCAAAGAAGATGGACGACTAGGGAAGTCTTGGTGGGTATTTAGTGAGATGGTCCATCTAAAAATATTTACATATTTGCAATAACAAATGCTCTTCATATTGTAAGCGGAATTATGAAGAGTATGGGATTTGTTTCTTGAAACCTTTTGGTCACTCTTATTGCTCGTATAATATTGCTGCATAATTTATTTTGCTCTATCACCATGGTTCCCAACCATTTTTGTACTGGGTATCCTTACGGACCCATCATTAAGGTTCAAATACCTCTTTGTCAGTAACAAACCAGAAATGTTCTGCTCTTAACCAATATGCTCAATATAATTCAAGATTTTCATTCATTTGAAGTAGCCATTAGTACATTGATTCCCCTTTAAATAAAAACAAAATCAATACTCTGGGTGAAAGACTCAAAGTATTCCAGCTACATTTAATGAGACACATTTGTCTCAACAGTTCTTGGAGCAATTATGGAGAAACTTTCTAAAAGAATAAACAGTGAATTTAAATTTGTACCCCAGTCAAAACATCAGCCTTGTAGATTTAACATAAACACTAAGTGTCTCTCTTTTTCATCTCTATTCCTAGGCTGTGGGCTGGAGTTCCTGCTGGTACTCTGTGGGCTAGAGCTCTCCTGGTCCTGCCCACGTCACTGCATTTGCTACATGGCCCCCAGCACAGTCAGTTGCCAAGCCCACAACTTCCTGTCTGTCCCGGAAGGCATACCTCCGCACAGTGAGCGCATCTTCCTCCAAAACAACAAGATCCATCGACTGCTGCGGGGACACTTTAGCCCTACCACGGTCACTCTGTGGATTTACTCTAACAATATCACATATATCGAACCATCTACTTTCCAAGGGTTCACCTTGCTGGAGGAATTGGACCTGGGAGACAATCGCTACCTACGATCGCTGTCTGCAGAAACGTTTCATGGGCTGGGCCGGCTCCATGCCCTTCATCTATACCGCTGTGGCCTCAGTGCACTGCCGAATAACATCTTTCAGGGTCTCCGCAACCTCCAGTATCTGTACTTGCAGGTGAGGCACTCTCAAAACTATTTATGTAACAAAATATATGGCACTGGAAATGGTCGTCTTGTTGTAGTAGTAGTATATAAATAAACTTGTTTTGATGATAAATTGTCTCTGTGTTCAAAGGATAACCACTTGGAGTATCTGCAGGATGATCTATTTGTGGACTTGCACAACTTGAGCCACTTGTTTCTTCATGGAAATCGTCTGTGGAGCCTGCACCAAAACACATTTAGAGGACTGGGGGCTTTGGACCGGCTGCTTCTGCACCACAATCAACTGCAGTGGGTGGATCGTCTAGCATTCCACGACCTGCGACGACTCACTACTCTCTATTTGTTCAACAACTCTTTGACAGAGCTGGCTGGAGAGTGTCTGACCCAGCTACCTGCCCTGGAGTACCTTCGCCTCAATGACAACCCTTGGGAGTGTGACTGTAAGGCTTTATCACTGTGGGACTGGCTCAAAAAGTTTCGGGGATCCACATCATCTGTGGGTTGTGTGGCACCGGCAGAACTTGCAGGCAAAGATCTGAAACAACTGAAGAAAGAGGACTTCCCAAACTGTTCTGGATCTGAGTCTCTCCACCAGAGTAAGACCAATACTTGGGCAGGAACAAGCAAAGTCTCACTCAAGCAAGAGCCCCATCCTGCACAGCCTCCACAAACACACCCACACCATCCCCAACTGAATGAACAATTCCCCTCCCCTCCATCTCCCCTGCCCCAGCCACCTCCTGCCATAAATGGTGTACACGTGGGACCGGAATTGTCTCCGGACATGGTCCCAGATCAGAGGCCTGGGCGCTCTCGGAATTGCACCCGCCAACGTGTTAGGGGCAGCAAGGGAAAAGGACCAAACGAGGTTCACATCTTAAAGGAGATGGCAGATAAGGAGTACTCCTCTCCCGATTTCACTGGGAAATATGATGAAACATCTTCAAATGGTTCAAACACCCGTAGAAAGCACAAATGTACCCCCCGGACCTCTGTGCGTCCCCCTAGTGGGGTCCAGCAAGCCACCAACTTGGGACACTCTCATCACACACATCTCTTTCTCTGTAGTATTTCAGGACTGCTTGCGCTCATTCTGCGCTGAACTCAATGCTGGACCATCATGGCATCATGGATACTCTGCAGTCCTCAGATCAGCTCTAGCTACAGCATTACCAGGCCTACTAACGTGTGTATGTTTGTGTGTATGTGTGTGAGTGATGATGTGTAATACATTGTATAAGGAGCTTTGCCATTTAAACCGAAATAGATGAAGATTGAACACAGGATGTTATGAATTAAAATTCCTGTTGGGTAACATTGAGTGAGGGAATAGTGAATCAAACATGCTTGCACTGCCACTGTTGTAATTCTTAATTATCTTGACTTCTTTCATGTTGATTTGGTCTCCCCCTATAAATGGACAATAATTTCAGTGAAATAAAGCACAAATAACTAAATAAGTGTGTCAAAGAGACATAAGCAAGCAACACAAATATACAAAGACAAAGAATATTGTTGGAAGACATGCTATTTTAACGTTTCTAACAAACAAAGCAAGCAAAGAAGAGACCACCAAACAGAAAGACACTTCTAAACCACACAAGTATATGCTTTGTTTCATATATCACATCATTGCCAAATAGATTCAAAAATACATAGGAGTTTCAACCTTTATTTGCTCATATAGGAAATCTTTTTTGCAGATTCACAAAAATTAAGAGATTAAGAGAAAGAAAACAAAGTGTTGTGTGAAAAGAAACTAAATAGCCAGTACTAAAGCACATACATTCTCATTAGAACTTCCCTAAGGAGAAATGTTACAACCTAAATACAACAGTATTTTTTCTTTGTCCAATACCCTCCTGCAATTATTTTCTATATTTTCTTTGCTTGTGCCCTAAGACTTAACTTCCACTTCTTAGTTTGGATTGTATTGTTTTTTTATAACTGCACATAAAAGCCAATGGTTATACGAGCTGCTATATTATTTGTAGAAGCAAATGAGACCCATTTTTACCTCATCTGCTTCCAAAAAACACAATATGCGTGGATGTGTGTGTGCGTGTGTGTGTGTGTGTGTGTGTGTGTGTGTGTGTGTCCAGTATAAAAAGCTATGAAAAAATTAGAGTTGTGTTTGTTTCTTGTCCTCTGTGTTGTTTGTTATGTTTGGCTGTGACTCAGAGGACTTAGAAATGGACTGCTGATGGGGGCGCGGACTCTGGAGGGGACACAGGTCTAATTGAAGTGAACTCTATTTTGAAAAGCGCCTTCAGCCTAAGCCCGCCATCGAAAACATAGACACCTTTCTTTCTTAGAGAGGTGTGAAATCAACTGTTTTAACAAGACAGAAAAGAAGTGAAAACAACAAATAAAGAAACAAAATCACACACGAAAAAACTAAATGTATCTTTAAGAGACTTGACAACAAATACATATTTGAAATTTAACATGGCCAAAAAAAAAGACCTTTTGGAGCCATAGGCCTGCTGCGAATGCAAATAGGAGCCCAGGAGGAGAGGGACAAATGCCTGAACGCGGCCGTCACTTATGTTGTGGAGCACAGGAGAACTTTGCCTCCTGTTCTGAGACATACTTTGTAAAAAATAAGGAGAACTGTATCATCACCACCTGCAATGGAAATATTACTCAGTACTATGACACTGACATCATGACTGACATTTTTTTGATTACAACAGGGTTCCTGAATCTCAGAAGAACTTCTCTTCAGAACGCGATTATTATTTTTATTACTCTTATAATTTGATCTTATTTTTTGTTGTTGTTTTAGTTTATACATTTCTTTGTTATGTCTGTAAGGCACCGTTTCTGACTAAACTGCACAATCCAGTCTCCTCTTGTCCTTCCCTTACCCTCTCTTCTGTGTCTCTCCATCCTAGTGATTTGATGGTTTAACGAGTCGTTCTCAAGAAAAAAAAAGAAAAAACGTTTATAAAGATATTAAAATCTATATCTTCTTATGTTAAATGTGTTTGCATTTATTTCTTTATTTATTTACTTAGTGTGTGTGTGTGTGTGTGTGTGTGTGTGTGTGTGTGTGTGTGTGTGTGTTTACAGATGTTGATGAGGCCTGATAGAAAATTCAGATTTACACCTGTATCTGCCTTAATTATACAGGGTGGGCCTGTTATAAATGTTATATTATATGGATACACCTTAATAAATTACATAGACAATTGCCTTCAGATGACCCCAAAGGTAAAAATCTAAAGGAGTCAGATCGGGACACCTTGGGGGCTATTCACGACGACCAATACACTTTTCAGGAAACTGTATTCAGGAAACCATTCCCATTTTATTAAGGTGTATTCATATTATTGGCCCACCCTGTACATTTAAATCAGATTCTGGCTAGAGCTGCATGATATAAAAAAAAATTTTTATTGCGATATGTAATTTTTCTGCATTAAATATTGCGATATGAGTAAAGCTTTACAAGATAGTTTAGATAGCTCTATTTGACAGTTTTCAGGGGAGTTAAACCGTAGTCAGGTACAGAAATTCAATAATCATAATGCAAAAAAATCCTTTTCGTATTTTGCTTTGTCTTGTTTCTGGTTCAAATATCTACAAATTCTTAGATCAAGAAAAAAAATTTGTTTTGTTTTCAACTTTAGAAGAAATAAATCAAAATTAAGAGTTTTTCCTTAAAGGGCACCTACTATACCCCTTTTTCAAGATTTAAGATAAGTCTTTTGTGTCTTTTGTGTCTCCAGAATGTGAGTTTCAGCTCAAAACACCCATCAGATTATTTCAAGAGTTCACACTAACATATTGCTTGATGCTATTAGCAGGTTTGGCATGCTGACCCGGGAGAGAACCCTGAGCTCGGAGATAGTTGAGGCCAGAACTCCCACCTGGTCGATTAAGCATGTAGCGGGAGTACGAGATCAGGTAGTTCTCGAGAGCTCCCCGTGGTAAAGGAAGAAAAGGGGGGAGAAGGGGTGGATGGGGGGGTTTCTTCGGAATACGAAGATAAGGGAGTCATTTTTTCTAGGCTACTTACAGTATAGTGAGTTTGGATTAATCTGATTGGCTAACTAATGATTGTCGAACTAATGAGAGACCATCTGCGGTCAATCATATCACGTGCCGTTCTCGAAAATAGTTTGTAAAACTTCACTTATTGTTTAAAGCAGAAAATTCCAAACTTCTGAAAGGTATAATATGTAGCTAATTTTGTTGCCTGTGCCTTTAATGCTAGTTTTCCCTGCCCACAGTTCCCATGTGCCTGTCAGAGTGTGTCTCAATCTCCGGCTGCGTCAGATAAACAGCACAGTGACAGACATGATCAGATCTCACATAACGTTTGTGAGAAATACTACAGTAAGAACTTTCCCAATGATTATTTGATGCATTTGTTGTGGAGTTAATTCAAGCCTTTCTGCAATGATGAGTCACACACAATGCCCTTAAGAAGTTCATGCACGCACACACACACAGTGGACACACACACACAGCGAGCGTGTTTAACTTTGCACAGCAAATGTGACAGGATACATGTTAATATCCACTGCTATATCTGTTACGTTAATGTACAAAATAAACCTGATTTAACGTCTACAATTCGGGATTGAAGCATCTTTTATAATTGTACTGACATGCAGCTGTGGTGATAAAGTAAAGACGGAAAAATCGCTGTCATTCATTACAAACATGCACTGTTTTAAAAATGTTTTAAACTTGTAAAACTCATTCTTGATCACATTTGATGATGACTGATGATCACAGAGAGCTCAACCGATCTTTTAATCTCAGTTGCTTTGCGCACATCCTGTCTTGTTCATATGATTATACGCATTAGAGACATGTTACTATGCAGCTGTCAATCAAATTGCTGGGCGGGGAAACCACACTACTACATCATGTTGTGGTGGGCCTTAAAATGGCAGGGATTTGGATCCTATTTTAACATCAGGAGAAAAAAAAGAGACTTATTGTGTTTTCTATCACTCCAATATGACTGTGGACACATTACCTACAGTCCAAAAAATTATTTTTATCATAGGTGCCCTTTAAAACAAGCAAAATGATCTGCCAGTGGGGTAAGCAAAACACTCTTGTTTCCACTTTGAAATGTAGATATTTGGACTAGAAACAAGACAAAAGTGAGAAAAACGTTTTGTTTTTTGCATAAATCATATAAATTTTGTATAAATGCAGTAATTGAATACAATTCTGTGGCTCCTGGTCAACTATAATTTAGACTTAACATTGCAGGTTTTGCGATCTGACTATTGCAGATGTGCACGTTCTGATATTGATGCTGAAACAATATATCACGCAGCCCTAATTCTGGCTTTGAAAAGCACATTCTGCTCAGTCTTTGTATTTTTTTTTATTATCTTTAAAAAAATTAATCATCCTAAAAATGAGATTTAACTCAAAGTTTTAATTACATTTATTTTGTAATGTTAATAAAGTTTGTCATAATCCTTAGTTAAAAATATTTTTTATTTTATAAGTCTTAAGCACTACTTTTCAAAGTTTAGGCATTTATAATGTTTTTAAAGACTATGCTGCATTTATATTATTATAAAGACACTTAAACTACTATTATGGAATATTTCTTTAATTTAAAATAACACTTTTCAATATGAATAGATTTAAAAAATCAACAGCTGATTGAAAATAGGGGCCAAAGAGAAACCGGAAAATATCTTTTAACATTATTAAATTTACTGTCACTTTAATCACTTTTTTTCCCCTTTTTATTGTATTTTATCATGTACATACACATTTCTATGTGTCAGATATAACAAACCAACAAGCAAACAAATGAACAAACAAAACAAAAGGCTTCTCAGTATTTTACATAAGAATACAATATCACCTCTTTTACTAATCATCTAGTAAAACATTTCCAAATCCACCACCTTTTAAAAACAACATAAAAGCTCCCCAAAATCTATCAAAAATGTATTTATTTCTTAATATACAAGTTATTTTTCCATTGACATGTTTGTTACCATCTCTTTCAGTTAACAGCCTATATTTGGTGCACATATACTTTTCCAATTGAAAGAAATAAGTTGTTTCGCTTGCAGAATACATATATTCATAAATGTATGCTCCGTCTTTTTAACTAAATCTCCTTGGGATATAAATGAAATAAAAAAAAAATTAAAGGAGACCTTGGTATATTAACCTCAAGAATATTTTCTATAATTTCTTTCACACCTTTCTAAAAGTTCTGTAATCATTTACATTCCCATAAACAGTGATACAGCGTTCCTTTAAGGTGTCTGCATCTCAAGCAAGTATCTGGAATATTTTCATTCTATTTATGCAATAAAACTGGAGTTATGTAAATCCTCATCAGCTATTTATATTGCAACAGTTTCAGACGAGTGTTCATTGTTAGTGACTTCCTTGCATGTCTTTATCCAGATTTTTTATCAGTTTAATGTATCCTTGGTGAATATAAAGTATAAACAGTAGAATATGTCTCAATTTTGTAAGATGTATGCTTAAAATAGCAATACTACAAAAACATACAATATAGAGTACGGTTTTATGAGATAATCTGAAGATATGTTCCTATAATTTATATTTTTTTATGTGATTTTACTTTAAAAGGTCTTATGCTATTATTTTTAGGATGGTTAGATTTGTTTTGATTCATATTTGTAATGTAATTCAATATAATCAGTAATATTTGACCCACATAAAGTATGTTTGCTGGATCCAGCTTTAAATTACATACACCATTACATACACGTGCACACACATACAGTCAAAACCTAACTCTCCCAAGAAACATTCTGTGCTTTTTTCATAATTTAAAAATACTTATTCCGTATGATTTAAGAGTTGTTTTCCTCATGAAGACCACAAAAATGCCCTGACAAATTTATTGTATTGATATACTTTTGGGGACTTCAAAACCCAGGTTCATTTGGTTCACAAGATACACACACAAACACACAAACACAAATAGAATCTATCATGAATCATCCTAATAAATGAATATATGTGCTTGATTACATGGAGTGCTCAGGAACATCGCCACCCACAAACACTATTAATTTAACTGATTAAAGCAATTTCACTTCACAAGTGCAGCACTGATGTGTGAGTATGTGTGTGTCTATTCAATCCCTGAAACATGCAAAAACCCATACAGCTAACCCTCTATAAATCACCTCCGAAGCATTGCGTATTTATGAATGTGTCACAGTGAATCTGGAGATATTCAAGGTTATCATTATGATTTTTAATCGGACTATACAGCATAAATCCCATTTCCTCCCCCTGTATCCTATCCACCCACCATGATGGAAATCGATTCCCGTGTTAGAGTGTAAATTACTTTTCTTTTTTTTTAATTCTGTTCAATGAAAAGAGGGGAAAAGTTAGTTTTCTGCATGGCAGAGGACGGAAGCAGAAATACATTTAAATTGATGAGCATCTCTAAAGTGATAACATGGTGGGTCTCGGCTCATTCTCTCTGACGTGCAATAGCTCGCTTCACCTCTCCATCTCTCTCTCTCTCTCTTGCTCTATTCTCCATCCTCACCGCCATTCCTATAGATTTACAACATCCAGGGGATAAAGAAGGATTTCACAAGAGACTGGCATATTCAGTAATATTGGTACTACAGATAGACAACAATATTGAAAGGGTGAAATATAGAGAATGAATAGCTTCTATTAATCAAAACATCCTCCTAATAAAGAAAAAAGCATTAAAAGAAGGCAACAAAACCTACTTGTTCTGAATTTCAGTAACCTAAATGAAGGATATTGTCCCCTTAGTACAGTAGAAACCACTTTTCAGATGGAAAATCTTACATCACACTATACCTCTCAGGCAGTGTTGGGTGAAATTGGTTACAAACTGACTTTTCTGCTGAAAAAGTAAAGGTATTATTTGTTTATTTTGATGTAATTTGATAACACTCACCTTAAAATACTGCACTTTACTTTTTATTGGTAATATCAATATAAGTAATATAAATATTTGGCAGAGGAGTTATATATTTCATCTAAAGAACATGTATCATTTATGAAGACAACTAAATGCTTACGAAAAAAGCTAATTGATAAATTAGTTCACAGCAATATAAGGTTTAAAATTTCCATGAAATTTATAGAAGCAGAGTAATTCTAAATGTATATACTTTTGTTATTTACAAATTCACTTGATTTTTCAAGAATTTTTATTTTATTTACAACTGATAACTTAATAAACAATGAAATTTCATTTTTTGCCAAAATACAAGGCAATATGATTAGCCCTCCTGTAAAATTTCTATTCTGTTTCAATTATTTCCCAAGCGATGTTTAACGGAGCAGGGAAATATTCACAGTATGTCCTATTTTTTTTTTTCTGGAGAAAGTCTAATTTCATTTATTTTGGCTGCTCTAAAAGGCAGTTTTACATTTTTTTCAAACTATTTTTAGGTCAATTATTAGTCCCTTTAAGAAAAATTGTTTTTCGATTGCCTACAGAACAAATCAATATTGTACAATAGCTTGCCAAATTAACCTAGTTTAACTAGTTTAACCTAATTACCCTTAAACCTTTTAATGACACTTTAAGCTGCAAAAAAACTTACGTGCTCACATCATAGAAAAAACTAAATAAATTAGCTATTACAAAATATTATTAAATGTATTATGTTAAAAATGTGTTAAAAAAATCTCAGTTAAACAGCACTTGTGAAATATTTGTTAAATAGTTAAGATGTCACTCAAAAAAAAAAAAACGATTACCGCTGCCTGTTCAAACTACTGTAATTTCTTTGGCCAATTTATTTGTTTTATGTTCAGTCCACTTCAATTTGTAAACCATTAAGTTAACTTAAATGTTTTGTGTTGGGACAACATGAAGGAATTGTGTTGGTCCAACTATCTAGTTAGGAGATTTGTAGTTCCCAGCATGCTTTGTGTGGGATTGAATTAAGAGAAGGAAATGTTGACAATAAAAGTAAGTAATAAAATGAAGTGTTAGTAATAAAAAGACTTGTTAGAGTTTAATCTTCACTTTAGTTTGAAGATGTATCATTACATGATGTATGTGTCATGTAATGCTTGGAGTTTTGAGGTTACCACCTTGCAGCACCCATGCTTTGGGTGTTGGCAGCTTGATTAGCAAAAATGCAGTTTGTTGCTTTGCTCAGTGAGCAATAACTGTCCTAAAATTAGTTCTGAGATCAGTCTCAACTGTTTATGTAACTCATGAAAAAGGCTTAAAATGGCTCTTTTAGTTTATTTAGGATGACTTTAAATAAAACTAAGAGACTTCAAAATGTACAACACATAATAAACATACATGATATTATCAGACTTTTGAATTTAGGTTAAATAAAATACAAATGTATTTAAACTTTTACTAAAATCATGTTGGATTAACTCAATTGCATTTAATTGAGTAAATCGTTTTTTTATTTATTTTTTTTTTATTGGCGCTAAACAACGTTATTGGATGGAAATCCTGTTCATCCAATGAGTATTTTTTTTAGTGTAACAGGAAAGCTAATCATTTTGATTTTAACTCCATATGTATGAATACTTTCATTACTTTAAAATACAAATTAAATCAAATTATTGGGCATGGCTAACATACTTAACAACGCCCCCCAATTGTCAATTTTGACAACAAACAGAAATGGTGGGCAGGAGGAGTCCGTTAGGTTGTAGTAACTCTTTCAAAATCTTTTTTCAGATCTTTCTAAATGAAATGCCTACTACATCCATTCAGCTCGCAGGAGAAAAAACAAGCCACACCCACTGTTTCTCATTTAATATTCCATTTCTCTAGGAACTGCGTCACAATATGGGAAAAATACATATGATACATATATTGTTTAATTTTAATTGTTCGTTTTTAAAACAAAAATTAAACTTAAAAATGCACATCTCTATTGTGATTTATGTGAATTTTTAGTATTTCGTATGGAATTAAATTACTTATTGAGTAACCAAACAAATTTTCATATTAAGTAATTAGAAAGTCATTTAAATACATGATGTAATTAGTTACAGTACTTTTTAGGGCAACTTACCCAACATAGGTCACAGATCCAACTCAGGTCAGGGCCCTTGCAGTCACCATAAATTAGACCTCTAAAGACCTCTGTAAATATAATAAAAAAGAACAAAAATAAATAAATAGAATTAAACATTTGCACCTTAAAGGTGTTTATTAAAGAAAAAAATAATAAAGAACTGTCTTAAAAGCCCCTATGGTTTTTAGTTCTCTTTTTTTAAGAAATGTTTTTATAGCACAGAGCTTTTTTTGTACTTTTTGACAGGTAGTAAGGAGAAAGTTTGGTGAACACTATTATTCCTAAAAAGCAGAAAAGCTTCAATCATTTTTGCTATTCCTGGCTCTGTGTGCATGGCACCTGCGGCTATGCATATAATATCTCAACATTATAAACAAGCAGATGGAGTATATTTTTAACAAGACCCTGATCATTCCAGTCACATCCTAACTGTTCATATTGTGCATCTGAGAGCAGATGTTTTCTGATCACAGTAGCTATGGTTACATGCACAGATTCTCATCAGCACTGGCTGGAATTTTTATAGGTAACCTAAAACCTGCAATGCTGGGAAAATATCCATTTGTTTGTCTATCAGAGGTGGCTTTTCACACCATCTGCAATGTTTATTGCCATGACGTGAAACATTATAATAATGTGCATGTAAATTATATACCTTCACTTTCTAGTTTATTACAAATATCTAATCAGCCAAGCCAACAACTCTTAGCATATACAGTACTAGTAGATACGTCAAGATGATTGGCTCAAACTAAGCATCAGAATGAAAAATAACCTTGATTTAAATGTATTTTAATGTGCTGTGATTGATTCCAGGAACATTTATCTGTATATCTACTGGGATTTTTTACAGAATCATCTGGAAAAGTAAAACATAATTGAATGCCAGTTATTTGAGCAAAAATGTCTTCTTCATACAAGAAGTCAAAGGAAAATGACTGCTTCAATCTAATAGAAAGGTAACAGTGACCAAAATAACCACTACTTACAGTCAAGGTCTGCAGAACAAAACTGAAGCTTCGATTTGCACAAGCTGACCAAAATTGGAGAGTAGAATATTGGAAAATGGTTGCTTGATCAGATGAGCCTTGATTTCTGTTGCAACATTGTAGCAGATGGTTGATTTGGCATAAAAAAATCTGAAAGCTTGAATCCATCCTGCTTTATATGATTGGTTCTGACTGCTGCTGGTGTAATGATGTGTGTTTTTGGCCACAATATGGACTCCTTGACACCAAACAAGCATCATCCCTCAGTTACTTGACTATTGTTGCTCAGCATGTCCATCCCTACAGTGTGTCCATCATGTGATGGTTACTTCAAGTAGGATAATATGGCATGTCACAAAGCTCAAATTATCTGGTATCTTGAACATGGCAGTGCCTTCACTTATACTCAAACTGCCTCCACAGTCACCAGACCTTAATCCAATAGAGCACTATTGGGATGTGGTGGAGCGGAAGATTCATCATCATGGATCTACGGCTAACAAATCCACAGCAACAGCGTTATGCTGTCAATACGGACCAAAATCTCTGAGAAATTTTTCCATCACCTTGTTGAATTTATGCATCTTATGTATTAAAGTGGCTGGTAAGTACAATTTATACTGCAGCTTAAATATTTCTTGTAATTAACTCATTATATTTAAGAAACCCATCATCATTTTCAGCTTGACATAAACTTAAAGAGTTAATTAACCTAAGAATGAAAATAAATGCTATTAATTACTCCCCTTTTATGTCATTCTAAACCTCGGAGACCTTTGTTTATCTTTAGAATGCGAATTAAGGTCATTTAGATTTAATTTGAAAGCTCTCACAGCCCGACTCTATCAAAGTCCAAAAATATATCCAAAAAAATATCCTTAAAAGAAACCATATGCATTCAGTGGTTTAATCGTAATAGTATTAGGCTATTAAGCATCAAACCAAGATAACATCATTCAACAGTTTATTCTCCTCAGTGTCAGTATAGGGGGCATGTTCAAAAGAACGATCTGATAATCTAAATTGCTGCTGATGTGTACAGTACCTCTGATGCGCCTGTGCTTAGTTTAAAAAAAAAAAAAAGAAGTCGGGCATTCAGGATATACATTAGACATCAGTGCTCCTGAATGTGTGCCCTATACTGACACTGAGGAGAACTCACTGTTGAATTAAGTCATTATTTCTGTTTTGTGTGTAAACAAATATATTCTTGTAGCTTCATAATATTCCAATTGAATCACTACAGACGATGTTTTGTTTTGTCAATGTTTTTGGTAGCTTTTTAGAATTTGAACAAGACAAGATCATTGGAGGATGATTGAGCTCTCGGATTAAATCTGAACTATCTTCATTTGTGTCCCAAAGACAAAGTTCTCAGGGGGTTGGAACAACATAAGGGTGAGTAATTATTGACAGAATAAAAAAAATTGTAAACTCGTCCTTTACCTGTCATTTCACTCAATCTGATCCCTTATTTCCTACTAGGGTATATTTTTATTTTCTTTTTTATCCAATTTGATCCAATTAATTGAATTCATATAAATATAGCTTCTGTGATGTATAGCCTACACAAGAATCTAGTTACTGACAGATCACACCGAGACACAAGAGCAAACCTGCATTTTCACATAAGAAGATGGTGTTTCTTAAAGGCAAAGCAACAACTAAAAACATTTATATAATTAAAAAAAGCTGACACACAAAAAACTTTAACATATGTTAAACATGTACTTTAATATATACTTTGAAAATGTGTAATACAGATGACATTTTGCCTTAAAGGGCACCTATGATGAAAATCCACTTTCGTAAGATATTTGGACAGAACTGTGTGTAGGTATAGTGCGTCCACTGTCATATTGGAGTGATATAAACACAATAAGTACGCAACGTGACATAGGAGTGCAGTTTTCCCCACCCTCCAAATTAATTAACAGGCGACATGTTTCTATAATAACAGGCCCGTAGCCAGCCTGGTGAAAGGGGTGGTTCTTTTTTTATCTAAAATTGACATTTTCTATTTGATTATGAGGTTTAAATACTCCATTTAGTGACATTTAAAGCATTATTTTTTAGCTGGATTAGCTTGTTGGGTGATCAATATTTGATGTACCAAAAACATGAAAAAAAAATTATTTTTTAGATACAAAGTTATTACAACATATATCATTAGAAAAAAAATTTGCCTGTTGTCATTTATTCGACAAATAACAAACTGGCCAGCACATTCAACTTTTTTTCAGTCAAAATTTGGCCATTTGAATAAAAAACTATTAAAAGAAAAAATATTTTTTTCTAGTCTTTCTTGAAAGTTTGAAATTACATGGATAACAACAACAGCCTATTTTTTTTCTCTCAAGAATAAGGTCCAAGATTTAGAATTAAAGTTAGGCTACTTGTAAAATGTTTTTTTCTATTTAATAACATTAAGTCAATAGCGAAAGTTGATTTCATTTATGACATTCTGCATGGTCTTAAAACCTTCAATGGGTTATTTTCACAATTTATGATGGCATAGCAGTCAAAATAAGACAATTGAGAACATAGTGGCAAAATTTCTGGACCAATGGCAAATTCTGGACATTTGTCAGTGGGTGGTAGGTCTTTCAAACCACCAGAACCCCCACTGGCTATGAGCCTGAATGACGTACTGTATACACATGTCCACATAACTTTTTTTGCAAATAAACTAGGATTTAAAAATCTGTAACAAGTCTCTGTGATTTTTATACATTTTTTTAGATTAAAAAGGTTTTTTAAGACAGAGCATGCTTGTAATAAAGACAGTAAAATCGCTATCTAATTCTAATATGTATATATGTATGTGTGTGTGTGTGTGTGTGTGTGTGTGTGTGTGTGTGTGTGTGTGT
>CAIGQZ010000379.1:10515711-10529969 GCA_903798205.1 Danio tinwini
ACATATACACACATACATACATACATACACACACACACACACACACACACACACACACACACACACACACACACACATACATGCATATCTGCCTAATTAAAAGATACTACCACGGTTGACTATACTGACAAGATTAAGAACAACGACCGTTTCGTTCCCACAACGACATCTTATCTGAGTCAATGGTAAATTTTGTTCTTGGATATTTTACATTCACAAAAAGGGGGAAAAGGATCAGAAATGTCTTGCTTTAAATACATATATATTATACTTAATACATCTATTATCCTTTATATTACTATATTTATATTAATTAGAAATGACATGTGTACTCAAATATGTTATAAAAAATCTGACCAGAAGTCAGATTTTAGTCAAAAATTCTGATTTCAGATCAAAATTCAGAAGTCTAATGGATTTCGGACAAAAAAAAAAACTAAACAAATACAACACTGCCTGAACACAAATTAGAAAAGCTAAAATCACAAAGACGCTCATCTCATCCATCATACTGTATATCTCGCCTGACTGAACCACATTTTCAGCTTTTGTCAGACAACAATCAAAGACACTGAGCTTCAATGCCAAGATAAAGGCTGACACTTAGACACAGTACCTCGCTATAAACCGTCATCTGTTGATTTGCTCTGTCTCTCAGTCATGTGTGTGTCATGTGAAGAATCAGTGGTGTCAGTGACGGATCTCCCTGTGACTTCCAGCACTGCATCAAAAATGGTCATTCATCATTACTGACATCACCACATGGGCTCAGTACTACATTGGCAAACCTTTGTCAAGTACCACATAACATAGTTACATCTCCAAATGGCAGTTAAACTGTACTGTGTCAAAAAGAAGCCCTATGTTAACAGTGTCCAGAAGTGCAGTTGACTTCTCTGGGCTCGGAGGCATCTGGGATGGACCATCACACAGTGGAAACATGTACTGTGGTCAGATGAATTAGTATTTCAGGCCAAGATTTCGGCCAAAAAAAACTGAAATACAACACTGCCTGAACACAAATTTGAAAGTCAAGCTAAAAATCACAAAGACGCTCATCTCATCCATTATTGTACTGTATATCTCACCTGACTGAACCACTTTTTCAGCTTTTGTCAGACAACAATCAAAGACACTGAGCTTCAATGCCAAGATAAAGGCTGACACTTAGACATTGTTCCTCGCTATAAACCATCATCTGTTGATTTGCACTGTCTCTCAGTCATGTGTGTGTCATGTGAAGGATCAGTGGTGTCAGTGACGGATCTCCCTCTGTCTTTCCTCCTGCAGCTCTTCCTCGACATCAACTTTAAAACAAAGGAGAGAAGGAAGCGCCTCAATCTTCCTCTCTCTCTCTCTCCGCCTCCTTGCTCTTGTGCGCCGTGGGAGGCTGCGCTGCTTGTGAGACGAAGTTCAAACTTCTGCTCTTTTTTATTTTGCTCTGCTTCTCCTTTCTCTCTCTTTCTTTTTTTGCCAGAAGCAACATGCTCTCTGCAAACTCATGCTGACAGACACTGCATCTCTCTTAGACACGAGCCCATACTATCCACGAGGCAAGGGGCGAAGCATTTGCCAACGCTTTTACGGCCTAATATAAGTGTCGTATTTGACATGCAGAAAAAAAAAAGTTGGGCTAACCAAATATAAACAGGCTGACAGCAAGTTCAATTTCACTTGGATGAAAAAAGAACAAGCAAGTAAATAAAATGGAAGAAAGTGGGGTAAAAATAATTATGATTTATTGCAGTATGGAGTTAATATAATATGTAAATAATGCTGATGAAAAGGCAATAATATCAATTTAATGTAACATTTTAACAGAACTGATTATTGAGGTAAGAAAAATAATGTAAATCAAATAAAAAAAACTGAATTAAGAATGGGTAATGTAAATGTAAATAAAAGCATATTATATTAATTAATAGTAAGTTGGTTTGCCATTATATAAGTTTTAATCAGTCAGCATTAAAAATATAATAATTGCATTGTACTTTGAAATGCTTTTAAATAAAAACTAAATAAATGAGTAAATACAAAAATACAGTAAATACTATAATTATTAATAGATAGGTAAACTATATTTTTTAAGTGTTTAAGTAATGTACGTTTTCAACAATAAATAACTAACTATGTTTAGTAGAGCAACATTAACAATAAAGAAAATACTTTTTTTATATTTTAACTTGGGGTTTAGGCGACGAGGTGGTGCAGTACACTGCAAAAAAATTATTTTCTTAGATTTTTTTGTCTTGTTTCTAGTCTAAATAACTACAAATTCTTAAATCAAGAAGCAATTTCTAGGCAAGCAAAACAAATTGTCTTGTTTTCAGAAATAATATGCCGATATTAAGTGAGTTATTCCTTAAAACAAGCTAAATAATCTGCCAATAGGGTAAGCAAAATAATCTTGTTTTTCCTTTTCACATAAGATTATTTTGCTAACCCCAATGGCAGATTATTTAGTCTGTTTTAAGGAAAAACTCACTTAATTTTGGCATATTATTTCTTAAAATAAGACAACATGTTTTGCTTGTCTAGAAAATTCTGCTCGATTTAAGAATTTTTTTGATATTTGGACTAGAAACAAGACAAAAAAGTCAAAAAGTTTCAAAAAGTTAGAATTTATTTATTTTTTGCAGTGTAGGTAGTGCTGTCGCCTTACAGCAAGAAGGTCGCTGGTTCGAGCCTTGGCTGGGTTAGTTGGCATTTCTGTGTGGAGTTTGCATGTTCTCCCCGCATTCCCATGGGTTTCCTCCGGGTGCTCCGGTTTCTCCCACAAGTCCAAAGACATGCGTACAGGTGAATTGATTAAGCTAAAATTATCAATAGTGTATGTGTGTGAACGAGAGTGTATGGGTGTTTCCCAGTGATGGGTTGCAGGTGGAAGGGCATCCGCTGAGTAAAACAAATGCTGGATAAGTTGGCATTCATTCTGCTGTGGCAAACCCAGATTAAAAAAGGGACGAAGCCAAAAAGAAAATGAATGAATGACTTGGGGTTTTATATTATTATAGCTTTTTCTCAATATTAAGTACACAAAGTTCAGTCTTGCATCTTTTCCTTAAGTTCAGACTTCAAGTTTGATATGAAAAACAAACTCCCAAGGACACGTCGGATAAATCTTCAAAGGGAACAGTGTAGGCTACTTTATAACATCATTCACATCCCCCTGGCTATATAGTTTCATTATCTTAACAATAAAATGAAAACATGATATGAGAAAGGGCCTATTTTCATTTTGATATTAACAACTTAACAGAAACCAAAAACGTTGAGGTATCGCGTAGCTACACATTTATACTGTATGACTGTCATTTTCACTGTATGCATAACAAAACAGAGCCTATAACTTAACTGCCTCCTTTCATTTTCTACGAAACATATGAAACATACCCTGTCTCTTTTGCTGAATATCAGTTCTAATAATCAATAATGGTCATTATAAAAGTATACCGTACAATAAGTTCATACAGTATTGAAAATAAAGGCAAGCAATCAGTCAAATGTGCAGAATCAGTGTATGTGGTTATATACATTAATATACTAACTTATCTTTGCACTCAGCCAAAACACATTACCTCAGAACAAGTAATAGATTCAAATAGGGTCATTAGATAGACACAAGATGAATTAAATATCACATTTAACAACTATAGTGAGATGAAATTTATCGGAAAATCCTTGATGAACTGTCCGACATGTGCTGCTCTCATCTGGGAAGATGTGCTCAAAGCACCCGTTGACTGCCTGGAGCAGTGCCTGGTTTTAAAAATAAAACATATTAGTGTCAAAGGGGCCTTAGATATTGCTTTATGCTATTAGCAGGTTTTGGCAGGTCCTGGGAGAAAACCCTAAGCTTGGAGATAATTGAACCCAGGGTTCCTGCCTGGTCAATTAGCATATAAGGGGGTCCAAGTTCAGGTAAGTCTTAATAACTCCCCCTTGGTAAAGGAGGAAAAGGAAGAGATGTGGTGGAAGGGGGGATTCTTCCAAAACGAAGATAATGCAGTAGGATGAAATTGGTCTATTTATTGTTGGCTTGAATCAATCTGATTGGGTTTTGATGATTATGGATGGTAGACCAGCTGTGATCAATCAAATCACATGCTCCTCTCAAAATTAGTAAAACTTCCCTTAAATTATTATTATGTTTATTTAAAATGTAATGACAATACTAAAGTCCAGACCATGTTCGCGTATATGCAGAAGTATGCAGGAGGACTTTTCATTTTGCCGTAACCTGGGTCAAGCGCTTCCGGTGAACTGTATGCAGTTACAAAATCTGCACTTTTAAGGTCTGTTTTCTTTCAAAATCAACAATCTTTACTGCCTGATTAATATAAGATATAAAGTGGGTCTTGGATTGTACAAGAAGCACTGCACTAAATTAAATGTTCCCGCACCATGTACCACTCCAGTGTTTTCAACTAAACGAATGCTGAACGCTTGAACAACTAAACGAATGCTGAAGTCAATTTAAAGGAGCGTATTTTAATTACATTACAACATCAATGCTATAATGCTATAATGGACCTTATAAAATTGCACTAGCTGTGCATATACCCACTTGGACAGAAAATATTCTGAAAGTTAATTTTAAAAAAAACAATATTAGATCGGGTGAACACACGGATGTTTCTTAAGTACATAAAATCACTTTTGTAAATTTATTATCAAAAAGTTACTGTAAAATGGCACACACACACACATACATATATACATATATACATATATATATATATATACATATATATATATATGAGCAATTCCATGCAAGTGTCAACCTTGCCATGAAAAAAATTAAGTTTTTACCAAAATAGAGAAACCATTTCTACATTTTTTGTGTAAGCAAGTACTTTACAGTACTTTAAAAATACTCATAAATGTATCTTTCAGTGTTTAAAACTATTATATTTAATTTGCCAACATCACACAAGTGGCAATTTCACAGGTGTCACATCCATAACGGAAAGTGTCACATCCATAACGACACTTTTTCCTCATAAATGCAAAAATATTAAATAAAATAAAATCAATCATGTTTGTTCTTTAGTGAGCCGACTCGTATCTGTTTGATTAGCATTGTTTCATTTGGGTTGTGCAGTTTAATTGACTGAATTTCTAAGTATGTTGTAGACTGAAAACTCACAAACTTTTTTTTGTCACATCCATAACGCATGTTGTTTTCCTCATTGAAAGTATAAAAAATGTTTACAGATTGATATTTTTCTGCTCCTATAACTCTAATATAAGTATAATGTTATTGTATACTTTGTATGTGAATTTATGTTTTGAGTTTTTACTGCAAATGTAACATATATGTGTCATAACGCGGGAATTGCTCATATATATATATATATATATATATATATATATATATATATATATATAGTACTGCATTGTATGAATAGACGTTTCACTGGAAAACAATGCAAAATGATTTTTGAAGTGTATGTGTCTGTTTGGCCTCTACTCATTTTCAAGCTCTCAAACAGTCTGGCAGTTCTGCTCTAGAGAGCGTGTATCAGTCGGGAAAATTATAGTCTTTAAACCAGGTGCTGAATAAATCAGTCATGATAACAGAATTCATTCTGGGAGAGTGAAAAAAAAGCAGCTCATTATGCTTTATATTGGAGCTGGGAGTCTTTATTTCCTGCAGAAGACCAGCCACTCACGCAAAATAAATGTCTTCAATACCCACGAAATTACAACATGTCATGCAACATGCAGAGTAATAGAAAAGAGAGACAGACCCATCTGCACAAAGCGTTAATGCACCTTTATCTCCAATTGTTTATCTGTGATTGAACAGAGCACAGATCTTCTTCTAAAACAGCCATGAAACTCATGACTGAACGTGTAATTTGGACCATTTTGTTCTACTTTGTGAATCGGCGTAGACTGAAAGAGCCTGAAAGCAGGGGAACACTTTGTTCAATCTCCTGGTGGAAAAGGATATTAACATGGCTACAGCAGCTCTATACTACATACACTAACAGTCTCAAATTAATGCATACAAAAATAATATTTGTGTTGGTTTGTAGCATCATTTACAGGGACCAAGAAACTGCAATCAGTCATGTAGGTCTTTGTTACACCTGGCTTCCTGCCTAGTGCTTCCTTTTGTGGAAGACAAATGTAAAACAGGTTTGAAACAATGTGAGGGTGATTAAATAATGAACTTTGTTCATTGACTATTCATTTAACAAGCCTTTTAGCATCAGATTACAATCAGATAGCACTTAACCACAATTAAAGCCAGGTATGGCACACGAGCCGCACTGTTACCATATTACTTTAACATTATTCACAGGTAAGTGAAACACAACACTGACTTTCACATTAAATGGAGTTAACTTGTTAACAAAGGTTCGGCAGCAGGACCCCGCTTCACGTGGCCTCCTTAACCAATCACCTACTCCCTAAAACTTATTTTAGGCAGACCAGCCCTTTAGCACTTCTTGTTTTCTCCAACCCACCCTCGCTGCCTCTATGTTTTTGCTTCCCATTAACAATGCTTATAACTCTCTCTTCCCTCCTAGGTTGAATCGGGAGGTCTAATCACTCTATCAAAATTTTACAGAGACGGTAGGATCATAGGATGCCCGATCAACCTACCTACCTGTTCACAGTTTATCCTCTTATTTCCGTTCCCCTTCATCCCACTGTTCCCTTACCATCTCTTACATCTCTACATCCCTACAATAAAGTCTAGCTCAAAGTGTGGCGTGGTCCATCCTGGTGAAAATCACATTTACAATGTAAACGGCATTCTGATGAATACCAAACATTACATGGCCATGTTTTCATCTGCACTGAAAAAAAAAAAAACAGCCGTGGCTTGCAACAATACAAAAATTGGGTTTCATTCCTAAATTTTATGGTAAACTGCTGTATTTCATTGTTTTATAGTGTTATACAACATTGTTTTGAAGCACACATATAAAAACACAACCAAAAGCATGTGGTGGTGAGAAAGTCACAGGATGAACCCATGTTCATCACAAACAACCTTTCCTACAAGCAGCGAAACATACAGCGAAATGAAATTAAGAAAAATAAAGTTGCAGGAATTAATTTGCTCGCAGTGAAATTCTTTTTATTATATTTTTGTTGAGGTATTCATTTTTATGCTTCTAATGAAATAACATTTAAACCCCTTCAAACATTCAAACTTCATTTACTCGGGCATTCTCAGTGGCCACATCTGTACTAATAAAAAGACAGTTCAGTGTCATTCGCACAACTATCTCCATCATGGTTACACATACATTAAGTAATGCAATAAACATTATTACCAAAGTTAGACGTAACAAAACCCTAATGTGCATACAGTCAAGCCCAAAATTAGTCATACCCCAGATATGAAAAAAAGGTAAACAAACGAAAGTAATGTCAACAAAAAAACCATCAAAAGTAAAGTGTCATCCAGCAAAGTCAATACGAAAGTCAATATATGGTGCCTCTAAATACTTTTTATTGGCTGAATTCACTTGTTTAGGAATTCTGTTGCTCTGTTGTCATGCTTTCATGACCTCTTGATTAATTATTTTAATGTATTACTAGGCGGTTGCCCTGTGGGCCTAATTAACAAACTTCAGCTAGTTCAAAATGCAGCTGTCAGAGTGTTTTCTAGAACAAAGAAATACGATCATATTACTCCAGTTCTTTCATCATTGCATTGGCTCCCTATTAAATATCGTATAAATATTACAATTTTGTTGACTACCTACAAAGCCCTGAATGACTTAGCTCCCCAGTATTTGAGGGAGCTCCTGGTGTATTATAGCCCATCACGTCCTCTATGGTCAATTAATTCTGGACAACTGATTATTCCCAGAATATCAAAATCAACTGTAGGCGGAAGATCTTTCTCATATCTGACACCTAAACTCTGGAACAGCCTTCCTAGCACAGTTCGGGAAGCAGAAACACTCTGCCAGTTTAAAACTAGATTAAAGACACATCTCTTTGCATTAGCATACACATAAAACCCAAATGCTGTTGAAATCCAAATCCTCTAAAGGATTGCCATTCTGCATTGTTTAGGGCAACCGGAGCCGGGAACACTTTCCAACAGACATTATAATTTGAACAGCATCTGCGCTTATGTTAGTCTCTCTTTTTTTTTTTATTGCAGTTTCCATAATCCTGGACCAGGTCGTATATTGAGCAGCTGCTGTGATGGTCCAGGAGGAGTGGAGAGCATGAGACCAGATCCCTGTAAGACCCCAGTGACAGAAGTGTCTTTGCATTGATCTTGAGGGGCCAGCCTGTACACCAGCCGGTGACTATTCCCACCTGTAGCTCTCCAAAATGGATGTCCAGCGTTATCCAGCTTCCGGCGCCTAGACTCAGCTCTGCACAACACGTTTGGCCATAGAAGAAATTGTCGTGCCCAACTGAGTCTGGTTTCTCTCAAGGTTTTTTAATCCTTCACTTTTGCCAATTGGTGAAGTTTTTTTCCTCGCCTCTGTCGCCACTGGCTTGCACGGTTCGGGACTACCTGAGTTTAAGATAATCATGTTTAACATGCTAATCAATTAGCATGGTAAGTAACATTATGATTAGCAGGGTAGCCAATATTCTAAAGTCCCTGTTTGTATTTTTATTTATTCAGCAATAAATAGAGAGCTTCCTAGTACTAGGTTGCAGCAGGAAGGGCATCCACTGTGTAAAACATATGCTGGATAAGTTGGTGGTTCATTGCGCTGTGGCGACCCCTGATGAATAAAGGGAAGGCCAAAGGAAAATTATTGAAGGAATAAATAGAGAGCTGTAAAATGTTATTACAATATATAAAACAATAATAATAAAACAATTCTGATGATGTGATCTTGTGGGATCATTCTGATATAAAATTATATGAATAAAATTTTTCATGGAAGTTACTTTTTTCAAGTTACAGCACATATTTTTTATTATTTATGTACCTTAAATCAGGCTTTACATCACAGCTCTTTTTATTTTGTGTTCATTTTCTTTTCCCAGCTATTTTGAGGAACTCTTTAACATTATCTACCGAAATATATTAAGATACAAGTATACATAAAAATTTACGTTGTTATAACTGTATTTATTATGATACAGAATCATTCTTATAATAAAACTGTCATCAAAAATGGCACAAACTAGATAATAATAAAGTTGTATTCAGATTCCAGTTTGTTTTCTGACACTATTGACACTCACACTTTATTTTATTGATTTATTTTATTCATGCATGCACTGTTCCTGTTTTCAAACACAAAAAACCTACTGTCAACATTGTTACCAAAGCCAATATGTGATAATACCAGCTAAGTGCATGTGAAACAATCAAAAGCTCTTTGTGAAATTCAATAGATCTGTTCACAGGCACGTTGGTGTTTTTTTTCCCCCTCCTTTTTTGGTCTGTGCAATGAAGAACACGGTCAGCAGTGTGGAGAGGGAAATGTCTACGGTCTCAGCTGTCCATTTTCAGACATGTTATCATAAAGCAACCAGACGTACACAAACACAGAATTATTGCACCACAACCACTCATCCTGAAAAGGCAAACCACCCACACGGCACCACAAAAACACAATACAACTCATTTATCACACAGCTTCTGCCTGACTCCACAACACCCTACTGTACTCTAAATAAATGCATTTACAAAAATCACTAAACGACTATAGATCACATCAGCCTTAAAAAGTAACATTATTGATCAGAGTTTGCTTTATTTATTGCCAGAAGACTTATGAAGAATGGTGATCATGGTTATTTCAGGTTTCAAAAAACACTTAGGAGGAATAAAAATGGATCATCTTTCAAATAAAAAAAATTTTTCTGAACAAATAAAACAAAAACTTCTTATTTAAATACTGAATTAAAGAATGAGGTTTTGTTCAGTCTTTCACAATAATGTCAACCAATTTAACAACAATTCATCTATTTAATTGTGCATTTCATTTTTTCAACATGGCATGAGCAAATCCCTTGTAAATTTCATTTTACCAGATATAGGGCACAAATAAGTATATGTATAAGTATACTTTACACAAAATGAAATGTTGGATTTTTAGCCATTTATTTTGCTTTGCACCCCTTAATCAATAAACAAAATATCTAGTCGACAGCTAGCTCTCAACAACTCGCACATGATTGCCCACTGAAGCTAAGCAGGGCTGCACACAGTCAGTACCTGGATGGGTGACCACATGGGAAACCTAGGTTGCTGCCGGAAGTGGTTTTAGTCAGTGGTCCTCAACCACCTGGCCGTGGATCAATTGGTCTAAAAAATCTTATATTTTGATAAGTCATTTATTTTGAAAAATGACCGCATTCTCTCACTTACATCTCGGTCACTTGAGCGCCAAATTTTAACCCTCAAGCAGCAAAATGAGTAAGAAACCGACATCTTTGGAAAGCTTCTTTGCTAAGGGGAAAAGGCCCAGTAAAGGACTTGGGAACTGCCAAGGAATGGATCCGCAACCCATGTCAACAAATCAGGTGAATCCACCATGGCTGTGCAAGAAGATCAACTGATGGAGCTCACAAATGACCGCAGCTTTTTAGGGCTGTTCGCATATCGCCTCTTTTCTAAAATTGGTGCAAGTTCGTTATTTCCAATGGAGGTGCTCGGCTTGTGCAGCTTGTGCTTGTCCAGACAAAGCCAGCTGAATGAATCCCGGGAGCACCACCGTAAGCTACGTGACAAGAACTGACCAATCAGCTTCAGCTTGTATGGAATATACACATTTCAGTAGACTATTTATTTCAGACAAACACAGAACACCCAAACACTGCAGTGCTTTGTAATTGTAATTTTCTTAAATATAACTTGTATTAGAGTGACAGCTATGTTTTGTCAGCTTGTCAAAACAAGCTCCCCCTGGTCCGCATACAAATTGTCATGTGTTGACCGGTCTGCAGTAATAAAAAGGTTGAGGACCACTAGTGTTAATGATACCAGCAGCGCTTAACCTGTGGTTTGTTTGGGTCGTAATGCCCCAGTATATTGATGGGGACTCAATGATACTGCTCAGTGAGCATCATCTTTCAGATGAGACATTAAACAGATAAAAAATCCAATGGTCGTTAAAAATCCAAGAGTAGGACAAATTTGCCCATTGGCCTCTGTCCATTATGGCCTCCTAACCATCCCGATATCATAATTCGCTTCATCACTCGGTCTCCTCTCCACTAATCAGCTTATGTGTGTTGTGCAGTCTGGCACAATATGTCTACCGTCGCGTCATCCAGGTGGATGCTGCACATTGGAATTGTAAAATATGACAACATAAAAATTATTATTTAAAAAGTAATAATTAAAAAAGTTATTATTATTATTATTTAGAGATTTTATTAAAATAATATATTACTACGGTATTTAAAAAGCCACTGAATTCTTTGGCTGCCTTTGTTTTGGCAAAATTTTGTTAGACCCTGAACTAAATTTAACCTGGGAAAGCAAATCAACAAATATCCTGAATGCCATGCTACCAGATGAAGGGGACAAAAGGGGATGAATACTTTGGGGATAACTAACTTTAATCATTTATTTTGGTATGTCCATCTTAATTATTTATCAATTCAAAAAGATATTTGGAGATTTTATTTTAAAACATATTTATTTTCTCCTAGAATATTTACAAAGCCAGGTCATTATTTTTAAGCCTTCAACAAAAAGTAGGACTAGTTTGGCGTGTTTTGTTTATTTATTTTTTATTGCACAATTATTAGACCTTGAACTAAAGCGGAACTTGGAAAAACTTAATTATTTAAATGAGAAAAATAGTGTAAATGCCATGGGGCACTTAACAAATTCAAATATTTAGAAAAGAAATGTGCACAACTATTAAAATGAAATAAAAACAAAATTCTAATTATTTAATAAATTATAGTACTTGAAATATTTTAGCAAAAAGAGACAATCTTCTCAAGTTCTCACAAATGTTTTTTGAGTTTGATGATAAATATTTGTTCATACTATTGAATTCTCAGCCAATTTTGGCAAATCTATAAGCACAGCCTAAGGTATTATCAGCATCTCTTCTGAAACATATTCACAGGCTTTCATCTGTTTCAGGAGAAACATCTGCCATACAGAAAATTTTAATCTCCATTTGCTTTCCATTTAATAAGTTTAGCATCCAGGATAAACATTAAAGACATTACGTTTGTAATCGTTCCTTCATATAGAATGGTACAACAAGAGCAACCAGGAGGTCTGGCAGATGCAAAGAATGTCTGGAATGCCTTAACTTTAATCTGGGAGTAAAGCGTTTGAGCACTACTCCCATCTGGTAAAATGGCGTGAAGAGAAAGCTCCAATAGACATGTAAAAAAAAATAAGTCTGGAGGCATCTCTCTCTGACGTCTGCCCGGGGGACACAGAGCCCCACATCAGAGCCCATGGTGCTGACAGTACTGAGAAACACAGACCTGTGAGTGGCACTGCATCACAGGGGAGCAAACACATGCGCGCACGCACACACACGGCCCAAATACAGGTGGAAAACTATGGGGGAAAAGACTTTGACAGCTCATACGGAATAGGAGCCGAGTTCCTCCAAGGACATTTGCACTGTTTGTATGTAATGCAAAGATGAGAGAAAGAGAGAGAGAGAGAGAGAGAGAGAGAGAGAGAGAGAGAGAGAGAGAAAGAGAAAGAGAGGGGGGAAATACCTTGTAGGGTGGCAATTTCAAATCCTGTGCCTACTGAGATCTGTTAGTTCATGCAATAGTTGATATCCAAGAACTAATTATACATATGCTCATTTTAAATACAGACACTCTGGGGCTTTCACAAGTAATAAGTTTCCAAGGACAAATGTGACTTATGCTTAAGAGAATGATGATCAAAGAAAAGTCTATGCAAACTGCTGGAATAGTTGGCGGTTCATTCCACTGTGGTGACCCCTGATAAATAAGGCACTAAGCCAAAGCAAAATAAGTGAATGAATGAAAAGTCAATGCATGGATGCCTGATAAATAAATTAAAAGGAAATGAAAATGAAGTGAAAAAAAATCTACATTACCCATGATGCTGTACTGTAAATCCACCAATCAGAGAGTAGCAATAACCAAAGTGCATGCAAGTGTGTATTTTTGCACATAACATTTTATATAAAGCAATTTATAAGAGCAAATTAAACTTGAAATTATAGTTATCCTTTTTAGGCAAGTCCTTTCACTCAGTGACCATCTTTGAAACCCACTCGGGCAGTGTTATCCAGCATTCTATTAGAATGGAGAAACATCAAACTCTCCAAAATTACTTGCTAAGCTTACAATTAAATTTCAAATTAGGAATCACCACTAAAATTAAACAACAACTGTCTCTTTAGTTTTATTTTTAAACGTTCGGATCACACAAAATCTGCAGAAACTCATGTCTGGTCCGAGCCCCTCCCCCAGAGAATTGTCATCAATAGCAATCAATGATTGTTTCCTGTACTAAAAGGCAGAGCTTCATTTGCCATATTAACCGAGAGAATGTTTTGTGTATTATATAGCCCTTGGTTTTATACACTGAACAAAGTTTACTCAACTTAAAATTGTAAGAAACTTGCTGCACAGCTTATTTGAGTTGATTCAAATTTTAATTTTAAAATTTTAAATCAAACACTTGATTTAAGTTGAGTAAACACGCTGCCTTAAGTGAGTTGTCAAGTTTTTACAGCGTAGATACAGTACAGCCAACAACTTTACATGTATAGCTTCATATTAGTCTGTAGTTTTAATTTGATTGTGTCATTAGCAATGTTTCATAGTTTTGTGGTTTCCCAATTAAAGCGATAAGGAACACACCGTTTTGTTTGTACTTTTGTTTTGTTTTTTTGTCCAATTTTCATACATTTCTGTTCAAATGAAAGTTTTATTGTTATTCTTCTCATCATAGCCAATCGGCTTTATAAATGGGTTAAACCACTTTAATGAAGTATTTTTGTTTTACTTCCTGAACTGCTGACTAAGTGACTACGTTTTCATGGACACCAATAATTCGATGTTAATGCTATTAAGACAATACTCTGATTAAGAGTCTACCATGTAAACAGCGATTTTTGATTAATTTAATCAGATTAAAGTCGTAATCGAACTAAAGAGAAATCAAATTAACACATGTGGAGTATGCCGATTTTAGTCGCATTACTGAAGTGCAGTACATACATGTATACACCTTAATCGAAGTATTACCATCATGTAGGACTTTAAGCCGCTTTTTGCGACAGGCTAGTCCACACACACACACACACACACACACACACACACACACACACACACAC
>CAIGQZ010000379.1:10535032-10563619 GCA_903798205.1 Danio tinwini
TGTGTTTGTGTGTGTGTGTGTGTGTGTGTGTGTGTGTGTGTGTGTGTTTGTGTGTGTGTGTGTGTGTGTGTGTGTGTGTGTGTGTGTGTGTGTGTGTGTGTGTGTGTGTGTGTCAAACATTTCGGTGAATTACATTTGTTTAGGTTGGTTATATATTTAAAAACAACTGTTCACTTTAGCGATGACGAGGCTCCATTTAAACCGCACAAAGATTACCGTCCGACGGTAAGGGTAAATGACTCGCAAATATTGTTTTTCATTCCCATTACTGTAGATCGCATTTTTTAAATAATCAGTCCAGCAGGTGGTGCTGATCGACAACAGTATTAGTTCAAAGACGGTAAAAGCAAATAAAATAGAATAAAACCATCGTTTGAAAGCTGTCCGAATGTTACTGTTTACACGCATCAGCTGCCGACCGGAAGTTCTTAGCATTCTCCTTGCGCGTACACGCAAAGCATAATGGGTAATTTGTTCTAAGAAAAAGGTCTACAGTCTTATAGGTTTTATACACTGAAAAGAAAAATTATAAATTAAAGTGTAAGGCAACTTGCTGCACAGCTTTTTTGAGTTGATTCAACTTAACCCAAGTACCACACTTAATTTGAGCAAACTCAAAAAGCTCTGCAAAAAGTTGCCTTACAAATAACTTTTTTTTACAGCTTAGATACAACAAACTACTTTACATGTATTAGGGTTAACATGGTACTGGAATTCGGGAACCAGTCTGTACTGACATTTTAAAAACGTCCATTTCCGACTAACATTTGAGCGCTGTTGAGCACGTTCTTAAACATCGCTAATTTGCCATTGTGTTCACATGCTCAACAGAAATGACTGTGATTGGCCATGAAAGTCATCAGTTCACAGAACTCACCGCTGTTTACTGAGTGTAAACACAGACACAGGGACACTGGAGCATTTTAAAGTCACGTCGATCAGCTGGTTTGCCTATAAGCTGACATATGAACGATCCGCTGATGAACCGTGGCTTTAAAACACTCCATGTATGTAAGTTTTTTACTCTTCTAAAGCATAAAAATATCATAATATGTTTGCAGATATTTAAGAAATATGCTAAGTGAACATACTTGTTTAACTGAAAAACAATGCAGAAGTCAGATACTCTGCTTTGAAAATTATTTTCCGTGCTGGAACACTGTCTATGTTTATGTTCTTTTAACCCTCCCAATGCCAGTTTAGCCATATATATTTCAGCACTCTGGGTTGCCTTGGTGGAAAACAGCGTATATCATTCATTCATTCAGAAAAGCTCTGAAAGCATGCGTCTGTGACCGAAATACGATCGAAATGAGACCTCCGGTGGATTGTAGACTCCAAAATGAGACATTCAGTTCCACATGAGGTTATTAATTAGCAAATAATATAAATATTACATAAACATTAGGTGAGCAGGTTACATTGTAACCACATGTCCTAACACGCTTCATGACGAGATACGCAGTGATAAGCAATTTGGCTGTTTGCACCAGACGAAACATGACAGAAATTTAAATACAGCCATTCAGAAGCACAGAATATGCACTCACTCACGAAACGGTAAGGTTTATAATCTATTTATTACATATTAACCCTCTTTAACATCATTAAATGTAGATGCTGAATCACGTGTTTAGTTCTAAAGTTCAAATTTAAACGGTTTATTGTATTGTCAAGATCTGAGGTGAACTATCTGCTGCTGCTTTCAGTAAATGTCAATAAATGTCATGTAAAATGGCATTCAAACTCACATTGTTAGCATTTAGCACTAAATAAAGCACATGAGATTTACCTGAGGTGATCTGTCAAAGGTTTTTGTTGTTCAGCTGTGAGAAAAAGAAGCTGTTTCTAATATATCAATTCGAGGTTATGGTTTTGACAAAAACTCTTTTTAATATGGAAAATATTACTTTTATCGGGTGCCGTTGCTTTTATTTAGAACACGGTTTAAATCATTCGCTCCTGTTCTCAATCTGGCAACCCGCGCTTTAGTTTGTTTGATCAAGGAGTGCATTACCTAGTTCAACCACTGGGTGTCAAACTTACATATTGCACCTTTAAAGATGGGCTCAAATGTTCGTGGGAAATGGATGTTTTTAAAACTTCAGTATCGATTGGTATTAAATTCCAGTATTGTGACAACCCTAACATGTATAGTTTTATATTTCTCTGTAGTTTTAGTCTGATTTTGTCATTTGCAATGTTTAATAGTATTGTGGTTTCCCAATTAAAGCCATTAGGAACTTACTCTTGTTTGTACGTTTGCCTTTTGTGTCCAATTTTCATCCATTTCTGTTTATCAAATTATAGTTTTAATGTTATCATTCACTTCATATCCTTTATAAATGGCTAAAACCACTTTAAATTAGGTATTTTTGTTTTACTGAACTGTTGACAAAGTGTTTTACATTCTAAAATAATAAACTCTAATTATTAAACATTAACGCTATAATTACACATTAAAAAAACTGAAAACAAATCAAAACAGTAACGTGAGATATATACCTAGGGCTCAGGAGAAACTGATCTATTTAAACGTTCAACCAAAGCAATAAAGCTGATATTGTTCTGGCGTTCTCCTGTGTGTGGCTCACGGCATCATCATCCTCGCATTCATACACCTGACAGTGGATCCTCTGTTTAAAGCACGCTAGAGAAGGTGAAAGAAGGGACAGTTATTAAAACAGCTCGGCTCACCGGTGCCTCACTGTGTCCTTCTCCTCCATCTGCCCTCCTTAGCCTAAACCCAGTCAATTAAAATCAGACTTGTCAGATCAAACGGACTTCCATTTACTTTCGCACACATAACAACCCCCTGAAGAATGCAGGGAGGCTGAAGAGCGCTGCCTTTTATTCACGACTAGAGACAGATCAGCAGAAGAAAGCTGACGTTCGAGGACAAGCGAGTGCTCTGCCCGGAGATCCCAAGATGCACTAGCTGCTCGATACGTCCCTCACAGCTGCTCCAGTTCAATTAGGAAAGTGGTCCGCGAGGCCGTTTGATCTGCTTGAGGAGCCAGAGAATAAGCTACGATCTCCACATGAATGCGGGATGATTTTCTCTCTCTCTCTTACACACACACACACAAATATAAAGGAGGGTCCTTTGAATCTTTTGTTCGCATACAAGTCATAATTTATGCAATGGGTAAAGATATGGCACTTATGGACAGATTGTATATGCAAATTAAATAATAACACTTGGGGAAAACCCCAATTCAACGTGCAATTTAAACTCACTGGCCACTTTATTAGGTACACCTGTCCAATTGCTCGTTAATACAAATTTCTAATCAGCCAATCACATGGCAGCAACGCAATGCATTTAGGCATGTAGACATGATCAAGACAATCTGCAGCAGTTCAAACCGAGCATCAGAATGGGGAAGAATGGTGATTTATGTGACTTTGAATGTGGCATGGTTGATGGCGCCACACGGGCTGGTCTAACTATTTCAGAAACTGCTGATCTACTGGGATTTTCACGCACAACCATCTTTAGGGTTTATAGAGAATGGTCCGGAAAAGAGAAAATATCCAATGAGCGGCAGTTCTGTAGGCCAAATGCCTTGTTGATGCCAGAGGTCAGAGGTGAATGGCCAGACTAGTTCCATCTGACAGAAAGGCAACAGTAACTCAAATAACCACTCATTACAACTGAGGTATGCAGAAGAGCATATCTGAACACACAACACGTTAAACTTTGAGGCGGATGGGCTACAGCAGCAGAAGACCACACTGGGTGCCACTCCTGTCTACTAAGAACAGGAAACTGAGGCTACAATACGCACAGGCTCACAAAAATTGGACAATAGAAGATTGAAAAAACGTTGCCTGGTATTAGAGTCTCGATTTCTGCTGCAACATTCGGATGGTAGGGTCAGAATATAGCGTCAACAACATGAAAGCATGAATCCATCCTGCCTTGTATCAGCAGTTCAGGCTGGTGGTGGTGGTGGTGTGGGAGATATTTTCATGGCACACTTTGGGCCCATTAGTATCAATTGAGCATTGTGTCAATGTCACAGCCTACCTGAGTATTATTGCTGACAAGGTCCATCCCTTTACGATCACAGTGTACACACATCTTCTGATGGCTACTTCCAGCAGGATAATGCACCATGTCATATAGCGCGAATCATCTCAGACTGGTTTCTTGAACATGACAATGAGTTCACTGTACTTAAATGGCCTCCACTGTCACCAGATCTCAATCCAATAGAGCACCTTTGAGATGTGGTGGAACGGGAGAATCGCATCATGGATGTGCAGCTGACAAATCTACAGCAACTGCGTGATGCTATCATGTCAACATGGACCAAAATATTTGATAAATATTTCCACAACCTTGAATCTACGCCACGAAGGATTAAGGCAGTTCTGAAGGCAAAATGGGGTCCAACCCAGTACTAGTAAGGTGTGCCTAATAAAGTGGCTGGTGAGTGTATATAGAAGTTCTATAAACAACAGGTTAGTACTAAGTGACTTGTATATATCTGTTAATCAGAATGGACCTTTCACCCAAAAACAAAAGTTCTGTCATTATTTATTGACCCTTCACTAGTTCAAAACTTATTTGAGTGTCACACTTTATTTTAAAATGTACAATCCATGCTATTAACAAGACTTTTAACTCAATAAACTACTAATTAGCTGCTTATTAATAGTTAGTAAGATAGCTGTTGGGTTTAGGTATTGTGTAGGATTAGGGATGTAAATAACATTACACTTTGTAGGTGCTAATAAACAGTTAATGCCTTAAAAATAGGCAGGTAAAAAGCCTAGTAAATGGTGTGAATTTTTACTTAAACATCAAGTTTTATGTATCAAGTTATCAAGTTTCTTTCTTCTGTTGAACACAATGTATGATATATTTTGAGAAATGTGGATTGCTGGTATACGCATTGACTGCCATATTATTCGTGTTTTACTATGAAAGACAATAGGTCCCAGAAATGATGAGGTAATTTTTTTTTGGAGGTATTTAACAGCTACAGTGTCTGAATAGGTTTTTAAACTCTCCAAAGCTTGTGATGCATGCTTGTTCATTTACACGTTTGAATTGTGTTATGAAAACTTGATGTGTAAAATATGTTTCAAAATCCGAATAATGAGCTGCCAGTATTTTTTCAATTAATTTACAGATTTATTTTTAAAAACGTACAATTTAGATGCAAAACTACCAGTTACATGTTGCATTAACAAAAAAGGTTAAATTTTCCACCACAGAACTAAATAATTAACAGCTCAATCGTGGGGGCTCATTCCTGAATGAATCATTGTTTTAAACTGATCGGCTGAGTGACTAATTTACTCTCTCATAAATGCTGATAGATCATTTTCACTTAACTTGTAATGTAAATTACACAACGAGTATTTTTTTGTCAGTGAAAAAAGTAGTTCACTGAGAAGCTACAAACACCCGTCAGAATGATTAACTTTGATTTCATTATTAAGTAATTAAATTGTGATTATGAATGTAATTTTGAGTGGCTTGTAATGTAATGTAATGCAATGTGTGTATTTATATAGCACATTTATAGTGTATTGCCATACACCCAAAGTGCTTCACTATCATGGGGGGGGGAGGATCTCTTAACACCTCCACTGTGTGCAGCATCCACTTGAATGATGTGACGTCAACCACAGGACAACGGTGCCAGTGTGCTCACCACGCACCAGCTATACAGTAGGTGGTGATACAGCCAATTCATGGGTAAGGGCCAATGAAGAGAATTTGGCCAGGACACTGGGGTTAGACCTCTACTTTTTATAAGAAGTGCCATGGGATTATTAATGTCCACAGAGAGTCAGGACCTTGGTTTAACCTCTCATCATTTGTAAGCAAGTGCTGTAGATTTACCAGAATCTGATTTAAAGGTTCTAGAAACCATTAAGTACCTTTTTTGAAAATTTTAACAGATTTGTGAGTGTTGAGCATCAGTTAAGACAACGTTAGCATATGTCAGCTTTAATTGTGGGGAAAACTGGATAATTTTGTCAGCCAGGTTTAAAACCATTTTTGGGGCAGGATCAAAATCGATTACTTAGCGTGCATCTGATAGTGATGTATGTGTTTGTTTCCATGATCCACGAGGTTTGTTGCATGGTTGAAATACTGGTTGAAATACTGTAGATAGGGCAAGAGACCTGCTGCATTGTTATCCACTGTGTCTACATTCAGACTTAGGGATTCAGGAGAAGAGAAGTCCTCCTCATTTAGTGTTTTTATAAACATGATTATCTTTATAATGATATAACAAATAAAATTACAAATAACATATGTAGCAGGACAATAAATTACTTACTGTTTATTTTTTTTTGCATTTTAACTTTGTAAACTATAAAATCACGGGTCTCCTCCCGGTTTGTGTCTCATTTTTGAGCCAACTGACAACAGTTACTGCTCCCCTCTTTTTTTTTTTCCCCTGCTCTGCTGGCCATGCCCACTATCAGTGCCCACTCCTCTGCTCTCAGCACTCCACGCCCATCATGAAGCATTTTTTGAAAAAATTTGTGGTAGACTTGAACTGAAAGAGAGCTTTTCATAGCACTTTCATGACAAAAAATGCAGATGACAATCGATTTTAATAAATTGTTCAGCCATAGCAGTGAGAGCTTAAAATCTAATTTAAATAAAATGACAGGATCTTTTTTTTATTATTAGACTGCTGAAACTGGAATGAAGGAAAGTGCCTTCGCAGGACCTCAAACAGCACAGAGTAGAATATCTGGCACACTGTTCTATAGTAGTGAAATTGTGATACAGTGCAATCCAATAATGCTAAAACACACTTCGTTTCCAGTCGAATAAAAACAATGAAATGGCTGTGTACAAATACAGCAACGAAAACTGCTGACAAAGGACTTTGGTCTAACTCCCAGTTTGTAAAATATGTACTAAGGCAATATGTAGTTGTATTTTTGTTTTTTGGTCGTGATGGTGGTTGTTTTTATTTTAGATGCGTAATATCTCTAGATAGATTTTCTCTCTTCCAAAAAAAGAGTTTGACTTTAAAAGAAAGCAAACTTTTCCGCTACAATGCTTTTTTAAGGTCACAAATTAAATCTTTAGTACAGGAAAATACTGAATTAGATTTTCAGGAGGACGTTTTTCTTTAACACTATAAAATATTAGTTTAACCAGACCATTAAAAGACAAATGAGCCCATGAGTCCTTTTTAATATTTTGAATTAATCGCATATCCTAAATCACATTAATTTCAACAAGAATTTTACATACTAAATTTATTTATTTTCCTTCCGCTTAGTCCCTGATCTATCCAGGATCTCCACAGCAGAATAAACTGCCATCTATTCCAGCATACGTTTTACACAGCGGATGCCCTTCCAGTCACAACCCAGTACTGGGAAACACCCATACACTCACAGTCACACACACACTATAGCCGATTTAGCTTATCCAATTCACCTAGGCGAGGGTTGTGTGAATAATAGGGCTGTGTATTGGCAAGGGCCTCACAATACGATACATATCGCGATACATGGGTCACGATACAATATATTGCGATACAATAAATATTGTGATATATTGCAATACTTTGCATTAGTATGGGTGTCATATTATATTATATATACAACTTGATAAAGTCGGCAGACAAATTAAAATTCCAATTCCAATTTATTTTCCATCCATTCCAATTCATTAAAACTGCAGTGTGACTGAACAGAGAACTATGTATATTGCAAAGCTTACAAATGACATTTATTTTTTTGTCTAATTCAGTACTTCCTGGTATAGCATTTAGGGTTGGGCTATGTTTACCAATTTGGTATCGTACGATGTCTAATGTGAAACATGGCGATGGACCATTGCATCGTCGTCATAGGGGGAGGTGAATTAATTATTTATGAATAATTAATAAATTCATAACTAATAAATTATTTGTAGCCTACCGTTTCAACTACCTGACCCGCAGGGCCTTTGTTTTACTCATAACCAAATAATAAATAAATAAATAAATAAATAAATAAATAAATAAATAAAGATAAGTTACAAACAAATTACCACTTGTCAATCACTTTTTTCCGCGGGACTCTGGCGTGATTAGGCAGAGTGAACTGTGCCGTTATGGCGTCCACACACTTGCTTGGTAAAAAAAGGTGCAAACAACAGGAACCAACCAACAGTATCTGAGGTTTTAACTAAAATTACTGAGTACAAGCATGAAAGCGAAAGACTGAAGCAGTGTACTGTTGCTGTGACACGTTACCTGAGAGAATCAAAAGACAGTAGAGTCGTTAGATAGAGATGAGATTAATTAAATATCACGTTTAACAACTAACTTAAGTTACCAGCGGTACATCCTTGATAAACTGTCCAGACCAATGACTGTATAAAAAATATACAGTCCGTACACTGTTCTCTGGAGCTCAGACGAGTGCATGACAGCATGTGTGTGTGTGTGTGTGTGGTCATGTGATGTGCGTTTTCAGCAGACGGAGGGCTCTTCAGAAATGCTTGGTGAAACGTCAGTTTAAATGTGGATCATTTTCGTTCTAAAATGCCATTTTAAAACTAAGCTGTATCAGTGTAAACGGGGCCTGAGTGTGTTTTTCACGAGCGGGTTTGCAACTGGGGTAGTGGTGCGGAGGATCGGTGATGCCGCCTCAGCATCATGATGTCTATAGGCCATCGGCGATGGACGATGGCATCGTCTATCAACTCAACCCTAATAGCGTTAAAACCAAAGTGCAGCCACACGTCAGCTCTAAAAGCTAAAGGCATCTTTATATTTTATGCCATGCTCGCTCTTGCTTACTTCTGATACCATACTACTAGGCGTTTTGTTGGTCGCGAGTTAGGAACATCTGCAGGAGCGGAGGAGGAGGTCATTTGGCACAACTTGAATCAATATTTGAGGTGGGACTATCGGTACACTATCGTAAAAGGAATGATTGCGATAGTTAGATGTATCAGTAATTTTGCACAGCCCTAGTGAATAATTGAAATCATATCGAAATCGCGATTTGAACATTTTCTCACAGTATGCTATTTGAACCAACGTAATGCAGAGCGCCTAAACAGAGCGTGAAAACAGGTGACTGATATTGACAAACAGGGATAACTAGTTCAGCGCAGAAGGACTTGGTGCCATTAAAGTCAACATCTTTGATGTAGCATTACTTTGGATAAAGGAAGGGTGATGTATTGCAGTATCAGATAATTTATAAGACCTGTCAGTAGCATATTGCATCTAAAAGTGTGTGGAAAGCAAGAGGAACCTCTCTTCATTTTGCATTCAACACGCTTTACATTCGCGCTTCTTTGTCATATCTTGGCGTCTATGAATCGTTTTCTCCGAGGATGGCAACTTAACAAAACATTGCTGCAGTTCCAATATAGGTTTTATCTATGAAGAAAATAAAAAAGCACTGGGTGTTTGTGTGTTCTGTGTTTGTCTGAGGTAATTAGTCTACTGAAATGTGTGTATTCCATACAAAGTATGAAGCTGATTGCTCAGTTCTTGTTTTGTGACTCACGGTGCGCTTGCAGCATTCTGAAAGCAGAGATGTTTTTAACTGGATGCGTATGAAATACGCACGCGCGTCACCTCTATTGGAAATAACGAACTTGTACAAGTAAAAGGTGTGATATGTAAACAGCCTATTCCATGGCAGTGCCACAAAAAAGGTCTATAATCTATGCATGGAAAAAAAAAAGATCTGGACACATAGAAAAGTACAAGCAACTACTTCTGACGTAGTCAAACAGAACACCGGAGCCTTACTTAAGATTCACGGTGCGCACACACACACACACAGTATTTTATTTATTTGTTTTGCCATGGGTCTGTTCTAGAGACAATTTTTACACCTTTACTACATGATTTATTTTATTTTATTTTGCCTTATGTCTGTGTTAGAGGCATGTTACAGGACTTTGATAAAGATCTAATTGTTTTCATTTGGTAATATGTCTCAGATTCACACTGTAAAACATGTGCGTGTGTCAAAATCGTGATTAAAATTAAAATCGCAATATTGTTCAAGACAATCATCAGAGGTTTCTTTTGCCCATATCCACAGTCCAACTTTGGACTATGAGGAAAACCAGAGCACCGGGAGAAAACCCACTAGAACATGGGGTGAACATGCAAACTCCACAGAGAAATGCAGACTCGAACCAGCGACCTTCTTGCTGTGAGATGACAGTGCTAACCACTGAGCCACCATGCCGCCTTACATAATAAGTGTTATACTTAATTTTAAATAGACATTATTATACAGAGGATATTAAAATATAGAGTAGTTTGATGCCAGCTTGACACAATATGTGGTCATTTTGGCCTTTTTTTGAAGGCATTTTCGGCTTAAATCTAAAACCCTTGCTTTATACACACACATGATACACTTCAGAAATTGCTGTATTAAGATTCACCTAATCTGGTTCTTGGATTTCAAGAGCAGCACACAAAAGAGATAAATTCCCTATATATATGAAGCCAGATCTCACATTACAGATGCTTTCAATTTGTCGAACAGAGTTCTGCTGCTAAATCTCATTAGGAATTTTCTAACTTTAATATTGAAGTTCTCCTAATGCTGTCACAACATTTATTACACAATACCCTAATTTGCATCATAAGTGATAAAGGCTTTTATAATGGCTCTCATTATATTGACATGACAGGGGAATTCAGGTTCCTTTCAGCACCTCTTTTATAATGAAACTCGAGCAGCTATGATGATGACAAAAGATGACGCAGACCTGAATGATTAACTCTGAATCACATGAAGGAACTCACAGAGTAAAAGGTGACACTAACAATGACTAAGAAGGTGTTTACAAGACTAAGGTGACCTTTACACAAGTACAAATGCAGAACTGTTCATGTGTTTTGGCCATTCATGTACACCATAACAGCGTTTTTTTGGACCTGAAAGTGCAGACTACTCAAAACAGATTGCAGAGAGCATGCTTTTGAAAACACGGTTATTGCGTGAACAAAAAAATAATAATAATTTGTGCAAATATCAAGCGCCTCCATATTATGTGTTCAGTCAGTAAATGTGCAAGTACTATAAACTAGACAATCAAAACAATTGTGTCAGATTGCATTGTTGAACAGTTCTTTACAAAGTGGTATTGTCACCTACTGGTCTAGCATGCAACATAGTGTCATTTATCAGTCAAAAAAGGGGTATCAAAAAGGGGTAATTTGGGGTATCATTGTTTTGTACCCTTAATATACTTCAAATGCAATGCCTTGCAGGATAAATTGGGAGCATTCAATAATATGCTAAACTATAATGAATATGATATGCACAGTATATAAATGTACAACTATCCTTATACAGCGGCCCCTTTGCTATAACAAGGTTCACCTTTCGCTGCCTTTTTTTAAAAATGCAATTTGACGTGCTTTTTTTTTCAGCAGTGTTCTGCGTTCTGATTGGCTGTTTACCATTGTCAATCAATCTCCTCTTTGTCTCTTGTACAGTACAGAATGTGTTCAGCTTGCAAAATTAACATAAATCTTTGATTGCTAGCAGTGTGAGTTTCAACAAGGATGCAAAAAGGGTTGTTACTGTCCGCAGCAAGACCATTGTAAAGGGAGTCGGACACTGGATGCGCCGCGCCACGCAGTGCCATGCATATTAAAATTGTAAACATAGATTTATATCAAGGTATGCATACCAGCACTGCAAGTCGGCAGCTATCTGCAGTGCCAAGCTATGACTAAGGACACTGTTCATTCACATATGTCTGCCGTGTCACAAAGCGCCATCCGAAAAATAATATTTTAAATAACATGCGAATGTGCACATCCGGTGTCTATAGACTATAGAATACACAAGACGTGTCACTCGTATCTTTTTGAATGGGGAAAAGTGTACTTGTCAATATGGTGAATAAAGCCCTGCCTACTAGTACAGGAGCCAATCATCGATCGTTATAAGGTGGAAAAAAGCCCGCCTTCTAGTACAGGAGCCAATCATCGATCACTATAGACTGACGATACTTTGGGGGAAGGGCTAGGACCAGATGTGAGTTTCTGCAGATTTTGTGTGATTTGGTTGTTTAGAAATAAATCTAAAGGGACAGTTGTTGTTGAATTTTATTGGTGATTTGTAATATGAAATTCAATTGTAAGCTTGGCAAGCAATTTTGGAGAATTTGATGTTTCCCCATTTAAACAGAATGCCCGAGCATACTGCCCGAAAAGCATTTCAAAGATGGCAGCTGAGTGAAATTACTTGCCTTAAAGGGACTTTGGTGTTACTTTCATGTGCACGCCGCATTCAATGTGCAACCCTCTTAAGAATGGAGTCTGCTTTTGTTTTGTGGATAAGTGACTGCAGGAAAAAGAAAATTACCCTGGATGCCAACATTATCTGCACAAAAGCTAAAAGCTTTATAAACCTTTTGCTGCCAGCAATAATTGTTTGCACCTGACAACAGATCATTGGTTTCATTCTGTAATACTGGACTTATTTTTCTACAAAGGTTTGAACTTTGAAAGTGGTTAAACAAGAGAGCAAAGTGTGAAAATGATAATACCTGTCTGAGAAACATATACAAAGTGTGTAGTGAGGGGTTTTACAGTCTTAAAACATCTATAATAACTAAAAAATAAAGCTGACTACTTTGCGGGTTTTGCCTATTGCGGGTTATTTTTAGAACATAACTCCCGCGAATAACGAGGAACCACTTTATTAAAAATGCTGCAGACAATACTACAGTTTGGACAATTTTATTTAATTAATGCCAGTAATGACACAAAAAGTGTTTTTTGTTATGTGAAGAAAAAAAATGTGCTGACTGTCATCTCAGTCCTGACCAGCTTTCTGAAACAAATTTTGATGAAAAGAGTAGACAGGAATTCATACTGTGTATTGCCCAAACTTTCTGGGTTACCTGTTGCTGCACTGCAAGTTCCTGCATGTGCACATTTTTACAAATATTCAAGGTCAAGTCCACCAACATTAATATATAAATGGTGCTTTCATGTAATGTCAGAAAAATTATATTTATAAGTTGAAAACATGTAAAGTCCTAAAAATGGCAACCCTGAGTTTCAAAGTTGGCTAAATCATAAATGTATTACAATTAAATAAAACCCTTTTTTTATATAAATAAGTTACAAAACGTGATATTTTTTTTCCATTTAATAATTCGCTTTGCAAACACCTTATAAACTAAATTTAAAACATAGAAATAAAGCAAAAACACATTTTATATCAATTTATAGGGGATTAAAATTTTTTGCTGCTATTTCATTTATGAAATGTGCAAGGTACATGGCAACAGTGACATATGTCAGTGATTGGTCAGATCAGTCAAACCCAATCGGTAACATCCTGCTCTCCCTCGTGAAGCTAATATGGAAGTAACTGAAACTGCAATTCATCAAAATTTTGCTATGCCTAGCTCCATAATAGAGAACATTTCTATTGACCTCAATGTTAAAATGGCCAACTTTACAGCAGAAAAAAGTTACAAAAAAGCGATTTTGGTTCATATATTGGTAATATTAGCCTTTATGACAACTGTGAGAGGGTAATTGTTTTTATATCTCATCCATGTAGTTTTTATTAAGTTATATTATGTCTGCATAGTTAAGGGCGTGGCCACTTGAGTGACAGCTAAGACTAGCTGCTCGCTGTCTCGTCACCTCAGCCGATTCTGGCTGATTAGCCGCTGAGCTCGGCATTTACATCGTATTTTTGTTTTGCTTAATGTTTCTTTACAGTCATTTGCCTTTTGGAATTTGTTCCTGCAATTATCAGATGATATGGCATGCTTTTGGGACTTAATTGTGCTTACAAACCGTTCAAGTTGCCTCAATTTCCCAGGTGAGTGAAATTATATACTTATATACCATCTCTATGAATGTATTTGTTTTATTTAAGATAATTAATCATTTATAATGTTCTTTAGACCTGTAATGCACTCCAGAATCTGACAGATTGATTAGCTGTAGGCAGGGCTTAACATTAACTTTTTTGATCACCAGCCACTGTGGCTAGTAGATTTCCAACATTACTAGCCAATCGCCATTTTCACTAGCCACACTTTTCTTGTTGGGAAAATATATTTTATATGCATAAATTTGACTTTGACATACTAAAATGACTTGATTTAGATGTGTTATGTCCACATGCCTTCTCATTCATTTAACTTCTTGTGTGCATTGTGTATTAGCTTGTTGTGTGTGCATGAGCAAATGGGATGTGCCACAATACAATCAGTTTTTATTTAACATGACTTTTCAGGGCTCAAAATTAAGGATTTACCAAATTTATCTTTGACCAAACCAAATAAGTATTTCTTAGCTACAATTTTTTAATGTGTCAAAACATGGAAAATACAGCTGTATAGGTGTACTTTATAATTCAACAAAACTTTTCTTAAAAAAAAAAACATTACATTTAAAAAACGAATTATTGTCATGTATCTAAAAAATGCACAGTAACCTGTCCTGGCTAATAGTTTCAGATCACCAGTTAACTACACATAAACGGGGAGTAATCTCCTATTAAAGCAATGCTATTGTAAAAAAAATACAATTAAACCATATTAACAAAAATAACTGTAAGCAAAAGAAAGCAGGTGAAACATACCGTATTTAATAATGAAAGAATGATCACACGCACACAATTAATATAGGCCTGTTAATAAACTGTTCAATGAATAGTTTACCTGAAAGCAGTGACCACTGCTGCTTACAAAAGAATGTGTATTTTTTTTTAATCTTGAGCTCTTGAAAGCAGCAGGACTGTGGGTGCATGATCATCGCTCTTCGTCCTGTCTATTTCAAAGGGAACCGATCGCACCAGTTGCGCTTCCTCTACACTGAAAAACTTTTTTCTGAAAAAATTATGTCTGCAAAACTGTTGCAAACAATTTATTTGTGTTTAATTTAAACAAATAAAATTTAATAAAATTCTACTTAATTTGTTTGTTTAAATTCAGCCCAAATAAATTGTTTACGGCCACTTAACGTAAAAAAATGAGATAATCCAAGGAATCATCTCTGAATGATTTTTTTCAGTGTAGGCACGGCACAGTTGCTTCGCGCAAGTAAACAGGAGCGCGCCCACTTTTTAACAGTCGCGCGCATCACATCATCTGTGCGCGCGAGTGATCATCCTCTCATTCTGTATTTACCTGATTTCTGCTCGCGTGAACACAGTTATTTTTGTCGTGCTGCTTCTCGATTCTAAGATCACATTTGCAAGAGTATTGGGCCATGCTTATTTTCAAACCCTGCTTTTGAGAAAACTATTATTTAAAAATGATTTCCAACCAGCTAAAGTGGCTAGTGGAGGTATCTGTCTACCCGCCAAATTTGAAATCTACCCGCATTTGGCGGGTGTTAATGTAAAGCACTGGCTGTAGGCTATAAAACCGTTGTCATACAGTGTTAGTGCTGGATTTTATAAATAGCCTTGCATTTATTAACACAGACTATATTTGAAGTGTTTGGAAGTAATTTGCGTTTTCCTCCTGTAGAAAAACATCATAAGAACAATGTTTAGTGGCTCAATGTGTTACAACAGTGTTTTTAAAAGTCTAAACATTTTATTTATATAGTGTACAACCAAGCACTTGTGGTCAGAACACAAACGAGTCACAGGTAATGAAGTATTAAGCGTTCTACCAAAGTAAAAAGTCTGTCTAAGCCAGGTCTAAGCAAAATGCTGAGAATCAAGCATGCGTCTGTAGCTCCGCTTACTTTACGCTTACGCCTCTTTGCCCTTGTTTGGTATCCCGCCTTTGGTACAATGACGCAAAAACAAAATGGCAACGGTAGGCCGCGCCTACTTGTGGCTTCTTTTGCAGTGTTCAGAAACCTATGGGTGACGTCACGGATACTACGTCCATATCTTTTACAGTCTATGTGTACAACCAAGCACGTGATCAGAACACAAACAAGTCGCAGGTAATGAAGTATTAGACGTTTCTCCCAAAGAAAAACTCATCTAAGCAAAATGCTAGCAGGCATCTGTAGCTCTGCTCATGCTCCGCCTCTTTGCCCTTGTTTGGTATACCCCAGTCGGTGCGATGACACATGAACAAAATGGCGACATTTGGCCACGCCTACTTGTAACTTCATTTGCATTCCTCAGAAACCTATGGGTGACGTCAGGGATACTACATCCATATATTTAGCAGTCTATGATCAAACCTCATGCGAATGATCTAATTGATGCAATCTTAATTTACAGCAACTTACTTTTGAAAGTTCATTTAATCTTTTTTGATTGATACAATAAAGATCTGTTTTTATTCAAACTTTAAACTTTTATCCCAGTACTTCTGTGATCATTTGACAACACAGAAATACCTTTTTTATAACAATGCATGACAATTGGTCTGAATGTCTATTGTGATTGCACTTTTTAAAAGGTTTAACAGATATAGCTGAATGGTTGCGATTTAGGAATAAAATTGGATTGCTGCTTGAATCAAGACTGCAATCTTATAACTTGTAACTCCCACACAGAAAGTCTTTAAGTGAGTGATGTCTTCATGCATTGGGACTGTAAGACTTTTTTAGATGTTCCTATGTCTCATCTGACCTTGTCACCTGGGACAAGAGAGTCTTGACGCAACGACACCAACCAGACGCCTCATTTTAGAGAAATAATCACCAGAGATCAGGTCAAATGTCTGCCGCTCTTCTCACTTTTTACTTAGCTTAGCATTTTGTCAGCGTGTCAACAAGGCGCACTTTAAACATGACAGAAGGTCGACATTTACAAGACACTCCGATGACCCCAAGAAGAAAGGTCACACCCGCGTCACTCACTAAACCAATGATGCTCTAACAGGCCCATCAGTGTAGACGCAAGAAGGTCGCATAAACCTTGTAACAGGATAAAGACTGAACCTAATCTGATGAACTGCCATATCCCATAACTGCCATCCAGTCGGAACAAGAGCAGCGCTGAGCTCAGAAAGATGTCAGAGGGGAGCAGATTCTGACATTAAACAGTAAGAGCATTATCATCTTCACCCTGACAGAGCCAAAGACTAGTTTAAGACGAGACGTGTGAGAGGGTTTAATGTCACACGGTAGGAGAGCTTAACAATACCAGCAGCTGTCAGAGGAGACGTGCAAAGAGCCTGTGAGGGCAGTCGGATGTCCTATATCAGAATCTAGAGGATGTTTCTCATTTGACCTCCTGAAAGGTAGGTCTAGTAAGAGGGTGTTTCGTGCACTTCACAAGAAGAAGGATTAGCCTGCCATGCAGAAGCAGGGGAGAGAATTAGCAACAGCGAAAAAGAAATTCGCTATTCTGCCTTCACATGGTTTCTGTTATTGGATCTGCAGTAGGTCCTTCTGCAAAATAGGAATCACATTTTTGGATTAGGATCCTCAGCAGGATGTAGAATAGACATTCAATTTCAATGAAAAACGTTATTTTATATCTTTTAATTGCTGTAAAAGAAGCAATTCATAGTTTTATAGTGTTTTATCAAACATCAAATTGATCAAAAGTGACATTAAACTGCCATTATAATTATCTCAAATCAATTCTGAAAGATCCTAAAATATTAGTTAGAGATATACATACATTGCAATCAGAATTATTCAACCCCCTGATTTATTAGACCCCTGTTTATTTTTTTCCCCAATTTCTGTTTAACGGAGAGAAGATTTTTTTCAACACATTTCTAAACATAATAGTTTTAATAACTCATCTCCAATAACTGATTTATTTTATCTTTGACATGATGACAGTAAATAATATTTGACTAGATATTTTTCAAGACACTTCTATACAGCCTAAAGTGACATTTAAAGGCTTAACTAGGTTAATTAGGTTAACTAGGCAGGTTAGGGTAATTAGGCAAGTTATTGTATAATGATAGTTTGTTCTGTAGACTATGGAAAAAATAAATAGCTTAAAGGGGTTAATAATTTTGACCTTAAAATGGGTTTTAAAAATTAAAAACAGCTTTTATTCTAGCCAAAATAAAACAAATAAGACTTTCTCCAGAAGAAAAAAATATTATCAGACATACTGTGAAAATTTCCTTGTTCTGTTAAACATCATTTGGGAAATATTTAAAAAAGAAAAAAAATTCAAAGGGGGTTCAATAATTCTGATTGCAACTGTATATATATGTGAGTGTGTGTGTGTATATATATATATATGTGTGTGTGTGTGTGTGTGTGTGTGTGTGTGTGTGTGTGTGTGTGTATAACGCATGGGATGATAACCGTTTTATAAATATATATTATTTCTCTTAAGTGACAAGACTTTTGTCTAAGCAAAGTCAGACCATACTGCCCTAATTAAAATTAATTATTATTATGATCATTTTATTCTGGTAAAATAAGCGTACTCTAGAGGCCTTTGTCTTTCATATAAGCCACTTCTGATACCAAATGATCAACTAAAAGTCCCGTTATTATTTGTTGTTCCTAAAACTTGGATAGGCGACAAGACTTTTGTCAGGTAGGGTATTGTATGGACAATACAAAACATACATAAAAATATTTTAATAAATGTCTCTGTTTTAGTAAAGGTTTAGTCGAGTTTCTTATGTTGAACACAAAAGAAATTCTGAACATTTTAAAAAAAAACAGCCATTACTTCAATTTTATTTTTGTTCCTACTATAAAAATCAGTGGCTGTTTTTTCCAACATTCTTCAAAATAGCTTATTTTTATGTTCAACAAATCTCATAAAAGTTGACTTGGGTGCAAGTAAATGGCGAGGACATTTTCACTTTTGGGCAAAATGTTCCTTTAACTCTCAAGAAAAGCACACACTCGTATATTTTCAAAACCCTACATCAACCGATCAATACTTGCAATAAACAGAAACACCCTGGTTCTTGTAAGCGGTTTCTACTGCAGGCCATAAATACGGTGCTTAATGAGGGAGCATTTATAGTGCTACTCTGAACACAGCGGAGCAGAGCACTACTTGACACAAGCTGAGGCTAAAAACACATCCAGCGTCACATCGACACACTAATCAGCTGAACCGGCCGCACGACATTCACTTTACAATGACCAGACACACAGTTAAATATACAACAAAAGCTGTGGCATGAATGGCTGTAATTGCAGCTCAGCCTTGTCTTAGTCACTGCTTGGGGAATTTTAGCCGTGTTTCATCCCAGGCACTCATGAGGTCATTTAAGAAAAGAGATTTCACCGACAACAAGGGTTGCGGTGTCAGGGGATTCATTTGATTTGGTGTCAGACTCCGTGTGCGAATTCTTTGATCTCAGGGCAGAATCTCTAAGCTACCACTGGCCATGTGATTATCCATGAACAACCTGTTACTCTCAGTTTCTGACCTAATCCTATCTTTCCCTCGCAGTCCTTTTATCTGTCTCCCATCTTCATCTGGGCTTCGTCCAGCGGCGATTTCATTCCACACCACCTCCCAATCTCACTGTCTTACTTAGGCCACAGTCCATTGAAAAGCCATCTGAAGCCATAATCAATTCCAGCTGAATCAATAACACTTGGCTAGGAGGAGCAGGAGGTGACAGAGCGCTCATTGAGCTGTCAATCAAATACTTACTCCAATCTCAGTGTCCGCAGCATGGATAGCCTTGGGCAGGGTAAATGCTGAAAGAAGAAAAAGCTAGCAGAGGTCTCTAGCACAACGTTTGAAATTCCAAACAAACAACGAAAACACTTCAGTACACACAATCAAATGCAGAGTAATCGAAAATGGTTCTGTCGGAGAGTAATCTATATTGCTGCCTGTATGTTTATCAACTTGGGATTGGAGCGATTCGATGAAGAGGACTGTGATTTATGGAAGAGTGTTTTTGGGAAACATGTCTACTGCCAGTTAGATAATTGCTTGCCGTTTTTGAAGGGCTAGCTTACATTTGGTCTTAATTTTTCTACCCTACACCCATTTACGATGAAGGTGACTATTTTTCTTTAGCAGAACATTCATAGCTGAAACTGTGGTCTTTCAATAAATGCAAGTGGTAAACGCAAACCAAAATTTTGACATGTGGTTGCTGATAATACATTAGGGTCTTAGAAGCTGTATAACTGGGCGATTTGGCCTACAATCAAAATCTCTATAAATTGAACATTTTAACTCGATTACGATTAATGAACGATTATTTTATTTATTTAATCTTTTATTTTTGCCCTCATAGTTCACTGACTAGTTTTGTACAGTAATTATGTTCACATATTACCAGCAAGAGATTTTTGAATGAAGGGTGCATTACTTGATTTTAAAATAATTGAACTTTGCCATGCCTCTTTGCCATGCCTAATAATTGAATAATAGATCTACTATCTATGATTATTTATTGAACATCAACATTGAACAACTGAAATTAGCGCCGCCGACACTCATCACCACTATCAAACTGACCAATCACAAAGTCTGCAATATGCGTCGTCGCAATGTGTAGTTACATTTTGAGAGGTGTATGCGTATATACGTCCTGGGTATGCGATCGCGCAGAGACTTTGCCGCACCATACGCATGCGCTTAACCCAGAATCAGTCTTAACAGTGGGGTTACGTGACTCCACATGCAGTAGAGAAAGTAATTGAGAGAAGAGGAAAAAAATTTAATAAAAAATTGTCCTGGAAAAAATTTTGCAATTTTAGGTTATTAAGGTTATGATTTTTGATTATTAATAATAAGCTAATATAATAGGCATATACAAGACCCTTAATGGGTATTAATTTTGTCTTACCTGTAGGCCTATGTATGTTTTTTTTTAGTAGCAGTAACTGTTTACTTGCATTTTGGATGGCCTGAAACACACACTGATTTTTCGGTGTGGTCATCTCTTAAGGTTACTGGCTAGTGCAAAGTTTTTCCAGAATTTTCTTCTGAAAAAAACATTAATAACATTTTTAAAAACAGGGAGTATGGAGCACAGAGTGCCAACCCCAACAATGCATTTGTTCACCAGGCATAGTTCTTTTTTCTTTGCAAGGCAGAACAATGGTCTGGTGGGAGCTGAAATACAAAACTTTTTTTCTGAAACCTACACACACACACACACACACACACACACACAGCCACACAGAAGACTAATTTGTGTTGTTCTTAACAGACTGCTAGCCTGTTCTTTTTTCCCCTAAAAAGAGTCGAGTGGATGGGGACCAACCACAGAGTCAGAAAATTGTAGCAATACATTGATTCTTCTCTTGAAACCTGTGAAGCCTGTGGAACGGCGCATATAATATGCAAGTTTGTATGCTTTATCAGTAAAATACATACATACTTAAAAGACAGAAACAGAAACCCTCCAATCAGGAACATTTATCAGCAATAAAAACTGTTTTCTGATTATAAAACTACTTGGCATTTTCCTATTTAAGTGAAAGCCAGCTACTAAATGGAGTTCTTCAGGTAAATAAACTGCCATTTTTACAAATCTGATTTCTGATTTGATGTTTTACAGTCACTTTAAACCACACTCTTATGCCAAGTTCAGACTGCACGATTTTTAAAGTAGTCTTGTCACAGATGTTTTCACACTGCATGACAATCTGGGGTAGCGTTCTGTCGGTGCTGTGTTTAGACTGTAGGATGGATCGGAGACAAAGGATTTCACACTGGGAAGAATAGCAGACGCACAAACTACATCTCACAACCAAACACACACGAGAAGTGACAGAAACAATGCCAGGGCACATAGTATATCTTTTGTTATTAACCACATAATGAGACAGAAGCATTTAGTGGGGTAGAAAATGTACTTATTTTGCTCACCTGGCTTTTGAAAGGAATTAGTCATTTTTCTAAAAAAATTTTGACCCAGATGACACGTCAAAACAAAAATCAAACAAAATCTGCTAACAAAAATGCCACTAGTTTTCACCAATTTCTTGTATCCAATAGACTGAAAATAAGCACTTTTAACTTCTCCTCCTACCCATACTAGTGGACGCTGCTCTCTCATTGGCTGTAGGTAATAACCGATGTTATTTTCAATCAGAACACATTTCACACGGCATGATTTTGAATCGCCGGCAGCTCCAAATATTTAGCATGCCAAATTTCTCACGGGTGTCGACGACTCATCTGGGATTCTCTCAGATCAAGTCTGTGATAGTTCACACCGTATGATTGTTACTCATGTGAATGAGCACTGATTGGCCTGTGATTTTTAGGCATTTGTCTGTGATTTCTCAAAACTTGTAAGCTATTCAAAAATCAGGGCAAAAAAAAAAAAAAGTCTGAACTCAGCATTATAGAGGTCCCAAATGTGTTTTTTCAGCGATGCCTAGTTTGCTCGTTGACTTTTCAACTATATGTACCCTTAAAGTATTACGTGATTGTTAGAGAACTAATTTAGCTACTACTTCATGGTAGGGTTTAATACTGAATATGAGATTAGAGATTGGAAACCTCAGTCGAGCAAATTATGACAGCATGGCAACATGACCCAACAGAAACATGTTCTACCAATTGTGACCTGAAGCAACATTTAAGCAACATTGTATTTGTCATTCGGACCTTTAAAAATTATGTCAAATGGTTAAGAGTATCAGATGTTAGTGTTAGATACTACTGTCTGTGTTGAAGCAACTAAACAAGCAAAATAGGTGAAAGCAGACCACAGTTGTGATGCCAAAAGACGTTGCCCTCAGCATAACATATTCCACCTCTCTTTATCTTTGGAATTCAGGTTTCAATGATAGCTGCTGTTTGTTTTTCACATTATGCCCTGCCAGACCTCCCACCCGGAGCCACCAGAGAATCCCGAGTACAGGACCTGGAAAGAAAACCAACAACACCATGGGCTTGAAAGGATGGATTTAGTTCAGGGCTCGTCGCTCGCCTGCTGCTTAGATTGGCTTTGAAGCCTCGAGTCGGCCCTTCGTCACACTGCCCACAGCGTCACTTTCCATGGCAAAGCTCACAGTAAACCTTTGCTAACAAGACATGGTCGCAGCATCCAAACAGACATATCTTTTTCTTGACAGGTCTGTGTAGTCCTATCAGGTTCTAGAGCAGACTGCAGGACAGGCTGATCTTACAACGATCTGCCAACAACATCAATTGCCCACTAGGAATCAGAGGGTCACCGGTGGTCCAATTTAGGACACAGTGTTTCAGTACAAGATGGGATAGTATTACTACAGACGTAGCGCCTTTGGCTGTGAAAAATAGACCCTGCCTACTCACTGTTTTATCTCTCATTTTACAGGCCTCTTTGCCATGCCTAAAGCCACTCTGATGGATATTTTTGGCATGGGTTGCTTTCCAGTGATTATATCCACTCAAAGTTATGCAGTGGCATTACCTTGGTTTCTTATTCCTTGGTTTATTCTTGCTTGATGCTCAAAACCTCCATTCTCAATAAACATACACCCCCATTGCTCCCAACATCACAATCTGGGTTTGTTAGCTCATTTGGCAGTAAGCTAACTTAGCCAAGCTGGTCTGTAAATAACGCTCCTCAACAAGCAAAGTATCTGCCAAACCTAAACTAATTTGCCCAACTGAATTTACAGTGCTAATTAAAAAGACTTCCTCATGTTTTGAGCTACTGCCTTTTGTCTCTGTGTGCAGAGGAAGCCATAGCAAAGACTTCATGAAACATCATTTCAAACCAATAAAACTTTATAAAGTTGACATGAATCATTGTTTATGTTAAACAATATTCAATGGCAGGGTTCTATTGGGTTATAATCAAATCAATCAGCTTGGTACATGAATATTAATTCGTGTAACATTCACACAGTAGTCTTAACAGCAGGAATATTGGCCCCAGCCATTGTGAGGGCAACACAAACTAGCATTTACGAACAATTAACCTTGATTAGTTGACATATTTGTGATTTAGATTACAGTACATGCAGTTCCAAATAATGTAAGTCACATTGGATTGGATTACAATCAAAGCGAAGTTCATGAATGTTAATTAAGTGATGTAACAACTCAACCGGTAACCTTGACTATGGAAAAGTGGGCCCTTTCTATGACTAAAATAATGTAAAACAAGCTCTTTACATAAAATAGCTAATTTATCTTTATGAACTTGGCATTTTTTCAGAGTTAGACTAAATTATGTGTTACATAATGTAAGGGGTATTTAAACAGATTGCAATCAAAGCAAACAGCTTGGTTAATGAATATTAATTAGGTGATGTAATGTTCTCTCTAACTGCGAGAAAATGGGGTCCTTACAATATAGAGCTGATTTAATGAAGTTGACATATTTCCGCATTTAATAATATGCAGTGGCAAATAATATGAGTGAGATTTGATTGGATTACAATCAAAGCAATCAGCTCGTTTCATGAATAGTAATTTAGCAATGCAATAGTCACCCAGTAGTCTTCTTAACTGTGGGAAAATGTGGCCCATGCCATGTATAAATACCATGAAAAGGCGCTTACAGATCATTTAACTTTATAAAGCTGATATATTTATGCATTAAATAATATGCAGTGGCAAATAATTAAAGCAAGACACAGCAACAACTTAGCTAGAGTGAAATGTCAAGTGATTGCTGGCAATATTTCCGAAGTAAGATTTGACTGGATTATATTCATAGTCATCTTTGTTTGTAAATATTAGTTAAGAGAACCCTAAGATCAAACTTAATTGTCCATCACAAATATAAAAATTAGATGAAATAGCATTTACAATCAAATTATCTCTACTGAACATATTTTAGAGTTAAACAATATAAAGAGGTTAATATGTAAGGTAGGATTTAAATGGAACGTAAACATTCATTCATTCATTCATTCATTCATTCATTCATTTTCCTTCAGATTAGTCCCTTTATTCATCTGGGGTCACCACATTGGAATGAACCAGCAACTTATCCAGCATATGTTTTACACAGTGGATGCCCTTCCAGCTGCAACCCAGTACTGGGAAACACCCATAAACTCTCACATTCTCTCAAATATACACAACAGCCTATACCGCATGTCTTTGAACTGTGGGGAAACCCATGAGAACACAGGCAGAACATGCAAACTACACACAGAAATGCCAACTGACTTACGACTGAGCCACCGTGTCGCCCGAAATGTAAACAATTTGAAAAAAAAAAACAAACAGATTTGTTCATCAATAACGATGATGGTTGGGTTTAGGTGTGGAGTAGGTGTAGATGAAAAAGTGATGTACAGCGCCATCTTGCCGTCAACATAGTTTTGACATGTCTCCATAACTTCAAGCTACACCTCTAATGTACTACAAGTTATGCCCCCAAGGCCTCTTTATGTTACACCCCTGTCTTGCAGTCCGCAGACAGACCCTACTCGGTCAGTACATGGATGGGAAACCACATGGGAAAGCTAGGTTGCTGCCGGACGAGGTGTTAGTAAGACCAGCAGAGGGCAGTCAACTTGTGGTCTGTGTGGGTCCTAACGCTACAGTATATTGATGGGGACTCTATACTGCCTGTCTTTCGGAGACATTAAACCGAGGTGCTGACTCTCTGTGGTAGTTAAAAATCCCAGGATGTCCTTTGAAAAAGAGTAGAGGTTTGTCCATCATGGCCTCCTAAGCATACCCATATCATAATTGGCTTCATTGCTCTGTTTTCTCCACCAATCAGCTAGTGTGTGGTGTGCGGTCTAGCGCAATATGACTGCCGTTGTGTCATCCAGGTGGATGCTGCACACTGGTGGTAAATAAGTAGATTCCCCCACAAATGCATAAAGCGCTTTGAGTGTGCAGAAAAGCGCTATATAAAATGTAAGGAATTGTTAATTATTATTATAGCTAACCATCAACCTGAAATTGTATTAACAACTTTGCCTTTATGAACTTGAAGTATGTGCTACTTTGGAGTAAATAATATGTAGAAGTAAAATAATGTTAAAATTATGAATATTAAATAGGCCATGAAGGTCTAGGATTCATTTTGGTTTAACATGGTGTTGATTAATGTAGGTATAGTAGTTGTATCTTCATCATTACAAGATAATAATCATGCAAAAAAAATGGTAATGAAATCTAAGATAAGGTTTTTTTCTATATCTCATATGGGCGACCAAAAAAGGACCGTCAAACATTTGCTGACAGATGGATTGGAAAGGGAGAAGATAAGAGCAATGTCTGACAGCACTGCAGAGGATTCTGTCATTGTTCTGTAGTACTTCACGTTTCAACTCAAGTCCTCAGCTGTCTGTCTTCTCCCCGGCCCACTATCAACTATACTCATGAGTGACTGAAGGGATCCTGTGAAATCTGCCTTTGCTTTTAAGATCTAAAATAAAATGTCAGAATTTCTCCCACTGACCCGGTGTAAAGCTATCTGAGTGCACTTTCAGTGAGACACAACATTCATATAGACAGAGACAGATCTCGCGAAAGGTTTAACTGACAGAGAGTAAATGAGCCTATTTCTTTCAAGTGTAGGCGGTGGGGGGAAAGAGTAACTAATGGTGGGGGAAAGAGAGCACTGTTCAAACTATATATCACACCAAGATTAGACATCTGTCCACAAAAGTACAGAAAGTGAGACGGTACTATCTTTATTAGAGCAAGCACCACACTTCTATGAAATAAAAATCGGCCACATCATGGAGCCTGGAGAATTAATGCAAAACTGCATGATATCATTAGTATCAAACTAGGGCTGTGATCGCTAGACATTGAGTAGGATAATTAGAAATTTCACAAACTGTTCACACCCCGAACAACTTTGTTAAAGCAACAGGGATTATCAATGTCAAAATGACTGAAATTAACTTACAGAAAGCAGGATTTTATACAGAAACCAAACAGAATTGAGCTTTACTTCATTTATTAAGGTGTAAGTAATTAACCCCCAGGGATCTAAGGGTGTTTTAGGGCCATGGAGAAGTTTTGACATGCACTGTGTTGTTTTTAGCATCTTAAAAGCATATTAATGGCAAAAGTGTGATAACACTGTAAACAGCACAAGCTGGGAAAGATAATACCTAAGCAGCATGTATGTATGTGTTTGTTTTTGAGAAAGAAATATTTATGCATGGTTAGTGAAAAGCTAAAATTTTGAAGTCACTGAAAAACACCGTGAAACACAAAGAAAACATTTGTTCACAAGACTTTTAAGAACTGGATCCTATAGCCTAGTGTTTTGGCTTCAAAATGATGTGAAAATCATCTTGTTTACTTGCTCACAAAAAAACTGTATATTGAACTAAATTTTCAAAGTCACTTTTTGAGTGAAAATGGTCTATGCGAGAAGGCGTGAACTATCATTACTAATGCAGTGATTCACACCTGTGAAGACAAAAACCTGCATAATGAGAGGTATGCGACAAAAGCCTGGTTTATATTTCTGCGTCAAGTGATCGGAGCTGTTTTAGTTTCTCTGCAATACACTTCCAAAACGCTAGCTGGTAGTAGGTGTTTATGTTTCTCTGTGTCGAGTTTCTTTGCTGGTGTTTTGATTTTCTGAACGCTTCCTATGTACAAGTGGCTCAAATTTGTTCATTTTGAGGCAGAAACCAGCGGATGTGCAACAACTTTAATCATAAGGTAAACACAAAACAACAGTCTCCATCCGGAGCTCCTTCACGGGACTCCACACTTGTAAACACTCGCTGCATCTGGCGCGCGGCTCTCACCTCCGCCCACACTCGTCAGCTACCAAGCCGACCAATCACAGAGCTTGCACTACGCGTACGGGTTACATTTTTTGAGAGGTGCGCATCAACGTTGCCGACGGCCACGGCGAGGGGCTATGCGTCCACGCGTAGGCTGCGCCGTAGCATACACGTGTGCTTGACGCAAAAGTATAAACCAGCCTTAAGAGGGAAGAGTTTGAAAAAAGAATCTGAGGGAAAAATAAGTTTATATATTTTTTCTTTGCAGTTTATTTAAAATATATTTAACTATCACACAAAATAACAGTACACTGCATAAAACTCTGTAAACTATATAAACTTACATATAGCAAATCTACTGATAAAGTTACTTATAAATACACTTTACATATAACTTAAGACATGCACTTGAATTCACACATGAAACATTGTGTACAGAAGACACATTCAGGGCAAAATCAACAATGTAAATATGAAGAGTGTAAGATAATAAAGGGTGTAAGGATTGTAAAAGCCCAATGTGAGCATCACATGGTCTTAGCTGTGGTCCAGGTTCATGTACAGAAAGGATTCTCAGAGCCTGTGGAGCCATGTCGGTCGGCATCAGTCTCTCTTTACTGCTGTTGTTTTTACTATACAGCAACTGTTTGATACAACTGTTTGATTATTAGGGATATCCCAAACCATTTTTTTTTGCTCTCGAGTGCGAGTCATTTGATTTTGAGCATCTACCTATACCGAAACTTGATCTGATATTTCTAAAATACATAATACAGAATAAAGAGCGAAGAAACAGATCCAGGATGTTCCTTATTTTTTATTTACTTTACCTTATTTTAACATTCAAAAACTTTGTTTACAAGTAGAACAAGTAGCTTGGACAATCAAGTATTAAATAACATAAATTCTTCACTTTTGGACTTTAGTGCAACAGTAAATATATTACAAAAAAATAAATAAATAGAAAATTTAAATATATATACAAATATCACCTCAATTTAAAATACCCTGCAGGCAATCCCAAGTTTACATATCTCACAGTTTGCTGTAGCAATGTTGTCGCCGCATAACTATAGATGTGTTAAAAACA
>CAIGQZ010000379.1:10564019-10654589 GCA_903798205.1 Danio tinwini
ATATTAGAGTCCGGATAAGGTAACATCTGATTCAGAGTCATTTCCGATCAAGTGATTTAATTTTCTAAATGTAACAAGAGGCTCGTCGCAAATCACAATAACTGACTTATTGTGCAATACATTGACATGACCTCAATAATTTCTAGTGCCAATATATAAATCATATTTACATAGAGATAAATGTAACCAGGAATTTAGCACTGTCATCTTATTTAATCTCTGTTGGAGGTGTTGGCAAGCTCAAATAATTCCTTTAGAAATAATGCTTATTGACAGGTGAAGATAATGTGAAATTTTACCTTTTCCTGAAAAGTAGAAGGAATAACTTATCCAATTGAGCCAGGTTTCAAATCTGCAGTTTACATCCATTAAAGTGCAAAGGACACCGAAAATACCTGAAATTCACAAATAATGGTAAGGTCATTTTAAAAGAACATTTATATCTAAATTACTTGTGTCAAAATCTATAAACATCAAATTACAGATTCTAAAAAACCCTAAGAACTAAATTTTTTAGTCCCTAGAAAGTGTTTATGTTATGCCTAATTGCATTATTATGCCGTTACAAAATTTTAACACAACCAGTGCAATACAAATGGTCTTAAAATGAAAATATCCCTTAAAATATAATTTATGTGATAATACATCATACAATCAGGACAGGCCAAGAGATGAAAAATATTGTAGGTAAATTTTCTAAAAACGCTATTCAAAGTGCTTTGGATCAAGCACCAAAAAACCTGCATTAAGGGGAGTATACAGTACATGATAGGGAAGGAGACAGACGATTGACACTAGCAAAAAAAAAGAGAGAGAAAGATGGTGAAGAAAACATTAAAGAATAGGTCAGGGGAATATATCTTTAAAAAAAAGTTAGAAGCAGGCAAGAGATATCACCCACAAAAATATCAGAGAAACTTCCTAGCACTGGAGACAACTGAGAGAGTCTGAAAACAGATTCTGGTGTTGCTTTTTTTTTTTCTTTGATTTTGCTGCATATAAAAGAAATAAGATATGTTGTTGTTTTCTTGAATACACTTTTGTTCATTTGTATTATTATTTCCTTTACTTCATCTGTGATAAGAGATATTCATTTCTATGCTTTTGCCTTATACCCATAATGAGTCAAAAAATTAGATAAGATGCTTGCAATTGAATGCATTTCTTTAGTTTTACTTTTTAGTGAATGCAGCTTTGTAATCTTATCACAATTGCAATGTATTCATTATCTGGACTACCCTATAAAATAGAGAGCTGCTTATGAATATGGTTTTTGTATAGGAGCTAAAAACACAACAAGATTACAAAGACAACGTTACTCAATTTTATTATGTTATCGTAATCAGTTTGGGTTGCATAGCATGTACCTGAATGTGCACGTGGGGGCATTATGATGGGTAAGGGCATCATTTTTGTGATTTCAAAATATTATTATTATTATTATTTTAAGAATTTCAATCCTAATTCTACCCTTTAGTCCTTCCCCTTACCTTTGTCCCAATTCTCTAACTGGAAGGCATAGGGGAGGGGAAAGGGCTAGATAGCCCTCGAAACGGGAACACACTAGAAACCAAGGGGTACGAAAACTTCCTACTTCCTACACCATCTACAACGGCAGCATGGCTGCACGCGAAAGTAAGGAGATGCACAAATTTGTATTTTTTGTCATTATTACGAATTTTTACAACAAACAAACATGCTTTAATACATTTATAACTGCATTTGTGTTTTACAGTCATGCTTTTTAAAAGAACCGCTAAAACAAAAACCGCCAAATTGCAGTAAAAAAATCCTGTATAGTAGTCCCACACCATTCTGACGATCAATGAAACTGGAATACCCGGTCAGAAAAGTCTAGTGGCTGGGAATGACCTTTTTAAAGTGTCTGCTTTAATCTTAATGTTGTTTTTGTGTATTTACATACATGAATATGGCCATGGTGTAAATGCACAGTACAGTACAGTACAGTTACGATCATATTGCCACATTATATCATTATGATAACATGATAATCGCTGCCTTCAGAGATTTCCTGAAGATAAATACCAAAAAATAACAACTGGAATAACTACAGCAGTCACCATTGTCCCATTACTTAGGGGTAAATTTTGAAGCCCTTCCCCTTCACACTATGTTTTAAGGGCCAAGAGAAAGCGGTACAAAATTAGAATTGGGATTGGACCTTTATCTTCATAACACAAATTATATTTGTAAAGAATATTGTTATCAAAGTGTTTTCAGTCTGTCCACTGAACGTGTATTTATTCACCCACAACTTTGGTTCTTCAAAAAAAAGAGACTAGTAAATGCATATTAAATCAAGCCATTTAATCCATGTTTTTTGAAGAGACCATTGCTTTATAATAACAAACAAATTTAGCCTTAAATTTTTTTGAATATAAACAAACAGAAGCTCAACCAAAGCTGTGTGACATGCAGGAACAAACTTTATTGACTCTTGCAGAAGCTCAAACATGATGAGTGACACAAAAAGTAACATCATTGGCTTTCACACATCAAGCAAGCATGCTTAAAGGGATAGTTCAACCAAAGATGAGAATTACCTCATCATGTATAAGGAGAATACATGATGCATATGTTTTTTAAACCTTTAAGAGTTTCTTTCTTTTTGGCAGCTGAAACTTCTATAGTAGGAAAATAAATATACTATGGAAGTCAATGGTTACCAGCAACCAGCATTTTTCTAAATGTCTTCTTTTGTGTTCAACAGAGAAAAGATTTTTGAACAAATGAAGCATGAGTAAATATGACGATTTTGAATTGACAATTTTGGGGTGAACTATCCTTTAAGTTTCCATGACCAAATCTGAAGGTTGTAAACACTGTTCATGGATCAATGTTTATATGTGAATAAAAGCCTAAAATTTATCTGTTCATCTCATAAAGCAATTATGCATCTTCAGAAGACTTTGATTAAACTGCTCGATTCATTTGTATATACACACACGTTATAATATCTTTATGAATTTGTTTTGAAGCATGAAGAGACTTTCATTAGAGGGGGGGGGGGTGCATTCTCAGATTGCATTCAAAATATCATAGTTTGTGTTCCACAGATGAACAAATTCTGTATGGCATTGAAATTACATACAGTAAGGGTGGAATAAAAAAATGATGACTGAGTTGAGTAAACTAACCCTTTAAACTCATTTAAACAGCCTAGTGTTGGACATATGTATAAAAACACATCTCCAAACCAAAACGCCCAGCAAGTCCCTTTATTCTTTAGCTTGAACTCTTTTATAAATAAATAAAACAGAATTTTCAGTCTTAGTTAAACCAGTATGACTGCATTGATCTGCACAGAGGAGTCTTTGCATGTCACACTTGCAGTCGACTTGTCCCCTACCGGGACTCAAGTTAGAGGAATAGTTCCGGTTCAAACGATCTTCAACCAATTTTGGGGTGAACTATTTCTTTCAGCCTCAGCAGTTCTGATGTACAATTAAACTGTATGAATGCAGGGGACTGTTACATAATAAAACATCTACAGAGAAGCTTGCAGAGCTGTTTTAAAGCACTTTGAAACTCCAAAGATGTTAAGAGCTTTTCTGAATGTTGTAACCACTGCGGCAAGGCAGTCATGAAAGATGCAACGAAGAAAAAAATAAACAAATAGAATTAAATGGTGGAAATACCTCTTCCATTGATCTGTTTTGCCATGCTGTGTCAGAAAGAGAATGTGCCAGTGATTATATGTCAGTTTTTACTTAAAAGACCTCCAAGCATATACTTACTGGCCACTTTATTATGTACACCTGTCCAACTGCTCGTTAACCCAAAATTCTTATCAGCCAATCACATGGCAGCAACTCAATGCATTTAGGCATGCAGACATGGTCAAGACAATCTGCTGAAGAGTTCAAACCGAGCATCAGTATGGGGAAGAAAGGTGATTTAAGTGACTTTGAATGTGGCATATTTGTTGGTGCCAGATGGGCTGGTCTAAGTATTTCAGAAACTGCTGATCTACTGGGATTTTCACACACAACCACAGAGAATGGTCCAAAAAAAAAGAAAATAGCAGTGAGTGGGAGCTCTGTGGGTGCAAATGCCTTGTTGATGTCAGAAGTCAGAGGAGAATGGCCAGACTGGTTCGAGCTGATGGAAAGGCAACAGTAACTCAAATAACCACTCGTTATAACAGAGGTATGCAGAAGAGCATTTCAACATGTCGAACCTTGAGGTGGATGGGCTACAGCAGCAGAAGACCACACCAGGTGCCACTCCTGTCAGCTCAAAACAGGAAACTGAGGCTACAATTCGCACAGGCTCACCAAAATTGATCAACAGAAGATTTGAAAAACGTTGCCTGATCTGATGAGTCTCGATTTCTGCTGCAACATTCGGATGGTAGGGTCAGAATTTGGCAAGAACATGAATCCATCCTGCCTTGTATCAACGGTTCAGGCTGGTGGTGGTGTAATGGTGTGGGCCACAGCCACAGCCTACCTGAGTATTGTTGCTGACCATGTCCATCCCTTTATGACCACAGTGTACCCACCTTCCGATGGTTACTTCCAGCAGGATAATGCGCCATGTCATAAAGCTCGAATCATCTCAGACTGGTTTCTTGAACATGACAATGAGTTCACTGTGCTCAAATGCCCTTCACAGTCACCAGATCTCATTCCAATAGAGCACCTTTGGGACATGGTGGAATGGGAGATTTGCATCATGGATGTGCAGCAGACAAATCTGCAGCAACTGAGTGATGCTATCATATCAATATAGACCAAAATGTCTGAGGAATATTTCCAGGATCTTGTTGGATCTATGCCACAAAGGATTAAGGCAGTTATGAAAGCAAAAGTGGGTCCAACCCAGTACTAGTAAGGTGTACCTAATAAAGTGGCCAATAAGTGTATTTTGTGTAAAGTAAAAACTTTTACACTACACTATGTCTGAACAAACTGTTTTGTTTTCCAGATATGCAAGAACTGTCGATCTTATACGAGGAAATCTTTCTTTCAACATACATGAAAAAGCTCTGTCTCGAATAGAGAGCATCTACAACATACAGAGGACTATCTATAGAATTATGAAAAGATTTTTGTGACTTCAAAGTTAGGAATTAATAAGAATGTAGACACGCCAGTGATGTGACACACCTTTGATGTTCTTCCTTTGTATTATGTTTCTTTCATGATTTATTGAACATCTAGAAAATCCCACTATCCCTTCACCTGCTTCATGCTAAGACAGAAACCTGTAGACAAACACATTTTTGAGAAAAATCAGTCTACATTCTCCAGGCATAATAAATAACAACAGGATATGGTGTTTCATCATAATGGCTCTATTAGTCTCCATCTCATAAACCGCTCTCCATGTCAATTTATCTCTGTTCAGGACACGTTTTTTTTTTTCCTCAGTTAACTGAAATGCAATTTCATTCACATGTTCTAGTGCTGGAGGACCAGAACAAAAATGATCAGTCTTGGATTCATCTCATAACTCAAACTCTAGCCTTGTCAGATAATTTTGTAACCATTTAGCGGATATTAAATATTCATTCATTACAGCGGCACACTTGAAATTGCTAGCTTCAGTCTCCTCATCCATACATTACTGTGATATATGCATGCTAATGGTCCTGCAAGGGCTTAAGGCTACTGAACATATGTCAAGTCTGAACAAAAATTGTGTAAGAGCCTACAGTTGCAATCAGAATTATTCAACCCCCTGATTTATTAGCCCCCTTGTTTATTTGTTTCCCCAATTTCTGTTTAACGGAGAGAAGATTTTTTCAACACATTTCTAAACATAATAGTTTTAATAACTCATCTCTAATAACTGATTTATTTTATCTTTGACATGATGACAGTAAATAATATTTGACTAGCTATTTTTCAAGACACTTCTATACAGCTTAAAGTGACATTTAAAGGCTTAACTAGGTTAATTAGGTTAACTAGGCAGGTTAGGGTAATTAGGCAAGTTATTGCATAATGATGGTTTGTTTTGTAGACTATGGAAAAAATAAATAGCTTAAAGGGGTTAATAATTTTGACCTTAAAATGGGTTTTAAAAATTAAAAACAGCTTTTATTCTAGACAAAATAAAACAAATAAGACTTTCTCTAGAAGAAAAAATATTATCAGACATACTGTGAAAATTTCCTTGTTCTGTTAAACATCATTTGGGAAATATTTAAAAAGGAAAAAAAAATTCAAAGGGGGTTCAATAATTCTGATTGCAACTGTATATAACAATGCATAGACTCTTACAACATTTTGTGTTTACTACTTAAATAGCTAAATATAAATACTGAGTACATTGTAACACATTAGTTTTATTTACTTTAAATGCACCATTATGTTATATTTAAATATATAGATTAGATATATACACATGTTAACTAATGCATTAACAAATACATTACTATATTTGTAAGTTTCCATTAACAAAGATTATTACTGCTGAGTAAATGTGTTGTTCATTGGTCATGTCATCTAATCCTTTAACAAATGTTAGGGTATGCGTAAGCAAACATTAAGCAGTTACTGTAATGAGGTACATTAAAATATGAATAAGTTAAGATGCTGAACAAAGTCAATGTTCACCATTAGTTTGTGTTAACTAAGCATTAACTAACATGTTAATATATGCTTAGTTAATAGGGGTGTGAACCTACACTGGTCTCACGGTTCGGTTTCGATTATCATGCCATTGATTCGGTTCAATTCGATATCTCGGTGCATCATGGTGCATTGACGATGCTTTCCATACACAAGTTGATATTTTACTTAGCAACACAATAATTAATGTATTAAAATGTATAATTTATGAATAATTATGTTTTTTTATACAATCTTGTTCTTTAATACAAGCAGTTAGATAGATGTACTGTACCTTTAATTTTACCTGCTCAACATGCACAGAACAAAACGATCATTTATAGCAAATAAACTAATGTAAATATTATCCCGCATGCTTGATGAGTGAGTTCTTAAACGCCTATGATGGATCATGCGATCAAAAGGCTGCGACTGGCTGTAACGGTCAGCGTGACTCTTGCGCTGTTCAGCAAACGGCACAGACACTGATGTTAAATGGCCGCGGCGATCAGCTGATCCATTATAGACGGCAACGCGGCGAGAGAAAAAAAAAACAATTCTCATGTCTGGATCCACAAGTAACGTTATTGTTTTAACAGCCGAGAGAAGAAAAATATTATCAGACATACTGTGAAAATTTCCTTGCTCTGTTAAACGCCATTTGGGAAATAATTAAAAAAGAAAAAAAAATTCACAGGGGGTTTAATAATTCTGATTGCAACTGTATTTCTATGTGAAAAGCTCCTAGTTTGTGTCCATGCTCATCATTCCATTTAATTAAATTCAAATCAAATAAAACATATGTTTATTTTTTGTTTATTTTATTTTTATAATCAAATAAGAAGCAAGTGACAAAAAACAAAGTGGGAGAAAATAATATTTTTGCAGAAGAGAAATTTGATTTTGACAATTTTGATTTGTCAGTTGCAGCATTTGAAGGTATGTTATTCCGAGATAACAACCGCTAAATAACAAAGGCTCATCTAAAAACGTTAAATCACCCAGACCTTCAGTGAATATGAAAAATGGCTTCTAAAGTCTAAAGTTACCAGAGACCAATTTTTTATTTCTTTATTTTTTGTAGTGAAAACTGCCTACCAGTGTTTTCTGCTACTATTGACATCGAAATTCTGAGTACAGCGCTGCACATGTGTTTGGAAGTCGTTGCCTCAGCCTGAAATGTTTGTGTTCATGTGATTTGACTCTTAAACAGACTGTAAAGCAGAAGTACTGATGATGGCAACTTGCTGGAGACAAATGCAGAGAGAGCCTTCAGATGGGAGACCATAATTGTAATAGATGGAGAGGGGAACAGTATGTGGGTGTCTCACTTAAGATTCATGGACCTGGCGCAGATGCAGAGGCTTAGACAAGACAAAACAAAGAGATCGAGAAAGCGGGTGTCAGCAACACTTAGCCAGCAGGCCTTACACTGTACTCTGAGCAAGGCTTAAGATGTACATATCAACACTGCATAGAGAAACTCAGTTGTATTGTTCTGCCGTTTCAATTATATTTAGAAAATTCCACAGACAATTACGTGCTTGGCAGGTGCATGGCAGATACTTTTCATAATTGTTGAGATAAAAAAAAAAAAGCAGGATGTGTATCCTGTGAAAAGGTGGCAGAGATTAAATTTGCAGATACAAATGACATTGTGACTCCTCTCCTGTTCTCTTCTGTAATTGGATTAGGCCCTAGATAGTGTTTTTGTTTTTATTGTTAGATGCTGAATTACTAAGATGTCTTTCTTCATGCCAATAAATAATACATTTTTGGCAGCAATGAGGGTGAGTGTTGTTATTTCCCCATGCAGCGTCTATATCTGTCAGACAGGAGTTTTTTTATTTTTATACTCCAAATGTGGATGATTTCTTTTTTTTATTCAGGTTTTGTCTGTTAATCCCTGCATACATGTCAGTCAATGAAAATAAATACAATTTAGGAGCGCACCCTTCTCCTACCAATGACCCTTATGACAATACTTTGTATGTGGCTAGAATTTGGTAGCGACAAAGTCACAAAACGTGTCAAAATATTAATTTCCTTTTTTATCAGCATTTTTTTTGCCGTTTTCAATGTCACATGATCCATTAGGAATCACAATATTTGGCATTGAACAACATTCAGTCATTTTCCTTTAGTTTAGTACCTTATTTATCAGGGGTCGCCACAGCAGAATGAACCGCCAACTATTGCAGTATATATTTTACACAGCAGATGTCCTTCCAGCTGCAACCCAGTACTGAGAAACACTCATACACTCTCACATTCACACACACACGCACACACACAAAACGGCCAACTTAGTACATCCAATTCACCTATAGCGCATGTCTTTGGACTTGTGGGAGAAACCGGAGCACCCAGAGGAAACCCACATGAACATGGGAAAACATGCAAACTCCACACAGAAATGCCAACTGGACTAGCCGGGACTCGAACTAGCAACTTTCTTGCTGTGAGGTGAGAGGGCTAACCACTGAGCCACCGTGCCACCCCCCATTGAAGAACATTTAAATGAAAACAGAACAAAATAATTGCATTAAGTGGAAATCACGACATTATTATAGGATAGAGTGCCTCTATTATGCTATTTAAAAGGCTCTTAATTTTGCACTGGAGATCTCAGTACAAAACAGCTCAGCTTTATTTCTTCACCATATCAGATGCTCTCTAGAAAGTGAATCATTCTGCACCTACGAACACAGGCCCGGTTTACACTAATATGTTTTAGCTTTAAAACGCCATTTCAGAATAAAAACGATTCACGTCCACACTGGCGTTTCACCTAGTGTTTCTAAACAGATTTCAGTCCACACTACACTGCTGAAAATACACATCAAATGACCAAACACTCTGGCATGCGCTGCAGGGTATGTGCGCGTCTGAGCTCCAGGCAGTCAGCGGGTGCTTTGAGCGCAGAACCCCAGGTGAGAGCTTTGTATGCGGACAGTTCATTAAGAATCTACTGATGGATCTCATCTCACTGTAGTTGTTAAACGTGATATTTAATTCATTTTGTTGTCTATATCTAACGACATATTCCCTGACTTTGGTCTTTTGAATCTATTACTTGTTCTCAGGTAACATGTTTTGGTTGAGCGCAAAGATAAGTTAATATATTTATGTAATCACGTACACGGATTTTGCACATTTGACTGATTGCTTGCCTTTATTAACTATAAATGTATAAACTTATTGTACGTTATACTTTTATAATGGCCATTATTGATTACTAAAACTGATATTCAGCAATACAGACAGGGTATGTTTTGTATTTTTCACTGAAAATGAAAGGAGGCAGTAATGTCTTAGACTCCATTTTACCATATGCATTCAGTGAAGATGACGGTCATATAATATGTAGCTACACGACGCCTCAACATTTTGGGTGTCGGTTAAGTTGTTAATATCAAAATGAAAATAGGCAGTACCTTATATAATGTTTTTATTTGATTGTTAAGAAAGTGAAACAACATAGCCAGGGTGATGTGAATGAGGTAATAAAGTACGCTGTTCCCTTTCATGATTTACCTGACTTGTCCTCGGGAGTTTGTTTTCCATATCAAACTTGCGAAGTCTGAACTTACAAGGAAAGGATGCAAGACTGAACTTTGTGTAGGCTATTTAATATTGTGAAAAAAGCCCCAATGAGGGGCTGCAACATTCGGCATGTCTCCGTTTTCCACCATCCACACTGACACAGAGCAGCAACGTTTTAAAATGAAAACGGCCTCTTCAGCGTTTCCAAAATGCTCCGTTTTCAGCGTTCGAAAATTCTGGGGGAGTGTGGATGGATGGCGTAATCGTAGCAATACTTATGCGTTTTAAAACTAAAACAAACATATTGGTTTAAACGGGGCGTAAAGCTGTTCATACGCAACCGTGCAGCTTTCATGAAGGGATCATGTAAACACTTCGTCACCTTGGAATTATAAAGTTCTATCTGCATTCTGAATGATTTTGAGATATTGAGCTTCAAAGTTTTTGCATTCTATATAGCAAACAGTATGTGTGCAACATTTGTTTTTGTTTTTTTAATCATCTTAAAATGTAAACAACAAAAAAAAACATGTTAATAACTCAGTTTTGACAAATATGTCAGATAGATCTTATAATTCTAAGGTGACGACTTGCATGTAAAGGATAAAATACATCCAGGTGGTGTTTTTTGCAGAATAAAGTCTGATGTGCTTATCAGCAGACTGTTGTGACCTCGTGTACCCTTCTTCTGATGGCTACTTCCAGGAGGATAACGCACCATGTCAAAGCGTGAATTATCTCAGACTAGTTTTCTGAACATGAAAAAGAGTTCACTGCACTCAAATGGCCTCCACAGTAATCAGATCTCAATCCAATAAAGCACCTTTGGGATGTGGCGAAACGGGAGATTCACATCATGGATGTGCAGCCGACAAATCTGCAGCAACTACACAACGCTATCATGTCAATATGGACCAAAATCTCTAAGGAATATTTCAAGTACCTTGTTGAATCGGCCACAAAGGATTAAGGCAGTTCTGAAGCCAAAAAGGTCTCCAACCCGATACTAGTGTGTACTGAATAAAGTGGCCGGTGAGTGTATATGTGTTTGTGTTCAACAGTAGAAAGAAATTAACAAAAAAAAAATTGAGTGAATAGTAAATAGTGAATAAATTGTCATTTTTGGCTGTACTAACTTTAAAGGAAGGCAGGTAAAAAGCCACCATAATATTAATTCTCACAACACCATTCTTTACAGTTAAGGTCAAGGTTTGGCACGAAGGTGCACGCATCAACTTCATCTGACAGAATAAGAGCACTTTGTACACCCTCTGTACTTCTCAGCCTTGTCACAATAAGTAGATCTAGACCAGTGCGAACCTACAAGATAATCTTCATCGCTCCTCTGAGCCAAATCACTGTTTGAGGTCTTAATCAGGAAGAAGGCCTGAGCGCAATGCAAAAACCAGCATCTTCCTCACCACACATATCTTCCTTTATCTGCTGCTCTGAGACCTGTCGAGAGCCCTTTGGTAGGCTGGGTAATAGCCGAGTGCATCTCTCTCCAAGGCATGTGAGATTATCCTCCTGTAGAAACTTCTGCACCGCTCTCTTCTCAGTGCTTATCACTTCAATGGATTTATAACAGCTTTCATGGTGTTTAGATTTTCTTAAGTGCAGCTGACAAACCCTTTATCTCTTTCGCTGCGTCAGTAGGTGTCATCGAAGAATACAAAAATGAGAAAGCTATTTAAATGATGCAACAGAGTGCAAAAAGGTTAGAGATGCTGCAAATTCTAGAAGACGGCAGAATGTTATTAACATAGATTTTTTTTAACTATTTACCTATTTTTATAGACTACTAATATGCTTCGTATGCTATGCTATGTTTTAGCACATCATTTCAGCATCGATATCGCAATGTGATCGTTTGCAATAGTCACATCGTAGGTACAGTGCATCCAGAAAGTATTCATAGCGTTTCAATTTTTTTACATTTTTTATGTTACAGCCTTATTCCAAAATGGATTACATTCATTTATTTCCTCAAAATTCTACACACAATACCCCATAATGACCATGTGAAAAAAAAGAGTTTTTGAAATTGGTGCAAATTTATTAAAAATAAAAAACCTGAAAAATCACATGTACAGAAGTATTCACAGCCTTTGCAGTGAAGCTCTGAATTGAGCTCAGGTACATTCTGTTTCCACTGATCATTCTTGAGATGTTTCAGCAGCTTTATTGGAGTTCACCTGTGGTAAATTCAGTTGACTGGACATGATTTGTAAAGGCATACGCCTGTCTATAAAAGGTCCCAGTGTTAACAGTGCATGTAAAAGCACAAACCTAGCATAAAGACAAGGGAGTTGTCTGTAGACCTCCGAGACAGGATTGTCTCGAGGCACAAGGCTGAGAAAGGTTACAAAAATTTCTGCTGCTCTGAACGTTCCAATCAGCACAGTGGCCTTCATCATCCGTAAGTGGAAGATGTTTGGAACCACCAGGACTCTTCTACAAGAATAAACATTCTCTGGTCTGACGAGATTAAAATTTAACTTTTTGGAGTGAATGCCAGGCGTTACATTTGGAGAAAACCAGGCACTGCTCATCACCAGGCTAATACCAACCTTACAGTGAAGCATGGTGGTGGCAGCATCATTCTGTGGGGATGTTTTTCAGCAGCAGGAACTGAAAGACTAGTCAGGATATGGGGGAAAGATGAATGCAGCAATGTACAGAGACATCCTGAATGAAAACCTGCTTCAGATTGCTCTTGACCTTAGACTGGGGCGATGATTCATCTTCCAGCAGGACAATGACCCAAAGCATACCACCAACATATTAATAGAGTAGCTTCACAACAACTTGGTGAATGTCCTTGAGTGGCCCAGCCTGAGCCCAGACTTAAATCATATTGAATATCTATGGAGAGATCTGAAAATGGCTGTACATCGTCCCTACCAACCTGCAAGAGCTTGAGAGGTACTGAATGGGCAAAAATTCCCAAAAACAGGTGTGCCAAGCTTGTGGAATCATATTTTAAAACACTTGAGGTTGTAATAGCTGCCAAAGGTCCATCAACAAAGTATTGAGCAAAGGATGTGAATACTTATGTACATGTGATTTTTCAGGGGGGGGGTTATAAATTTGCAACAAAAGATGTCAATTAAATTAATTCATAATTAGATTGCCATTTAATCTTTTAATACTGAGGTACTAATGAGCAGTCCTTTAACTTTTTTAAAATGTGAAGTAGTCATTACAGGTTTTAAATTGCACTTAATTACACAAATGTTAAGAGTTAGAGAAAGACAAACCATTTAATTCTTCGATTATAAATTATTGTTTTAGGTTTCAGTCAATTAAAAAAAATCTTAGAGCACAATCATCATAATTGCTATCACAAATGCACAAACAGATTAGCACTATATTATTAAGCCAGTGTATTATTTACAAAAATAAAGCACAGTTTGTGTGAGCTTTACAAATGCGACTGGGAACTGAATTTTTAATAAGAAAAAACACAAACTCAGTAATAAAGTTATTGGATTAGGACGGAATGTACAGCGCCTCATACGGAAATGTTCACAATATTGACTAAAGTGAAGTCAATATCACATAAAAAAGATAAAATTAAACCATAGTTTAAATGTTCTTGATAGCCAGGAGCACAAACTTACAAGTGCAGGCTTGCAATGCCTGGACCTGCCCTGAGGCTCAAACAACATACAAAATCACTCACTACGTCACTATTTCTCACAAAAACTAAGCCACATTAGTTCAAACCTTCAAGGTGATGCTAAATGTGCTCTTTCATCTCAGTTTACCTCTATACATGGTGTTTTTCTACAATTTATCTCAATTTAAAGGGGATATGTTATGCCCCTTTTTATAAGATGTGATGTAAATCTTTGGTGCCCCCATTTTTTGTGTGTCTCTTTAAGTGCAAATTAGCTGCTGCTTTTTTTCCAGAAGCTTTACATGTTAGGCCATGTCAACACATACATGGGTATTTTTATAAATGGGGTTTTCCCTGCTTTTGTTTTAAAAAACAAAAAAAAAACAAATCTCCATCCACATGACAATGCAAAAACACACTGTAACACATGTTAAAGGCACGCCGAACCAACAGGGGGTGATAATGACACTTATGGTGGGTTCACAACAAAGGGGAAGTACTTGAACAAGTAAATTGCATACAAATCAATGTAAATGTGAGAACAGAGGTAGATTACTGTCCTGCGGGCAAACAGCATGAAATAAGCCATGAATTTGCACTTTGCAGCAAATGTGCGGAAATTTCATTCGCGTCTTCCATTTTGGTGTAAACCCAGCCATGTTGGCCAATCAGAAAAGAGAAAACAGCACACACGCTGACATCATAAGGCAAAGTCTCAGGTTGAAGTGTCCACACAATCACACTGTACCTGGAGTTTTTGAAAATCATTACCCTGGCCAGAATTTTCATAAAGTTTCGGTTTCAGTCACCTGACACTGCGTTTTCGTGTGGAAAACAGCAAAACCATTTAGAAAAAAGTGTGGCTTTGAAAATACCCGTGTTTGTGTGGACAGGGCCTTATTCTGAAACTCCAGAAACAACAAAACAAATCTCACACAGCCAAAATGGCAGGAATCAACTGTAGTGGAGTGGACAAGTGGAAGTGGTAAAAACTTTTAGATGCACCAGTGCATTTCCGAATGGTTAGTAGATACATTTAATAGCGGTTTTAGATTAATGTTGAATAAACTCACCGACTAGCGCATTACTGCTCAGTTCTGATGCAAATATACTTTTACAAAGTCTAAAAAGACACAGTGCCAAGATAAAATGAAAGCTAACCTTAAGTTCCTTTATCACTAGTATTGTAAAATCTGATTTTGAATAGCTCATTTTTTCACATGCTTGCAGAGAAAGTCTTATCAAAATAAAGTTACTTTGCTGTCCTTTTCGTGTTTTCTGGGTTGGTAGGTGCACTGGTGGGGACCATATTATAACATAAAAATTCTATTTTTATAACATAAAATTTCTATTATCTTTTGATAAGGCCCATACACATAAATCAGGATGACTATAAATATAACAATAAGTATATTTTCGTCCACACATTTGCACATTACCCTCTGGTTACCAGCAGATGTCCCGTTACTAGTACATCTTACCAGTGAATCCAGCTTGTGGCACATAATCAAACTGTGAATTTAACAATTGCTAACAAAAACACAAATTATTCTCACCAGGATTTTTAATGGCGGCAATACAGAGTTGCCAAAACTAGCATGGAATACCTGAAGTAATTACATTTTTATACTTCAATTTAGGGCTGGGCGATAATTTGATATCGATAATTATCACAATATATATTTTTTTCAATAAAATGATAAATGACAGTTTGATAAGTGTTCGATAATATTTACGCACTATGTGTAAGGCTGCGCAGGCATTTTGCAGCCTGCCCTTCCGGATGCCGCACACAGTACAAGTGTACAGCTATACAGTGTTAGTTGCACTTGGAGTGGTAAGAAAAGGTCAGTCACATACATTGTTGACAAGAAATGTCACTAAACTTCAGTAGTCTGGAGCTACTTAGTTTTTTGCAATCCGATACAAAACAGAGCAACGTGTCGTGTACTGCAAACTGCGCAGACAACTCATGACATTAAAAGCAGGCAACACCACAAACCTGTTTCATCATTTAAAACAACACCACCCTTATACTTCCATGTAATTTTATCATTAATTCCCACGGCATAACCAATTGTTCCAAGATAGTCAAGATCTTTGAATAAGACTTGAAATGAGGGCTTAAAATCATTCAGTGTCATCTGTAACTTTTAAATTGTGTGAGCCCTTTATATTTAAACGGATTCTTACTGGCTGTCGGTGTTTTGTTTATGATCCCATCAATATCATTCTCTACATCTTTATTGTTATAGCTGTGGTATGAACTCTGGTTGCTTTACATTCAGAACGATCATTAAAATTATGCGTTTAAGAGTACATCACTGTTCTCCACGTCTGACGAAAACAAATACAAAAAGTAATTCTTCTAGTATTCACAAATTCATCAACACCTTATAATACTCTTAAAATCACAGCAAGATAGGAGGACTAAATGAAGGATGTGCCAAGGTGAGGTGACAAAGAAAGAAGACAAGGATAAAAGGTAAAAAGACTGTTGGCCTTCACATATAACAAAGCACCTCTGATGTGAACAGTGTGCGGGAACTGTGTTTGTAGTTGTGATTGTGTTTGTGTTGTGTTGTGTGTATGCTGCCAGGGGATTTCATCAGAGGAAGCTATTATCAGACAGCTATAGGCCAAAAAAAAGCAGTTTTAAGAGGAGCTGGGGCTTTTATAAAGATGTCTTCTGGCTGAAAAAGAGGATTTGGTATTCGGCAGATGTAATGGAAAAGAAGAACAACAGTCTCACAGTTTCAAATCCCAGAGAGACAAACTTCAAGAGACAAACCATGACAGATGGTCTTCAAATATATCTTCCGACAACATAGGTGCAAAACAGTGGCCGAGCTTAAACTTCAAGACTTCGTAAGGAAGTATGTAGGAAGTGTTTTTAAACTTCATACTGTAGGGCAGTTGAATGCTTAATTCTGATTGGTTGATGAAGGTTAAGGTGTGCAGTTATTTTTTTAAGGACTTGAAGTGCAATAGTAGAAGGTGAGCAGATTTAACTGCACTACAGTTCCAAAGCCCTTTGCTAAATTATTATAGCCTTTAACAGCAAAAGACCAAAACCACAGAGACATTGAGCATGTAGACATATAAAAACAAAAGGATATACAGTATATGAACTTTTTACATGAGTTTTGCAGCCGTCTCATAAATATATGCAACAATATACAAAAAGCACATCAGTTCTGCAGGCTTCTCAAAGAAACAGTGTTGCACTGAAAAACTGCAAGCCATTAATTGGTAGCATAGAAAATGTGTTCTGGAATCAGATTTTGCCATTAATAGAGACACTGGTGTCAAACTAAATTGAGAGGCACCCAGACATATATTTCACCCTTAGTCTCTCTGTAACTACATTAGTGGTTCCTCAATTCTCTGTTACTAGCTCTAAAATGATATTTTAAATGTTTTAAACTTGTCAACACTACAACATTTCATGAACAAAACTTGACAATTGTTTGTAACGGCACGTTTTACCTAATTTTGGCCCAAAGATTTTATTTTTTTTTAAACAGTTTAAAGTTTACTAGTATGCTCAAACGTCTAAGTTATTTGATCTTTGAATAGCTTGGAAAAACCACCCCATGTTAATTTGACAAGCTTATAAAAGGGGAAATATTTATTTTTTTCCCTTCCAAAGTGTAAATAAAAACTAGTAGATTTTTAACAATGTCCTAGTGGCAGTGATCATAAAAAGCTATTTTAATTCACATCAGGATATCGCAGACATTCAGTGACAGTTCAAAATATTAGCACGTTCACAATAAAAAGTTCTACACGTTTATTTTGATGGAAGCTAACTAAAAGACTTAAAGTAAGATATCTGGATAAAAAGCACTAGAGTGATTAAATAATCAATTCACTTTTGTTTTGTTACACTTTAAAGGCCAGTCACATTTCTTACAGAAAGTTGATCTGATGTGAGGACAAAACACCAGTGCAAGCTGAACAGAACAATGCAGCACCGAAATAAATTAAACAAAAAACATGGCGAACACCCAATTTAATGCCTCTTTCCACCTACACTAACTCGTGAAAGTAACCTACTTCCGAGAAAACGTCAGGTGTTTATCTTACCTGTTGAGAGGGAACTCTGAAAGCTTGCTTTTTTTACTGAAACCCAAAAGATTCCATCAAATTCCACGATTCTGTAAAACCCTACCAGTTAACAGTTTCTGTACAATTTAATACCAGTTTCCACATTTTGACTTGCACTAAACTAGGCTGCACCAATTAAAACACCGGCAACTGTAGCCACGCCTCATTCTCTTCTCCATTGGCTGCATTAAGGTATTTGAATACAGATTGACGGCCAGATAGGATAGACCAGGGGTCACCAATCTCGTTTCTGGAGGTCCGGTGCCCTGCAAGGTTTAGCCCCAACACACCTGCCAACACTCCCGTTTTTCCCGGAAGTCTCCCGTATTTTAGACCCATCTCCCGTATTGTTTTGTCTCCCGGAAAACTCCCGATATTCCACCCCCTCCCCCTCCTCAGCTTTTAGGTACAGTCCGGCCTAAAACCTAGTACATGTGCGCGTGCTCTTTAGTCTGCGTGCACCCCTCACCGCTCTACAGTTAGCGCGCACCTCTCTACCCGCCTCTCTTCAGTTCGCGCGCACCCATCTCCGCTGTACAGTTCACGCACACCTCTGCACAATTCCAATTGACATTGACCAAACTACATCAGTTTGCACCACCTTCTGGGTAAACTTGACAATTCAGTTTTATCTATAGACATCATACAAAATTTATCAAACGACTTTTGAATAGTTTTGTCTATTGGCATGAGACTGGTCTTGCAGATTCCTTGGCTCATACTGAGAACATTGATATAATTTACAACCTAATTGACATGACTTACTGTCCACCATGTTGATTGAGGCTGAAGTCACACTAGTTTGAGCTTGCGAAATTCTGTCGTACGGCGCTGCGAAAAGGGGCGGGATTAAACAAGATGATTAGACATTAAAAAAGCGAGCGATTGCTCCATGTTTTAAATTTCTGTTCAGAGAGGTCATGTTTTGATCCTGGATTGGTCTCACGCAGTCAAGCGATGCGATTTCGCAGGTCAGAGTTCACCAAGCTTGAACTTTATGAATGGACTGTATGAATGGAAGTCTATGGGGAGAAAAGCCCAGTGTGACTGCGGCTTTAGTTGCTTTGAACTCCCCATAGATCGTTAGCCAAATTTCCACCAAATTGGGCTCAGACCATGCTGCCGAAAAACTAGAATTTTCCAGTTGCTCTGTAGCTTGTTGCCATGCTTGTTATAATGTGGGCACTGGGCTGCCCCGACAATTACTGCTTGCAGCTATATTTTATTTTGTTTCCAAAAATAGTTATTTTTATTAAGAAAAGAGAGACTGTTAGTTTTAGGCAATGTGTGTTTTAATTTGAGTTGTAATCATAGATAGTGTTTATTTTATTTTTTCCTTCCATTATTTTAAAAGTAATGCAACCATTCAGAAATCTCTCACTTGTAATGTGAACATAATTACTGTACAAAAGTTGTTAGTAAATTATGAGGGCAAAAAAAAATACTCATGAATCATAATAGAGTTAAAATATTTAATTAATCGAGATTTAGATGTTAGGTCAAATGGCCCAGCCCTAAATAAAACCAGTAATACAGACACAAGAACTGACTCAAGAACACAAAAAGCTTTATTACTTATACACTAGAATTAGCAGACACATACAATGTATATCTATATAAATACAGTGTGTACCTGATAAGCACATTGAGTGTGAATGGGCTTATCAAAGTTTTGCATGCTTAGGCCAGACATCCTTGCGTGTACTTTTCTCTAGCCAACCAAAGGCCACAAAATCTGGTCGCTGAATGTACACTCATCTACAATGCACAAATCTATTTTATTCCTTTTTTGTCTCCTCTACAATCCCTCCTCCACTTTATCAAAAAATACTCTCTCCAATTAAGACAACCTTAGGGACAACAGTGCAAGCTAATCTGATTTTGCAGCACTTCTGAAAAAAGGGATTTATTTTATGAAATTACTGGCCAAATTCAAAACGGGGTGAGAAAAAGAGTCACAAAAACTAAAGAAAAACATAAAAAAATTAATTGGTACGACACTGTAAGAAACTCCACAATGACTTAGACATTAGTTCTGTATGACCGCGGCAGTCCTTCTACTGTGCACCCAACTTCCTTATGTTGATGATCAGTCGTTTGCTGTATTCTCGGTGGTCCACAGGCTTGGCGTCCACTACGGTCACTTTAATGCGAGATTCATCCTGTGAAGACAAAGCAAAAGGGATTACAATTCACGTCTCTCCAAGTTTTCCAACTCATCCAAAAAGCACTTATAAAGTCTCCTAAGGGAGCTAATGACTGAGATTGTTTGAAAATGGAGTGTTGCTGTTTTTTACACACAAACCGGTTACAAGAATTTTCAGTTGAAGAAAATGAAAAGGCGATGATATAGGGAGCAAAGAAATGGGGAAAAAACAAAAAAACCTCTAAATAGACTACACTCACTAGCATCTAGCATAGACTAGCATCTTTTAACGATCCCTGTGAAAACTCCTAACGCTATTAGTTTAACCTAAAACTCCATTTAGTCACAACTGCAGCCATTAAAGGTATTTAAAAGTAATACTGCCTCAGAGAAAGAAAGGGGAGATTAAATGTAAATCTGCCATACATTAATAAGCTTTAATAAAATCATTCTCCAAGTCTCAAAGCACACAAAAACAATCAAATCAAGTGAAACTGCATAAGCAGCACTGCAGAACTAGGTTTACAACAATCATCACTGCTGCTTGCAAATGATAGATGGGGACCAAAACAATTTCACAATCTATAAGTGGCAAATCCTATTTTTCGATTTGAGCACTGGCCTGATTATAGACTGAAATGTTTTATGACAACACTTCTGCTTCTTCTCTTTTCTATCACACATTTAAAGTCGTCCTTTACCAAATTAAAATCAGACAACAATCAGAATGCTGAGCTATAATGAGAACGATGAACAAACTAATAGCAAATTACTGCATGACATTTTAATTCGCATGAACTAGACTGTTCGCATGAAACTGTACTTGAGTCTAACAACTCAAATATAATTATGAATATAAAAAAATATTTTTTAAAGTGGAATCAAAAGCTTCAGTCTGGATAAACGCAGAAAAAAAAACCCCATCTAAATGCTACTTCTGGGTTCATGTGGGTTCACTGGTCTCATTCACTAATTGCATGAAGTGCGTTATGAGCACAGAAAAGTTTCACACATCCACAGAATTCCCAACATGCGTGAACATAAATTTGTTCTGACATTTGGTTTGTTCTTAAAAATGAGGCTAATTATCATAGCAAATGTTTCAGTAATGTCTAATTTCTAAATATATTTACTATACCCTTCCCAATATCTTTGAATAATGCGTTTTAAAAATGAAGATAATACATTTATGTTCTATACTCCACCACACAACCGAAGAAAGAATATTTAAAAACTGTTCAATGATTAGGGTGATCACAGTATTAGATTGTTCACTACATGACTGTTTTGATCAAAATAATTCACAGTAAAGATATTTCAAAATGTCTACAGATACTGAAGTCAAAAATCAATGTTTCATACTACTGCATTCAAACAAGACAATTACACTTAGAGGAGACTTTTAGTTTAGCATGACATCAAAGCACAACTATTTAGGAGATTAACTTGCTTTTACTTCCATCTAGGGCTGCACGAGATCAGAAAAATCAGATATTTTGTTTTGCTGCAATGTATATTGGGATATGAATTTCAAGAGTTCACACTTAGATATTGCTTTATAATAATAGCAGGTTTGGCATGCTGGAGATAGGCTGGATGTGGGGATTCTTCAAAAAGCGAAGATAAGGGAGTAATGTTAAGCTGCAGTCACACTGCACTTTTCTCCCCATGCGTCAGGTTGGAAACGCAAGATCGTGCGTCAAGTTTCGCAGATTGCTGCGTTGGAAAGTTCAAGCTTGGTAAACTCTGACCTGCAAAATCGCATCACTTGACTGCGTGAGACCAATCGAGGATCAAAACATGACCTCTCTGTACAGAAATAAAAAATATGGAGCAATTACTCGCTTTTTTAATGTCTAATCATCTTGTTTAATTCTGCCCCTATTCGCAGCGCCGTACGAGCGAGTGCGAGTAAGCTCAAACTCTAGTGTGACCACAGCTTTAGTCGGACTATTTATAATGAGTTTAGAATGATCCTAATTGGCTTACTAATGATTACAGATAAGTGACCAGCAGCGATCAATCATATAATGTGCTCCTCTCGAAATTAGTTTGTGAAACTTTACTTAATTTGCAACTGTTGATTTAAGTAGCTCTATTTGGAAAGATTTCATAAATTTAGATTGATTGGAATGATTAAGTCTTTTTGCCGTGCATCTGTATAAAATAGATTAAATTACAAGCGTATATAAATACGACAGAGCAAAACTAAAAAGGTTTTCTGGAGAGTCTAACATTATTCAAGTACAGAAATTAAACAATCAAATGTAAAATAACATGGTCATGATCATTGTATATATATATATTTTTTTTAAATAACATGTAAAAATATCTTTAATAAACAATCTAATCCTCCGATGTGATTATCGCAGATACACACATTGCGATAACTATATATGGTTTCATCCGTACTTCCAACTAACATCTTAGTATTAACTGAGGGTCTGAATGACCAGCCATATTTGATCTGGTGCATTTATAACAAAATGAGGCTGAAATTATATTTGATAGTAATTTTCCATAAAATAATAATGAATATGCAGATTAGATGTAAATTATAAACATAGATTATATCCTAAATGAAAATACAAAAGTGTATTGATGAAATCTGCATTTACAGCACAGGTGTCAAACTCAGGGTTAGAACTAAAGCATGAAGAGCTGAAGCCCTCCAGGAACTAATTAAACACACCTGATCAAACTAATTGAGTGCTTTAGTCTTGTTTCATACCTACAAATAGGTGTGTTGAAGCAGGGCTGGAACTAAACTCTGCAGGGCTACGGCCCTCCAGGAATTGAGTTTGACACCCCTGATCTACAGCTAGAGCCAGATGTTCATATAAAGATTTCCTTCAGAGCCATGTTTTATTACACATATAAGTCTCATTGTGCCTTTCTGTGAGAGGGTACTCTCTGGTGTGGAGTATGAACTAAATGAATAGGGTATATGCACAGCAAGTGTTTCTTTCCATACTGATAAACTTCTGGTGAACAGTTACTTGTGTGACTTTTTTCCATTTTATACGGGGTGCACGTAACCAGTAAACAGGTGTGTAAAAATATGGACCAGATAAAGCACTAGAGAAGGGTTTATGTACGTTGTTGTTGACATTTTTGAATCTTCTTAGCCTACCCAAGTTGCTTGCAGTAATTTCCCAATGCATAATTGGTAAAATTATTACAAACACATTAAAATGTGTGTTGTTAGCAGTGTAAAATAATGCACTTGTTTTTGCTATTTATATTTTGTCTTCCAAATAGCAATGACAGTAGGTTTTGAATTAATTTTACATTAGCTGAGATGTAATTCAACTACATGTGAATCAAATGACATGTGACACAGTAAAAAGGCTTGAGCAACTTTACCATGCTTCTGCCTGGGAGAAAGAATGTAAAATAAAGTTGGTCTTTATGTGTACGGACAGAGTTGCAGTCATCGTTGGGAGTTTACAAGAGTGTGGTTCCCATATTACTTCAGATGGTGGCAGTTGGGATCAGTCAAACTTGAGTGCAAGCCAGACAATCAAACCAAATGTAAAAGCAGCCAGAATCACCCAATTGCGCATGCAAATGACATTTAAAAATACAAGTTTGTTTAGATTTCAAAGACATAAAAATATATTATAAAAAATATGCAACATATAACTCAAAATACTGGATTTTTTATTACAGCATGCAGAATGGTTGTGCTGTGAGTGGCCCAAGCAACATTTCCAGGTACCCAGGCCAATAAAAATTATTGTGCACCCCTGGCAATCTGTGATTTTCCCTTTTAAATACTGTCATCACCAAAACCCAGATATTGAAACAGCCCTAATAATGGCTATAAAAATAAATGCTTGTTTTTTTTTAATATATCAATTATTGCCATACAATATATACCAGCAGTTTAATCGCAAAACTCATATTTTCAGCAATTTATCAGGTTTGAAAAAATAAAATTATCTGATATTTTCCCTGTTTAGGTTAATAATACAGAGCAGGGTTTTACTGTAGCTCTTGTGTGTCTTTATCTGGAGAAACTGCAAACTCTAATAAGATCCCCATTTTCCTTCACCTAAGCTAAAGGTGACCTTCACAAATGCTGACTGTAGCCTTGTATTTTGATTTCATTACCTGAACATGCAATTTAACGATCTCCACCAATGTGATAACTGGGAATTTGGATACTGATACAGCATTTCAGATGCATACTAATTTCCCTGAAGAATAATAAATCTCATTACGCAGAGACTGACTGCAGCACTGATATGAGCCAAACACGATTACAGAAAGAAGATAGACAATTTAAAGCTATAAATTTGTGAAACTAATATCAGATGAAGTCAAACTTGAGTTGACTTGAATTTTGAGAAACAACATATGAATCGCAAGTCTGATAACCAGAAGAAAAAAGGTGATGAATGAGGAAAATAGCCCACGAGGTATTAAGATGCTCTGGTGCTTTGCATTGGGTTTAAGAGCAGGTGTGTTTGAGAAAAGCAAACGGACAAAGTGATGTTCTGGGCTTCAAGTTCACAAACATTTTTACTATTCACAGCTAATCTGTCAATTTGTTTTTATTTCTGTAATGCTTTTACAATAGCTACGTTTTCAACCACCTTTTCATGTGCATTTTGGATATGTGCATAAAAAAACGGTTGATGGAAACACCAAGATGAGCATACATTTTTAAAATGCGCATAAAAACATGCGCATAACTGAGTAGGATTAACTTTTTATTCGATCAAATGCGCATAAACTACAATGGAAACACCTTTACTGAACAAATTCCAGTATGCGCATTAAAAAAAAGTCATGTGACTTTTGTTACTTGTTTTAATAGATCATGTGATTGTAAAAATGTGCATGAATGGACAAACCAGCAAGCTGAGCACATTGTAAAACATCTGAAATGTTGTTTTGGTCATTCAATAATGCCAGTATTAGTGTTATTATATTATTCATTACCTCCAGAATTGTCAAGATCCTCTGTGCTCCTTCATTGCCTGTCAGCATTGTCTTCTGAGGCGCAAGTCATTTATTAAATAAAGAAAAGAATCATGTAGCAGCTTTTTCTACCGCAGCAAATTCCGTTTTCACTTTTAATACTTGCCGCCAGTAAATCAGAAAGTGACAATTTTGTTCTCTTTGACTACTTGGATGGAAACGCTGCTTTATTCGCACGTCTTATATGTGATATGCCAGTTATGCGCATAAATTTAATTTACATCTTTGGATGGAAACATAGCTAATGGAGACTCTGTCAAAGCAGCTTAACATAGAAGTTCTAGTAAGCTGAAACTGAATCAGTCCAGTTTTCAGAGCTGAAGTTCAGTTTAGTGTATTTTAATTTTCACTGCTGAAAGTCCAAACACTGAAGAACAATTCTAGCATTGTGCAAGATTTGCTGTTTAGTGTTTGGTGTGGTAAAATCGATGTGGTTCTGACATGGCTCTCGTGTAGCACGTCATATGGAAAAAGATCAAGACACAGAGCAGTTTATCATCAATGGCAATGTGGTGAATGGGAGGCAGAATGTTGTGTCTATTTCCAAAAACCTCAGTCATAACTTCAAAAATTTTTTTTATTTATTTTCATATTTTCCAAAAAGCAATATAGTGAAATGTAATCAATTAAACTTAAATATTTTCTTTTCTAATTTATTTTAAAACATAATTTTCCCTCAGTAATCACTGTAATCATGATTCTGACTCCTTGTCCAAAGCTTAATATAAGCACTTTCCAGGTGCATTTTCAAAATTTTCCACCATTTTACATGTATGGCAAATTACATAGTATTTATTTAAATACATCAAATTTCCTCATCTTTCATCTTAAACGTTTATTTACTTTTATTTAATGCATTGTTCACTCATGAACTGGTAATTCCCATGCACTGTTATTTTATGCAAAAGCAAAGATTTATTTTACTTAAATAATTTAATATTATTATTATTATTACCTACTTGAAAAGACCAAAAAAACAATACAATTACATTAAGTACTTTCAAGCACTTGATCCAAAATCTAAGGACTTAAACCTTGAAAACACAATTTAAAATTCAAGCATATTCAAGGTTTTCTTACAACCATACAAATGCAGTGTAGTACATTTATTTGGTGCATTTGTATCTTAAGTAATCAAACAGTAATTATTAAGACACCCAGCAGTACTACTTTTCTTTCTTTTTTTTTTAAACTTACATTGTAGGTCTCCAGCTTCACTCGGTTCCGGAAGACAAAGGTATTGAAGTTTGCATGCTGAAAGACCTCATCAAAAGCAGCTTCGTTCTGTAAACCCAAGGCAAGGCAATATTATAAGAGGGTTACAAATAAGACATTGTGAAATTAAATTATGTTTGTCTCTTAATATAGACCACTCCATGAGAGCCTGAATGAGCCTCTGAAGAGTAAGACCTTGTTAAAAATCCTTGGGCTTTGAAAGCACATTTCATAAACGCCACAAAAAGAACTCCAATTCATTCACAATGTGCTGCTTCTCGGAGCATCTTTGTAGTACACGGGCCAATCCTCGAGGCCACACTTTCATGTATTACACGGATAGAAAAAGCAGGAAGGAAAAAAAAACAAAGGTTGTGAAGCAGACAAAGAAGCAACTCACCGTGTCCTTTAGTTGGCCAAGATAACCAGAATTTTGGCCCAGAAGAACCTCGGCACAGTCTTGAAAGCAAGTCACCCACTGGTTGTCTCCAAAATCAGCAATGTTGGCCTGACAGAGAATGAAATGACAATAATGAAAAACACAAAAGAATCACTTCATGTTTTATGTTCATTAGAAGTCACGTCTAACAAATAAAGCCCAAACTGAATTGGCTGATTGGACGATAAGGTTCTGAAAATAGAGACAGAGCACATACAATAACTAAACTGAATTGAAAGTTAGTGGTCAAACACCAAATCAAAAAAATTCAATAAAATTACAACTAGGCATTACATTTAGGTTTATTCAAAGGAATCACACACCAAAAGCACAAACCCTGACAATTAATACACGATTCAAACTTCTAAAATATAAATGGAAAATGAGAGTATAACTCCAGAATTGCTTCACAAATTCATCCCAAACATTCCAGATCAATGTAATAAAGAGATAGGAACTCTAGATTGTTTATAGGAGTGTTTTTGGTTGAATTTTTGGGTTGTTTTATCCATGATTTTAAAACAGCATATTCCCAAATATCCCCCCAAAAATCTGTCCATTTAATTTGTTTAACTTGATATACCATCATTTTGATACCTTGATATTATCTGTTTGTACATGCATTTATATACTTGTAATTTCTATTATTATTATTTTTTATCTATATAATTTGTATGCTTTGTTACATGTTAAAGGTTCCTAAAAATCTATGCTTTAAAAGATATCACACACCAGATGTGTCACAGAGGCTGCTTTTACACTGCATGGTTCAAGTGACCCAATTCAGATTTTTTTTCTCCCATATGGCACAGAATGGATATGGCCTATGTACATGCAAGCAGGAGGAAAAAAAAAAAAAATTTTAAAATCACATGGATTCCGATTTACTCAAATCAGATTCAGGCCTTGTCATGTGGAAATATCCAATATTCAATTCAATTCAATTCATGATATAACTTGGATCCGTGCCATCGTGTCTGAAGTGTGAGCAGGCAGATCAGATTTTCACCTGTGAATAGGAGTCGCGCGTCATTAAAAACCATAGCGAATGACGTCAACTCTGACGCTTTCATTTTGGAACAGACTTCAGCAGTCCAAAACCTTAAATCTCATACACAAGGACTAAAAAAGCTTTTATATTGTCATGTAGCACAAGTATTTAAGGATGTTAACAAGAGAGCACGAGCACAACATCTGCCAAATAAACAATATAAACTAATATAAAAATATTGCATATACGTGCGTAAATCATGCTATGGACATGACAATAAAATCCCTACTGGTTTAAAAAAAAGCCTCAAATAGAAGAATATGGACAAATGAGAACTTTTCTGTCATAAACTATAGCAAAATAACTTTACAAATTAAATACAGGAAAGGAGAAAAGAGCGCTCTTATTATCAGCTGTCAGTCAGCGCCCACTCTTTTCTTCCTGCTCATTGCGCCTTTGCCTTGTGCAGAGTAAATGCAGACAATTGGATACGAGTCACTTTTAAAATATGATGTAAGCAGGTCATTAAAAAAAAAGTAATAATCACAAATTTGGAATCAACAATCAAGATCTGGGGTCCGTTCTTCGTATGTGGATTACTCAATTAGCTGGATTTGGTTATTGACGATTTGACACGATCCAGGATCGTTTTGTTCTTCAAAACTCATCCGAGAGCAACAGTTCTGGTAGCTCAAACCTGCTCGGGAGCAGGCTTATTTCATATACAGAGGATTAGATCGGCTTATTTCAAGCAAAGGTAATACTGAAAGTGTTTATATAACCAAATGATTATAATTTCTTACAGTATTAACCTATAAATTATATACACTTAGTAAAATAGTTTTTTAAAAGTTTATATACAAACATTTATAATAATTAATATTTAATATTAAATAATAATACTTGTTTATGCATGCATGCATGCATACATGCATACATGCATACATGCATACATACATACATACATAAACTTATGCAAATTGCACTCCAAAATAAAAGTAAAAAAATGAGGTGGTTCTCCCCAAGGGGATCAAAGAGAACATTTATTAATATGGATTTTTTAAATACAAATGCATACTATTTTAAGGTACTGATCCAGCTTTAGTACAATTTCTGTATAATAGACATGCACAATATTCAACTTTTGTTTGTTTGTAATAATAATTATAATAATAATAATAATAATAATAATTTATGCAGCAACGCACATTTTGACAGCTAATATGCCAGTGATTTGATGCTTTGCAAAAGTTGCAGACACCTTTACTATCATCAAAATGCTTTTTTGATGCAAAATTAATTTAAATTCCTTACATGATTAAGAAACTAAAATAGGCCCAGGCTACTACAGTAAAGAAAATCTGATCTAAAATTTGCCAGAGATCAGTTATCAAGATTAAAAGATCCAGGATCTGCCAAATCATCTTAGATCATTTAAGCGAGGCACGAAAAAAGAACCCCTGCAGTGTAAATGCTCCATTAAGTTCAAGACAGCAGACCAAAACAGATCCTCAAAATCACCATGAGAAAGTTCAGTTCAAGAACAAAAAAAATGACTTTGATGAGCCTGAAATTCAGGGTATGAATAAATAGAGCAACCAGGAAAAGTTCATTCAAAGCACAGAAAGACATAAAAAAACACAATACTCCAGCCTGGGGTGAAGTTATTGAAGTGAACAATTATTTGAGGCAAATAAAATGCAACTTTATAGAAAACAATGTGCATGGTGATCTCCACAGCCTCCTCAGTCTTGGCTGGATGCCATAGAAAGAGTAGCAGTGCTGGTGTGCATCCACTAACAGAACACAATGTTAAGGATGCGTCGTGGTACTTTTTGTTCTGTGTGTGACCACAGCAAAGTACTGTGTGGAATAAAAAAAAAACTCATGCCTGGAGGCTGAAGCTAAATTAAATCAAAACTGAGTAAAAACATAAATCTTTTTGATTTTAAAAACATTTTGTCCACAGACACGCAACAAGAACGCATTTGCTATATTTGCCCATTCCTGGAATTTGAGATGCAGCTTTAAATACAAAAAAATAAGCAATTAATGAAACGCAGTCTTGGCTGATTAACAGCAAAGCCGAAATGAAGAGGCCTTAAACGAACAATGTATTTAGAGCATTAAAAAAACAGCACTGTTAAATTTGTTTTAGAAATGACTATTTTCAGAAAGCAGAAAAAGGATGGCAGAGATATTTATTTTAGGATAACCAAAGAACACATGACTTCAGAAGCTTGATGTGTTATTTTGAAAGGGGCAGAAAATCCAACAGCAAGTCCCTTACCGAGAGCATGAGACGATATTTGAAGTCAGGGAACTCTTTGTCACATTTCTCACAGCGGAACATGCCATTCTGCTGGTCCACCACCTTCTTATTGCAGTCTTTACTGGGACATGCCTGATACAAGCAGTTCTCTTTGCGGATGTAGACTATGGTGGCGATGCAAGAGAAATAATCAGCCTGGAAAGAGAAGAGAGTTTGTGTCACAAAAAATATTTGATTTCAAAGCTTAAATCATAGTAAAAACACAGTAACAGAATGCAGTACTATACATCCTAACAACCACTTCTATGTCATAAAACTCCTTAAGTTCTTATGAGGTAACTGCAGAACCTACATAGCATGATGTATAGAGTTTAAAAGTAGAAAAACTAAATGCAGCCTGCTTGCAAAATGGGCCAAGCAGAGAGGCAAACAAACGTGCCTATATTCATTTAAGTGAGATATGCAAAGCAGAGAATATGCATACACATAATAAGGGCTTTTGAACGGGGCTGGAGGCAGAAGGAAAAGAGAAGCCGTAGAGCACCTGGAGGGGAGGTCAAAGGCTCTGCGCTAAATGTATGCAGAAGAGACAATGGGAGAACAGGAAGTTCATAGCAAATGTGGTTGGAGATGAAAAGGGAGACACAGCGGTCCCAGGATTTATTTTGAGCGGTTGGCACTTTCACTGCATACAGTACACACTGGTGTCCTAGTGACTTTTCTGAAAGCCTTGAACACCATGCCTTTTTGTGGGAATTATTAAATGCCTCAAATAAACTATCACCTAACATAAAAATATAAAGCACATCAGGCTTTTCACATCTGAATAGTAGTAGCACACATTAACCTCAACCATTGAATACAAACCAGTTATTCACATAAAAAAAAATCTAAACTAATTTCTAGTGTAAATGTGAAATGTGTTTATTGAATCCTTCACTTAACTTATACAAAAAGTAATCAGAGAATAAAGAAGTGCATAAAATGATTTCTTTCAAATAAATTCATTAAAGGGCACCTATGATAAAAATCTACGTTTGTAAGTTGTTTGGACAGAACTGTGTGTAGGTATAGTGTGTCTACTGTCATACTGGAGTAATACACATCTTCTAAATGAAGCTGCTTTGACAGAATCTACATTGTATAAGTGCTATACAAATAAAAGTGAATTGAATTGAACACAAAACCCAACAAGTCATTAAGGTGAATTGAATTGAATACAAAACCCAACAAGTCTCTTTTTAAAATAGGATTTAAATCCCAGTGATTTTGAGGCCCACCGCAAAGTGATGTAGGAGTGTGGTTTTCCCATTTTATGTTTATCCCAACATTTTTTATGCAAATAAAAAGATTAAAAGATTTGTTACAGCTCTCTGTGATTTTTATAAGTTTAAAATGTTTTTAAAACAGGGCAGTTTGTAATAAAGACAGTAAAATCACTATGTAATTATTAACTGCTATAAATCACCAAAGCCGCATGATGTCAGTAAACGCTAATATGTCTGTGTGTCTGTGTGTGTGTGCGTGTGCTGCAAACGGCATTTGTGTGAGACTCATGATTTCAGAAAGGCTTGGAAAAAACTCCACACAAATACATGAAATTAACTTTAGGGGTGTCAAATTAAACTGTTTCTTCAGTGCACCGCGATGCAGACGCAGACAATTTAGTATCGGTTCAGTAATAGATTATAACTGGTCATTACAAACTGCCATCATTTATCTCATATGTTCTATATTGCGGTAGCTTACTATGGCGAGGGAGACAAGCACAAGTAATTAAAACGCTTTAACTACTTAAAAACAAACTCTGCACAATTCATTGCGTGCGTGTTTGCTGGACAGTCTATCACTGACACTTAAGTTACAGCAGAAGTCCCTATTTCACTGCCATTGAGAACATGAAAGTCCATTTCACTCTTTCTCTCACTGTGGTCCTTTGACCTGCTGGCGAGAGGTAACATTTCCTCTCCGCAGAGGTCCGCAGAGTTTTCCTCCGCAATGTCACTCATCGGTGAACAGCGCCAGATCGTTAAAGCCAATCGCAGCCCTCTCTGTTGAGCACGTGACCAATTATAGGGGTGTAAGAACTCACTCAACAGGGCTCAGAAAGAGAGTGGGTTACTTACATTTGTTTATTTGCTATAAATGCTCATGTTGTTCTGTGCATGTATTTGGGTTTTAAAAGGTACAATTCTGAATGCTTGTATTAAAGGACAAAATTGTATTACAAATAATATATAAATATATTTACACATTTTAATACAAGAATTGTTGTGCTGTGAATTAAAATATAAAATTGTGTATGGAAAGCATAGTCAATGCACCGTAATATCAAATTGAACCAAACCGTGAGACTAGTGTAGGTTCACACCTCTTGGTATTTTTGACTAATGAGCTGTATTTCAGCTTCATCCGAGTATGTCTCTATCGCTGACTGCTGTTTATCTGATGTAACGCATGATGAACAGACACACATGTGGGAACGGTGGATCAAAAAAGCAGCTCATTTTCATTCAAAGCCACAGGTTACAAAAACAGCTACAATGTACTTAGACACTACAATGGGCAGATTCTGGAGGCTATAATAAATAATCTGATGGGTATTTTGAGCTGAATCTTTACAGACACATTCTGGAGACACCAAAGGCTTATCTTACATCTAGGCTTATCTGTAAAAGGGGTAAAATAGGTGCCCTTTAAGGAAACACTTCACTGCTGCTGTGAGATGCAAAAACCTTCTGCTCTGACTTGGAACTATTTTTGTTGGTGAAAATTTTGAGCTCTGTGTCTAAAATGTAATTAAATATAAGTTCTTGTTTGTTGATATTTAAGATAACTCCACTATTCCTTTGAGTAATACTAATTAACTTCATTATACTTTTTTTAAAAAGCATTAACTAAACATTAATAATCAAATAGTAAATGTTTCTAGGCTCTCAAGAAGTGCTGAGATGGTCTATACTGTCAGCTCACATATTATTAAAATAACATTCAAGAGTTTACACTTAGCTAATGCTTGAAAAAGTAAAAAGTGTATTTGGCATGCTGTTCCAGGAGAGAGCTCTGAGAATTCATGAGCCCAGGGCTCCTTCCGTTTAGACAGGAGGAAGAGAGGGGAGTCTGAGCTCAGGTAGGTCTCAAGAACTCTGCTGCTATTGAATTTAGGCAGAAGTGGAAGGAGTCAGGGTGGAAGGGGGGTTTAGTCGAAAAACAACAAGGATGACAACAGTAAGGAAGGCGGACTATTTATATGCACTTGGGTATGTCTGATTGGTTGGTTAATGATTGATGATGCGAGACCAGCTGTAGACAAACATAGCACGTGATTCTCTCAAATTTTTTTTAGAAAACATTGTGATGGTAGCAGTCACCAAATATCACATACCATCAACTTCAAAACTTTGTCAGACAATATTTGAAACTAATTGCACTACTGTTTATATTGTTTTTGGGTAGAAAAAAAGTTTTAAAATTGATTGGTATTTCAATTAAAAAAAAATCTACCAATCGGGAGCAGTTTTTACAGTAAAATAGATATTGCATGTTTGAGGGTGAGAGGATAAAGAAGGTGAAAAAGTCTTATGGAGTCAGCTAAGGGCAACTGACCATTTTAGAAATCACATATTAAAGAAAAAATGGAGAATAGACACAGGAGACTGAGGATTACAGGGTGAAAAAGAGGTCAGCGGCTGAACATGACTCTCCTCTTCACAAGGCTCTTGAGAAACACATTAAATCTAATCTTGCCAAGACAAACACACGCCACCCATGTTTACTCTGGTGACAATGGTCCTGATGAGACCGCACAGATGAGATTCTTCTGCAATGGCCTTAAGAAACGCATGCTTCTCAAAAAAATCAGGTCCCGATTCACATTTATGCTGTAAAATTTACTCTTTAATGAAATGCAAAAAAGGCCACTTTGACTTTGAGGACTGAGATTTCAGCTCGCAGTGGATTTGGCATCTTTCATTGGACTATAATCTATACAGAGCCTCTGGCAAAGTCTTAACCCCATATTTTCTAAGGAAATGGGATACGAAAACAACAACAAATGGCAATAACGTGTTACTACTGTAATTGATTTCTGTCCTAACAGGTTTACTGCTGACCACCCAGTTGTTTCGCTTTGAGAATTCGACCCCAATTAACTTCTTGAAGAGCTAGAATTGATATTCCATGTCACTTCAAATAAATAAAAAGCCTCCCGGGAAATGTGAACGACAAAGGCAGAGCGCGGACAGGCTTGCTATTCAATATGTGAAATATCCCCGTAAATTACTGTCATTTCACTTAGTAACAAAAATAAAATCCCTCTGAACATGTCTCAGTGAAATACAATAATTAATCCAATAAATACCTATGTAATTGTCACATTCGTTAAAAAGTTTAATGGTTTCTAACAAAGAGTGCAGAAAATAACATTTGTTGCCTCTCAATATGGCTGGCAAATTGATTTCCTCTAAATAAGTGTCGTGTAGCACTTTAGGAAGTCCAAGTTATTTTGTTTTAACAGCCTTAACAGAAAAATACAGATATTTAAATATCATTAAATAAAATTAACACCACAAATTCCTGTTTCCAACATATAAAAAATACATTCCACTCTGAATGATAAACTTGTTTTTCCAGTTCCCAGTGTGGGGGCTACCAAAGACTTTAATAGTTAGCTTTAATGAGTTAGCCTAATTTTATCTGTCCACATTGGATTAGAATTGTGGGGAGACACAAATCAAATTGAAAAAAATAATTCCAAATTGTTATTTTTATAATAAATAAATAAATAACGAGTAAAAAAAATCTTCCTTAAAATAACTTTAACAAGGACTTTCATTATGGCAACATGGGAAAGAAAACTAGGACACAAACTTTTTTGCAAGTGCAGTTAATTACAGACAACTGGCAGGAGGCTTTTAGCAGCCTGACCCTCTGTCCCAACAGAGCAAAAAGTATGAGATCAGGATGAAAGCATAAATGCATCTTTTCACAGAAAAAAAAGGTTAAAGTTTGGTTAACATTATGTTCAAAGTTCTTCAGTAATTAATAAAAAAGATTTATTTTATATACATGTTATATATACACAAGTCAGTTTATTTTGCTCATATTTAAATGTATTTTCTGTGATATTTTAAATTGGCATGCATTACATAAAATTTCATTGGTTTGGTATTATTTACCAAAACATTAGTATCATGACAACTCTTCCTCATATAGCAGAAAAACAAAAATAGGCTGCAGACAAGGTCAGATTTATTATGCAGCTTATCTGTAGTGTAATCTCTTAATTATTAGGCTCAGTAAATGGAGTCCTGCTAATCTCCATTTTCCATCTCCAGTAAGTAATGCTTTAAGCACACACCTTGGGAAGATTGGAAGGGCATTACAATGTGTAATTAATGAGCAGAGAGAAAAGTAACTGTGTAGCTAAATGACTGCATCCCTGTTTTTTGTTACAGAACATGTAACACAGGACCGACTGATTACAATTAATCAGATGAACAGAAAATAAGAACATAATAAGGTGATAATCCACAAGGTACTTAGAGGAATTTCTAAAGGGGTCATACTTATTACTTGTTCATTTAAATTTTAACAATAAACTGAATTTCTTTACTGTGAATATTTGATACAAGCATATCAGGGTTTTGATATACAACTAAAATTATAAAATGAAAGTCATTCTGTTAAAATATATTTTAAAAATCTAATAAAAATGTATTTATTTTTAAACTAAAGCTATAGGAACATTTTAAAACAAATAATAAAAATACCACAAGTAAATAATCAACAAAACATACAGTAGCTAATTATGCTAAATATAGTCCATGTCTAAAGCAAAAAAAGTCATAAGTTTTATAATAACTATCGTTATTATTGTTTAAATATGAGCAGTGAATTGATTCTATTTGAATTACTATTTTGGAGAACAGATGGATGAATGAAATGATAGATGTTAGGGGTGTGAACCTAAATTGGTTTCGTGGTTCTGTTATGATTATGTAATAGAATTGGTTAACGATGCTTTCCATCCACAATTTTATATATTTTACTTCACAATAAAAGAATACAATTTTGTGTTGTAATACAAGGAATCAGACATATGAACTGTACCTTTAAATTTAACCTGCTTAAAGAAATCACTCTTTTGGATCTATCAAACAAAACTCAGGTACATGCACAGAAAACAACATTTATAGCCAAATAAACAAAAGCAAAAATAAATCCTTGCTTTTTGAGCATTGTCGAGAGAGTTCTTAAACGCCTATGAGTAGTCATTGTGTTCACAAGCTCAACAGAAAGAGCTGCGATTGGCTTTAAAGGGCAGCGCTGTTTACTGACCAGTAGCACGGAGACTGAAGAACAGCCGCAGCTATCACAGCTGATCCATGATAGAAGCGGTGGAATAAAGTTGCTCTGCAGACATGCTCTGGATCCACAAGTATCGTTACAGCAGCCGGGAAAAGAAGAGAAACGCTACCTTACGAACACGCCAACAAGTCAAAAGTCTGAGGTGAGAGAGAAAGCAGAGAAGGAACTTTACAGCTTTCATTTCTTTCCAACCTCTAGTATTTAACTGTACCTTCAGTGTCAGTGCAAGACTGTCCCATCAAACTCACAAGTAGTGGTGTAACGTATCACAAATCTCTTCAGATCACACTATGGTTTTTGAGTCACGGATCAGACCATTTTTCGAATCAGCAACAAAAAATAAATAAATAAATGGAGGAGACAAATGTCATTAGCTTTCAATTTATACAAAAATATTACTGCAAAAGCCCTTGGTTTTAACAAACAGAACCTTTTTAGAATATAGAAATCTTAATTTTAATAAAAATTAAAATCAAGAAAGAACCAGCTAAATAAAAGGAAAATATTCAATATGAAAAATTATCTTTACTACAGTTGCTGATAATGCTAAGTATAAAAATCTAAAATCTTGTACAACATATCATATTTATTTTCAATTAATGATTTAACAATTCACACATAAAACTTTGTTTGTCACAACATATTGGTTAAATAATGTAATTGCAAGTGTCAAGTTTCATTAAACAGTGATTTTAATCTTCACCATAAACATCAGTGTTTATACCTAAACTATAAACTGTTAGCCCAGCACTGTTTGTAACGGGTCTGTTATACAGACTGTTTGTAACGAACTGAAAAAGTGTAAAAACTGAATCTCTCTCGATCAAACGCACATTTGAATTAATAAACATATGCAAATCATGATCATTTATCATTCGTGTTGGGTGGGTTTGAATCAAGATCAGTTACACCCCTACTCACAAGCAGTGAATTGTGCAGTTGTCTGCTTTAAGTAGTTGGAGCATTTTAATTGACCTCCTTCACCATAGTAAGCTACAGCCACACAGCACATACGAGGAAAAACAACGTCAGTACGTAATAACCAGTTATGATCCATTATTGAACAGATACCGAATCGTCTGCATCGCAGTGCATCAAAAACAATTCATTTTGACAATCATAATAGACATTTAAAATGAGTGAGCAATAGCCATAAAGAGAAAAATAAAAGAATACATGGACTGACAACATGATGTATAAATAAACAAAGATATATAAAATGGAATAAATTACAGAAAAAGAGCAATAGACAGAAAAAACAGGCAATATAAAAGACAAACAAACGAGGTAGAGTGATATGTAGACAGGAAAAAATTGTTAAATTTTTGACAATATTATAATGCAGTTTCACAGGGAAAAAAAAAAATAAATTCTACATACTTTGTCTCCATGGCCAAGATGCTCATTTTTGACTTCCGCCAGGGTCTTCCAGTTTGTGTTTCCACCGCCACCTGGTCCTCTCAGCTCTGTCATGGACTGTCCATCCAATGCATGTCCTTCCTTATCATACCTGTAAACAAATAAAACAAAAATAGTGAGTATCTAATGCTGTCGATCATCAAAAAATGAAAATATCTGTTTATTCATACATACAGGCAATAGCTCATCTGTTCAGGCAGATAAGTAGCTGATATCTTAACTACATCGACAAGAGACAGATAAAAAAAAAAAAAAAAAAAAAAAAAAAAAAAAAAAAAAAACAGCAGTGTTGGCCATAGAGGCGCTGGAGGCTACTTGTGAAACGAATCAACAGTATAGAAATGGTTCAGGGAGATGGGGTCAGGACAGCAATGGTGAAATCAGAAACCCATTTTCACTAACGCTCCAGAGTGGCTTGGAAGACAGAGGTTGGTGAGAGAAACGAAAAAAAAACTTAAAAAAAAAAAACATACTCAGGATGAAGCAGTGTATCTGTGGAATCAATACAGCATTATAGTCTAGAGACCGTAGGGTTGGGTACCGGAGGGGTATACGGGTAAATACAAGAGTTCAGGGCTTGCTCTGGAAGGCATGACTAATTGAAAATATCCACGTTAATAGACAAGCGTCTGGCTGCTTAGGCGGTCCCATTTCCCTTTGAAAAATGGGTTTAATTCTAAAGCATGATCTTTCACCTATGCTCTTAGCTCTTCTGTAATATCACCATACTTGCGTACTTCGCTAGATATATTACTATAGTGATGCACTGCAAAAAGAATCAGCCTACTTTAGATCTTTTTTTTTTTACTTTCCCAACTGTTTCCACCACACTTCAATGAAAATATATTGAGAAAAGGCATGCTTGTTGTCAAACATATTCATACGACAGTGACAGTAAATGATACTACGCTTAGAAAAAAAAGAAACTAATTGCGAATCTTGTGGATAAGTCATGAAAGTAAACAATACAGCAGAATAAAACAAACGCTTCACATGGCCAAGACCTGATGGTGTACGATAATTGGCTGACCGAGTCCAATGTATGGATGACTGGTGGTGCCATCGTAGAAGGCAGAATGAACACCAGAGGAGCAAATTGGAAATGGCATGTGCTTTAGAGCAGTGGAGTGACAGGCTGGCGCTCACTGCAGCGTGTCTGAACTGAGCAGAGCAGACAACAAGAGGAAAGCAGTGAGATTGAGCACTGAACGGACTGTCACATGTCAGAGGACATGAAACACTTGTGACAGGAATAGCAAGAGAGAGAAGCAAATTAAGAATGTGCATGCATCTACAGGGGATGCCATTAGTAATTCTAGCTTGAGTTGAGTGCTTTGTTTCTCAACATCTTTAAAAAAAATGTTGCGGTTATTTAAAACTTACGCAAAAATAAACTGTATGAAAGAAATAGAAATATCTCAGCTCTAAAAAAGAAAAGTGCCATGTGTGTCTTTCCAAAGTCATTCCCCTTCTGTTGATGTAGTAAACAGTACAAGCAGCATTTTCATTGGAACCTTTTGTAACCAACACTGTGTAAAGAACATTTAAATATGCACAGCAGTTGCACAGCAAATTGTCAATATTTTAAAAGGTTGCATGAAATTAAAATACATTTTTTAGATGTTAGTATCAGTATTGTTAGTTTTAAAGATACCTACAGTGCATCCGGAAAGTATTCATAGCACTTCACTTTTTCCACATTTTTTGTTACAGCCTTATTCCAAAATGGATTAAATTAATTAATTTCCTCAGAATTTACACACAATAGCCCATAAAGACAATGTGAAAAAAAGAGTTTTTAAAATTGTTACAAAAAATTAAAAAAAACTGAAAAATCACATGTACATAAGTATTCACAGCCTTTGCTCAATACTTTGTCAGTGCACCTTGGACAGTAATTACAGCCCCAAGTATTTTCGAATATGACGCCACAAGCTTGGCACACCTGTCTTTGGGAATTTTTGCCCATTCCTCTTCGCAGTACCTCTCAAGCTCTATTAGGTTGGATGGGAAGGGATGGTGTATAGCCATTTTCAGATCTTTTCAGAGATGTACAATAGGATTTAGGTCTGGGCTCTGGCTGGACTACTCAAGGACATTCACCGAGTTGTTGTGAAGCCACTCCATTGATATTTTGGTGGTGTGCTTTGGGTCATTGTCCTGCTGTCCGTCGCCCCAGTCTGAGGTCAAGAGCACTCTGAAGCAGGTTTTCCTTCAGGATGTCTCTGTACATTGCTGCATTCATCTTTCCCTCTATCCTGACTAGTCTTCTAGTTCCTGCTACTGAAAAACATCCCCACAGCATGATGTGGATGGTATTAGCCTGGTGATGAGCGATGCCTGGTTTTCTCCAAACGTAATGCCTGGCATTCACTCCAAAGTGTTCAATTTTAGTCTCATCAGACCAGAGAGTTTTGTTTCTTATGGTCTAAGAGTCCTTCAGATGCCTTTTGGTGAATTCCAATACTAAGAAGTGGCTTCCATCTGGCCACTTTACCATACAGGCCTGATTGGTGGATTGCTGCACAGATGGTTTTCTTGCTGTAAGGTTCTCCTCTCTCCACAGAAGAATGCTGGACCTCAGTCAGACAGGTGATCAATAACCTGATGGTCACTCTGTCTAAGGCCCTTCTCCTCCAATCACTCAGCTTAGATGGCCAGCCAACTCTAGGAAGAGTCCTGGTGGTTCCAAACATCTTCCACTTACTGATTATGGAGGCCACTGTGCTCATTGGAACTTTCAGAGAAGCAGTAATTTTTCTGTAACCTTCTCCAGCCATGTGCCCTAGGACATTCCTGTCTCGGAGGTCTACAGACAATTCCTTTGTCTTCATGTTTGGTTTGTGCTTGGACATGCACCGTCAACCCTTATACCTTATATAGACAGGTGCATGTCTTTTCAAATCATGTCCAAACTGAATTTACCACAGGTGAAGTCCAATTAAGCTGCTGAAACATCTCAAGAATGATCAGTGGAAACAGAATGTACCTGAGCTCCATTTAGAGCTTCATGGCAAAGGCTGTGAATACTTCTGTGCATGTGATTTTTCAGTTTTTTTATTTTTAATAAATTTGCACCAATTTCAAAAACTGTTTTCACATTGTCATTATGGGGTATTGTGTGTAGAATTTTGAGGAAATAAATTAATTTAATCAATTTTGCAAGAAGGCTGTAACATAAAAAATGTGGAAAAAGTGAATCGCTTTATATACTTTCCTGATGCACTGTATAAGCTAGTGTGCTCCAAAACAGTTACAAATTTCACATTTAGAAGATATAAAACTGATAAAAAAAACATGAGAAACAAAAGAAAACAATTTTATTCATGTCACCTCATACTTTAGTTTCTCTTCAAATCATAACCAATCAAATGCTCTCTAGTATCTGACATGCCCGCCCCCTTCAGGATGCTTCTCATTAGCTTTTCATTTGATGCAATTGAGCTCAACCACTTTTACTGCAGAGCAGTGATAAAACAAAACTATGATAAAAATAGCGGTGATAAAACACTATTGGCTGTTTTAAAAGAGGAGGGGCTACACTGTCATCCCACCCTCTCTGTGTTACGGTTAAGATAGTCATACATCAAATAAAAATGCATATATTTCAAAGTATTTTATGGGTCCTTTAAAGAAAAAGATGTCAATGATCAATTGAAGCACAGCTCACAAAAAAACTACTTTAAAATTAAGCAGATTTTTTGTTGGCCAATGTTACGAATTTGTCTGACCTACTTGAACCAAATGCAATATATTTCAAAGTTAAAATTACATTGCTGAATGCACAGATGCCTATTGAAATAACTTGTATCAACAGCTGCTTTTCCACGATCATGCTGAACCATTTTAAAGACAGTCAGGTTTGGTTCCAGTTGTGTTTCCACATGAGCCTGAAAAGGCGCAGCAAAATTACAAACCATTCTCTGCCCATAATTCTAGGCACAACTAGACAACCATGTCAGTGTCTCCATAGCTGGCAAGGTGGAATCTGACTTTTTTTTTGTTATTCAAAACAGTAAATATCAGGAAAAAAAAATACTCAAAAGTCTCAAAGCCAAAAATATTTGATCATCATCTGCATTGTTGTTACTTTACACTTGCGTGATCAAGGCAAAGACTGACACATCTGCATTATATTCTTCGTTATCAGCACCACAGTGGAAAATGAAAACGTTGAACCAGATAAGCAAACAGAATCCTTCAGCCTGATAATGGAAAAGCTAACCATGTGCCAGTAAATACAGCATCTCTTTTAAAGTCGGGTCATGTGATGCACGAAAACAAATTGATAAAAAAAAGACATATTTTTTTGAAGCAAAAGCTTAGATCAGAAGTTGCAATTTGTTCCACATACAAAGCTTCTCAATGGCCTGAGAATATTTGGAATATAACCATACCAGTCATATGGACTGCTTCTAAAGCTTGGCAAGATAAATCCTCATAGAAAAGCCTTTTGTGGGACAAGTAAACAATAACATTTATTTCACAGTTCCTTTGCACAGCGGCCAATGTTCTCTTCAAGCTCACTGTACAAAAGTATTCCCTGTGGAGAACTTTAGTTATCATAATTAAGCCAAGCAGACATACCAATGACTTCCATCGGTTAAATAAAACAGAGCATCTAAAACTCATGACCCTCATTTAAAATCTCAAATAGATGTTGATGGAGACATCTAGTGTAGGAGTGCAAGCACAGACAGACTCCTTGGTGTGTGTTACTTTATTTCACACGCCGGTTTGAAGGCTCTGACAGGTGGGGTGAAGGCAGAAGAGGCTCCACAGCCTCTGAGAAGACTGTCAGAAATGAGCCAGTCAGAGTAATTGACAACCTATGAGTAAGAGTGCATCAGCGAATGAGAAAGAATGATAATGAACAGGGTGAGAGTGGCAGGGTACAAAGGAATGATGGGAGGCCTGGCTGCTGGTGGAATATCAAGTCCACTGCAGGAAAGACAGATTGAGAGTGTTCCTAATCTCTGACGCCATCTATTGGACAAAATAATACATGCACCATCGTTGACATTATATACAACCACACATTTATACAGTTTGTGGCAATTCTGCCATTTATATAACTGACTGTTACTCTAAAACCAAGCAGGGGTCTTCAATGACCAATATATGAAGTACCAGGAGTAATGCTACTTATACTATTTGACCAAAGAAGATCCAAAACATTTCACTATTACTGAAAACACTCACAAAGAGTAACTGCTCCCTAATTAAATAGAATTAAAAGAAAGAAAATATATTCATTATAGATACTTTATACTTTCCTTGGCTCAGAATTTGGTTTTCTTAATGACAATTTATACTTAAAAATGTTTGCAAAATAAGATCTATTATATAAAACTATATAAAAGGTAATAGTGATCATGTGTCTCAACAGAAATTAAATCAATGATGTAATATTATTACAATCAAAATAAATCTGAAAGCAAAAAGGAACATGCATTGAAAATTTCCTCAGTTCATGTCTTCTAACATACTTAGAAGAAATAAAGCACCTACAATATAAAATAATATAAATAACCCAATACCAGTAAGACTGACATTAAGCAGCACGTTGATGACAACTCCTTACACTGAGCTCTAGAGCGTGAGAATGAATGATCCTCAATCAATGTGATTAATTAGATTGACTTTAAACGGCAGACAATATCTGAGTGCCTCAACATGTTCAACTCCACGTAGACCAGACTTCAAGGTTAAATCCGACTGGGCCTATAGCTTAACAGTTCGAAGATGGTTACTGTCATTTAAAGCCAAGATGAAACTGCGTTTGCCACACATTTTACTTAAGTTACATAGTGAAATGTATTAGTATGTACTTAAAGAAGGTGAAGAGAAAAGAAATTCCAAAAAAAAAAAAAAAAAAAAAAAAAAGATGGTTGGTGAAGAGGGGCCAAAAAAGTGGGCCTGGTGACAGTAAGCCACAAAAATTAAACATGAAGTATTACATTACATGGGTGACAATATCGGTGTGGATATTTATTGACCAAACACCATTGTCAATATTGAGAAAAAATATATAAATAAAAAATGTGGTATGTAGTTTCGATATGAAGCGCTGTAGTTGTGGCTGCTGAGCACGCCTTGGAAGCAGTGCCAATAAGCTTAGGGTGTACGTTTGTCATTTCCAATGGAGGCGCTCGACTTGCATGTGAACCGCATGCATTTTCCAGCCGCACCTAGTTGAAACCATCTCAACTTTTCAGAATGCTGCAAGCGCACCACGATTCATGCAAGTAGAGCTAACCAATCTTTACACTTACTTTACACTTTACACACTTTGTATGGAATATACCCATTTCTGTAAAAAACGAAGACTAATTAGCTCAGACAAACACAGCAAACAAAAACACTGCAGTGCTTTTTTCTTTTCTCCATAAACTTGCATTGGAGCTGCAGCAATGGTTTGTCCATTTGTCATCCTCTGAGAAAATGGTTGACGATCACCTAGTTACGAGAGAAGCCAGGGGAGTGCGAGAGCAAAGCCCATTGTAAATGGTAAAGGAATTAACGTGCACATGATAATAACACATGCGAAAATAAGTGCGGTGGCCAGCAGTTAAAAGATTCTAAATAAAAATGTCACCAGATTGGCTTTTTGGTTTCTTTTCTTGTGCATCCCAGCCACTAGCACCCCATCTGAAAGAGTTTTTAGCATAGGGGGAAATGTAGTCTTTTAACTTCATAATTTGTAATGTTGCAGTAAGTATTTAAAGAATGATGGTTATTTCTTTTACTTGAAAGCTTAAATTTGATTATCATAAGTTGTGTTGTTGAAAAAAAAAATTATTTATTTTACTAGTGTATTGTTTTAACCACGTAAAACAGACTGCTCTAACACCTGTAAAATAAAGTTACATATAAAACAGGCCTCTGAGGTATAGAAGAGGCCCAGTATGTCAAGTGTTGGAAAATAAGGTCTGAATTTATATCATTAGCTGAATTTACAGAAGCACTGATAATAAATACTAAAAAAGCCTTAGGTTGGTTCTATTGGTGTGCAAAACAGAAACAGTACAGTAAAAAAATCAGCATTAATTTTTACTAGCGTATTGCTTTAACCACATAAAATAGACCGATATACTGCTCTAACACCTGTAAAATAAAATAACAACCCTGAGAGGCCTCAGAAGTATAGAACAGGCACAGTATGTCAAGTGTCTGAATGAGTCGTTATGTTGCAGACCTCAACAATAGCTCCAGGTTCAAAACAGCACTTACTGCAGCTCAACTAATTGAAGGGCATCTTTTGAGTCCACTGTGGCCTGCTGGACCTTCAGAAGGCTGGTCAAGAGGCCATGCACTGCGCACTGGCCCATGATTTGAAAGCTCATTATCCCTGGCTCTCCAAGTGAGAAGAGGAGAGACGTGAGCCTGGAGAATAAGCGGTTGAACTTACAAATGACTGCATCAGCAAATCTAAAGTTCTGAAACGTCGCTGACAGAGAAAATTTTTCAGCTCTTCAAAATGCCGGAAATATGCCGGTCCAATCCCTACACACAGCCACCAGATGCTTCAAGCTGGCACTCTGGGACTATGAGAAAAGCTGCTGTGAGAGAGAGAGAGAGAGAGAGCTACCTCTCCTGTTCAGTCACATTCCAATACCCTTATTATGCAAATAAAGCCTTCAGATCCCCCCAAAATAATTACCCTCGCAAACTGGTAGACTAGAGACTGGCAAAACAGAGGTTTTAACCGCTTGTCAAATTGTGCAAAAAAAAATAAATAAAGTGAAATTCAACTTTGAGACCTTGTTATGAATCTCTTTCATCTTATTTTTTTCAAGGATGGGGATCTGTAATACTGGTAGGGACTTGCAGGGAAAGTGAAGAGACACTAGTAGATGCCTTGGGCCATGTGGGCTGTTATTGATTATGGATTGTAATCAAGTGGATATAACATCAAAACATACAGGGCTGAGGTAGGTGTATGTATATACATATATATATATATATACACACATACACAGAACAGCATTGGTGGGAAGCGTGCAATGGCACTTACATAATGTTATAAGTAACTACTTATAAGCTGCTACGAGTGTTATATTGCGTTCATACAACAGTTCGAAGAGATTAATAATGATTTGATCAGCTGTAATTAGAAAACATGCAGTTTTAACCTTCTAAGCAAGGGCTTACTATGCAATACTGGTGCCATCTTGGAAAAACAACATCAACCGTCTTTGATTAATAGATAGAATACGTGCTATCTCTCAGAAATAATAAACATCTTGAAAAAGGCACTATCCTTATAAATAAACTGCATAGTTGCAATCTAAACAACTACATTCTAAATTTAAAAAGCCTCAAAAGTGCATTATGCTGTGCAATAGCTGCAATATTTGTCAAACTGTTGTGAGATTATCGATCTGCTGTCACTCTATGTGGGTGGAGTGATACACAAAGGTAAAGAGGCTGTACGAGTTCTGATACTGCAGAAAATCACACTGCCATCAGCCAATCAGAGTCCTGGCCTAAATTTATTTTACTTGAGTAGAACAGATGTAATTTTCTGTTTTCAGACAGAAACAATAGATGGCGGAACTATACAGTGCTTGTTTTCAAACAAAATCAAAAAGTTAAAAAACTTCTTAAACCAGAGGTGTTGAACCTTTTTTCGTACACGGTTTCTACAAGTTTCACCCAAACTGCATACTTACGCTCTATTCACTCACACTGAAAATTCTAAAAAGAATAAGTGCACTTTAAAGGGTCACGAAACACCAAAACACATTTTTTGAGCTGTTGACAGTTATATATAGCCTCATTTCCACTGAGTGGTACGGTACGCTTTTTTTATGGCCGTTTCCACTGTCAAAAGACGTACCGGACTGAACCATACCACTTTTTTGGCACCCTTTCGGAAGGGTATCAAAGACGCTATACGCGCAGCTGAATGCTGATTGGTTACAGAGCGACGTCACGATCTCGTGAAAAACAAAGGGATCGCCATGTTTTTATTACACAGCAGAGACAACTATATGTATATAATAACGAGCCATGAATGACCTGAGCTTAAACAAAATTTGTCATTGTTTTGATGTACAGCCACAAAGCCAAGAAGATCAAAATCTGCCGTGTCCTGTTGTTGCTTTACGAGGCCCTCTAAAAGTCCGAGCAGTTTTTCGCTTACTCCAGGGAGCTCGCGATTGCGTCTATATTTGATATAGCGAACTTCTTGAGCTGATGATAATAACGTGTGTGATTATTGAAGTGTCTTTGACATCTGATCCGTTCAGAAAAGAAAAAGACAAACACGAGAGTGAAGCGCGAAAAAAAGGAGGAGCCTGACAAAACACAGGAGCGAATTGTTTCATCAACCTGAATCATGAACAAACTGCCATAATTATCATCGCCTTTTGGACTATTATGAACTCGGAATGACGGAATTACTCTTTAACAAAGGCTACATGTGCTGGAGAAGATTAGAGACACAGATGAGAGGTTTGCTCTGACTGGGCTATGTTGTGTGTTGTTTTTGAACTTAAATAAGGACTAATTCCATGCTGTGTGTAGTTTTTTCTGTAATTGGTAACATATCGGAGACTGTAAGGGTCTGTATGTGTTCATATATGTTTTTTTTTATTTTATACAATTACAGACGTAACAGTAGGCTATTTTGCACTGTCATTAATCTGCATTTATAATCAAATCATGTTCATAGAAAGGTTAGTAATAAACATTTATACAGAATTATTTATACGTTTAAAGCATCTGTTTTGTGAAAAGTGCTTCACATATGATTTCTGAAAGACCTGTACGGCTTTACTGTAGACATTTATATGAGCGAGAATGATGTCGACTAAAACTCTGTCATACACCACGCCCACCAAAAGGGTACCCTTTGTAGTGGAAAAGCAAGCCTGATAAAGGTGACCCGTACTGTACTGTACCAGTCAGTGGAAACGAGCCATCAGTGTCCCACTCTGCCATAAACATTACAAGGACACCTATTATTTCACTAAAAAGTGAAAATTGGTTGTTTTTGTGTTATTTTGAGCAAATTCATTTTTCCTGTTTAAAACAAATTTTTGAAGCGGCGTCACAGAGATTAGATACTTGCGTGTGTATTCCAGCGTAGATAGTGGATGTTTGTACCGGCGAGCACATCGTTATGACTCTGAGAGTGCAGCATTAATTCATGAGAAAGACTTGGTTCAAACCAATCAGCGCTTTCTATTGTATATTCAGTGCAACTTTATTAATATGCATGACAACTTCGAAGGCCTTTTACCTGTTACAGTGTTCAGACGACAGAGACGCCACGTTGTGTTGCCAAAACAAGTGAAAGAACGAGAATTTGGAGACATGGGTCATCAGTGTTGCATTTTATTGTGCTGCATTTATTATTGTGCTGCAACGAAGGTTTTGTTTTCATTTCCCTGCTATGAGAGCGCAGTTGGACTCACGTGTGGACTACAGTGCACTAGACAATTGCGTTTGTAAGAAACATTTTTACCCGAGAGCTTTTCACAACTGGAAATGATGAAGTCCGGATTTGCTGCTTGTCTCCTTTTAAAAACAGACACAGCTCCAGTTTGTATAGATTGTCCTGTGTCTACAGATTTGGTAAGTGTGAGAGCAGTGCCCTTTGTTTGTTCATTCAGATGGCAAAGTTAGTTCGTATCGTCAGCAGTACTCTTTCAGTTTTTAAAGACATACCTTAGTCAAAATGATTTAGTTACTAAGTTTACAGTATGTTAACATCACTACAATATTATAGTACAATATTATAGACTGAAAGATCTGCTGTAAATGCTGCTCTCCGCATGTAAACACCACAATGAAACTATTACTGTCATGTAGAATTTTTGCCACATTTTGTGACAGGATAGTCTATACACACACGGCTTTCTGACGCTACCTACCGAGTGCATCTAAGTTACCGAGAAATGCGGAGGATTTTTTTTTCTCCCATACATTGTGCGGTATCAAACATTCCATTAAAACTCCACTCTCTAGCAGTTCCTCTCATTTGTCAAGGGGGACCTGAAGGAAATGTTCCTGAACAAAAAGTGAAAGTGCCAAACTGCAGTTAAAGTTGACAAATTAATAATTTGGCAAATAATTCGATTACTGATGTCCATTTAAACACAGTCACTGTCTTTCTCCCCTGAGTCTGTGTTTGCTTTGCCTGTCAAATCAGCGCATGCCCAAATGGAAACTGCCTTCTTTCCAAATCCTTCCCTCCCCCGACACTCCCACACACCCAAACTAGGGGTGGGAAAACACCCTGCTGAGACAGGGGAGTTTCTTGGCCCTTTAAATAACTGGATGAGGCACTCATTCAACCAGCAATATGAAGTGTGGAATGTTGGTCACTTCAGGCACTCAAACGGCCGCAGCTTTAGTAATGTAGCAGAAGGGGCTGAGCTTTCAGGCACTGATGTTAAATTACATTATTCATTTTGAATTGTGAAAGCAAAATTCTCCTTTATTATTTAGTAGTTTGGACATTTATTTTGCTAATTTGGCAACCGTCAAACATCAGCAGGGAAACTGTTTGAATTTTCTCTTAGTAAAAAAACATTAGTGTTCCATTTGGGACAACACAAAGCATAAGTACATGGTGCATAAGTGCACAGTGTATTGTGAGCCATTTGGGATGCAGCTTAAGACTTTTTAAAGCTATTATAAGTGATATTTTAGACTTAAACAGGTTTACATGCTAAGGATTTTTTTAATGGCCCAGTTGGTCTAGTGCAGGGGTGTCAAACTCAAATTTTTTAATGCGTCAAGTAAAAAAAAAATTTCCACTTAGACCACAGGTGTCAAACTCAGTTCCTGGAGGGCTGCAGCCCCGCACATTTAATTTCCAACCCTTCTTCAACACGCTAGCCTGTAGGTTTCAAACAAGACTGAAGGACTCAATTAGTTGATCAGGTGAGTTTAACTAGGGTTAAAACTTAAACTAAACTGTGCAGAGTTTGACACCTGTGGTCTAGTAGAAAAGATTTTTACTTGACCCATCAAAAACTTGTATTAGTTATTCCCTAATGTGTCAAACAAACAAACAACTCGTAGTTGTATACATACTGTTTTTTTTCAACATTACTTATAAGCTCTTTAAAAACTATAATAAACTAAATGTATTCACATGCAACAGTCTATCCAGGTCAGTGTCCTCCACCTATATGGTCTATAAATACATGGAGAACTTACAAACTAATTTTATTGTAAGAATTAAACTATATTGGTTATAAAGCTTTTAAATTAGCTATTATAATTTTGGTTAAATTTGTTAAATGAGATAGATTCTTGGTGATTGGATGACTTTTTGCCTGATAGATTAGCTTTACATGGACATAGTAAAATTAAGACCGATTTAAAATGATTTAAGACCTACAAGTCAATAATTCAGTCAATTTAAAACTTTAAGGCCTAAAATTCTGTTTTTAAAATGTAAGACATTAAGACTTTTAAGACCCCATGGACACCCTGTTTATAGTAGTGCTTTTTGTTAAGAACAAAATTTCAATCCATCTTTCAAATGTTAGTTTTAGTCTTAAAAAATAAAATGCGCAAAGATAAGTGTAACAGACAGTTATATTAGTGTGTAATATGTGGTAGTAACACCACAAATTCAAAAGCGTATGTGTTCAAAAGCCCTGTCCCCATGTGTAAATGGTATAACTGGTTTTGTTTATATAACGTTAACATTTTCTAGCCGTCACAGTAGTTGTTCTGATGAGTAGCAGTTGTTTTGATGCCCAGGGAATAAGTAATTCTTTAAGCAGCACATTAACTATTTTCTTAAAACAACTAAATGTCATTTACTCATTTACTTATTATGTTTAAAAAAAACATATAATTTTATAGTATTTTGAAGAATGTCGAAACACTAAAACCAAAAGACTCATGGTACAAGATTCCTCCAGTTATGTTATGTAATACACTATATATATATCTATAAAATGCAATTCATTACATCTCATCTTAGAAATGTGAAAGTGTGCAATGATTGCAGTTTACTCAATTGCAATCTGGTGATTATGCAATAACTGTGACATGTTTATCTGAGATATTTTAAGCCTTATAATTATAAATTTGGCAGTCCCAACACACACCTAAATTGGCAAGAGGAAGCAGAGGAAACATTAATGAGTCATAACAGTTTTTTCCAATTCCGTCAGAAGCGAATAAGAATGTATGAGGATTAGGACAGCCCCTCTGCTCCAAAAACACAGGCAGCAATCATATACTCAGTGCTGCTACCTTGTATACAAGCATTATAACACCATCATCTCTCAATGAGGCATTCAGCTCCGTTGTTTCCCCCTTTTCCTTGTTTCACATCCCAAGAGCAGAAATAAACATTTCTGTTCTCAAAGGGCCCAAGTCACACAAGTCCACAAGGGAAAATTGAGCATCTTGGCAGGGGATTAGCCATGATTTGCATTCCTATATCAGCCTGAATGCAAAGCCCACCAGAGTACCGCCGATAGAGCTAATCTTGATATCAAAGGGATGAGCATGCTCACGCTCTCCGAGTTCTGGAGTGTGCATTTTAGTGTCTGCTCTTTGCTCATCCCAATTCTCACAAGTGGAGAAATAAAAACAGGGGAGCATTAGAACGCATCGGTTTCGTCTAGGACAAACACTTAACAACAAATGCCGCGTATTGCACAATGTGCAAGACAAACTGAGAAAATTCACTCACCAGCCCCGCAGTTTGTACGCCTCAGGAATGTCAGGGTTGATCATGACTGTGCTGCTGTAGAGAGTGGAGAGAGAACGCCCACCAAAGTCAGACAATCTTGCACCCTTAATGGCCAAGATGGGTTGACCACTGCCATCAAACGTCTCTGCCTGCAGAACAAAAATGACGGGGGAATTGTTACGCACTGACCTGACAATGTGAGTATATGTTCCTTCGAAAATGCAAACACATTTTACTAGCTAGCAGCATTGCAAAAGAATCATGAGCTACTTTGGTTTTGCAGATTTGGGGTTTCATGGCAAATCCTGATGAGGTGAAATGGTTGACATGCCAAATAGAAACCGACATCTGGCAGCTGCAATGGAAAAGGGGAGATTTTCCCAATGCTAAAAAACAACATCATCTGGTAGCAGATGATTTAGGGCTGAAGTAAATTATTTTCGTGAGGATTTCAGTCAGCAGTGACTACATTATCATTCAAATACATGGGGTCGATAAAAAATGTATACATTTATTTAGTAATTAAGCAATATAATGCATAATTATTAAACATTTATAATAAATAAAGATTAATCTTATCTACAGTGCATTGACGACTATTTTTTATCAGTTTAGTAACAGACCATAACAATTTATGATTGACGACTAAAGGTCTGGAAACGTTTATTTGTTCTATAAATATCCACAAATATATTTGAGTATCCACAAAAAAAAAATATATATATATATATATATATATATATATATATATATATATATATATATATATATATATATATATATTTTAAGGTTTTCAATGCAGTTAGATAAAAAAAAAAAAGTGTTGAAGCTTGTATGCATTGAGTATTGCATACTTTCAATAATCCAGCGTTTGAGTCAGATAAATGCTCATCATAACAGTTATTCTCACAATAACAGATAAGGTATGCATAAATTAAATTACTGATTCATGAATGTCTCAGAAATTTACACGTTTATTAATGAGCACTATCATCAATATATACGTCGCAGATTTTTTATCTGCTCAGACTAAAACTTGAAGATGCAGTGCATTAATCTGAAAAAAAAAATCCAGCTCAATTTTTTACGCCTGAAAATATATGGTTTATTTAAAGCGATATGAAACAACCTTTAAAATGTATATTCTGGAGGTTAAGAGGTATGGTGAAATAGACCTCAGTGTGAAAAAGTTATAATTAAACAATTAAACTTGAGGCTAATACGAGGGTTAATCAGCTCTTTTCAGCGTTGACAAAAAAGTCAGAGCACAAAACAACAAAGCTTTCTGAAGGACAGAAAAAAAAGTATTCTATAATAGAAAAAAAACTTATTTAACTTTAAAGGACACCTATTTTAACCCTTTTTTTAAGATTTAAGATAAATCTTTTGTGTCTCCAGAATGTGTCTGCAGAATTTCAGCACAAAACACCCATCAGATTATTTATCTTTCAGAATATTGGAATTTTCTGCTCTGAACACAATGTAGTTGTTTTTGTTGCCTGTGCCTTTAATGCTAGTTCTCCCCACTCACCGTTCCCACGTGCCTGTCAGTGTGTCTCAATCTCCGCCTTGGCTGCGTCAGATACACAGCACAGTGACAGACATGAAGGAAGCAGATCTCATGAAGCGTTTGTGAGAAATACTACAGTACTGTAGTATTTCTCAGAACTTTCCCAATGATTATTTGATGTGTTGTGGAGTAATTAAAGTCCTTCTGCAACGAGTCACACACAATGTTGTGACAAAGTTCACGCACAGACACACACACACACACACACACACACACACACACACACACACACACAAACACACGCGTTTAATTTTGCACTGTTTTTGCACAGCAAATGTAACAGGATGCACATAAATATCCACTGCTGTATGGATATTCGTTATGTTCATGTACAAAATAAACCTGATTTAACGTCCACAAACCGGGATTGAAACGTCTTCTTTTATAATTGTACTGACATGCAGCTGTGCTGATGTAGACGGTAAAATCGCTGTAATTCATTACAAACATGCACTGTTTTAAAAACGTTTTAAACTTGTTCAAACTCATTATTGATCATATTTGATGATAATAGATGATTACAGAGAGCTGAACAGATCTTGAAATCCCAGTTGTTTTGCTCAAGTCCTGTCTTGTTAATATTATTATATGCATTACTACAGAGACATGTTAATACATAGCTGACAATAAAATCAGTGAGTGGGGAAACCGCACTCCTACGTCACGTTGGGCCACAAAATGGGAGGGATTTGGATCCTATTTTTAACGTAAGGAAAAAGATACTTATATATAACTCCAATATGATTATGGACACACTATACCTAAACACAGTTCGGTCCAAAAAGCTTTATATATATAAAAAAAAAAAAAAGATTTTCATCATAGGTGCCCTTTAAATTATAACCACATCGGATAGCATTACATTGCTTAACTGCACTTTGAATCAAATTTCACCCTGTGCAAAATCTATAGAGTTATGTTAATCGTAAGTTAAGTCCAAACATCTGTAAATTAGTGTATATCAATCAGGATATACAATCTTTGATTTATAAATGCATAATACAACACAAAGTACAAAATTTATGGTCCAAAAAAATAATAATTACATCACATTTAACCATTTTACAAAATCATCCATTAAACTGTAAATATGACCCATTACCTGAACTATAAAGCACTGAATACAGTATGATGTAAAATGAATAAAAATGGATGTAGTTACGTACATCACTGCCCCACATGGTCAGCTGGATGACTCTGCCAGACATGTCAATCAGTTGGATGTTCCTCTTGGATACCTCACGACTGTTCTTGGTCGTGATGCGTGCCACATCCTCTGCGTTTTTACACACTCCGATCACATCTGTAAACAAACACACATGCCGTACAAATTCACAACACTGCTTCTCTCTCATTTTATCGAGGGTAAACAGGTTTGGGATAACTATACTACTCATCCAGAATGTAATTCCACAACACCCATCAATGCTCCATTACAGCACGCCATCTTAATCCTCTCATATCAGACGCCGTTATGAATCATTTAGCTGCCATTAGGAGCGTTTCACAAATCAGTGCCAGCACCTGACTCAAATCTTGGATAAGAAATACATCCGCTGCACCTCGGCGTGCTCCGACTACCATTACCATAATTAGAGGCATGCTTATTGACTCTTCATTCTACCAGTGACAGCGTCTTTCTCCTCCAGTTCTGCTAGAACCCGACAGGGACACAAAGTCAATCTGCACCACAGGCCATTACTGTCATAAGCATTATTAATATTGCGTTCATCATCAACGTTATAATTACCACAACCTCCTGGGTCTCAACACATTTGTTACGCTACAGTTGCGCCACACTCTCTTGCGCTGTTAATTATTAAAATGCTGGTTACTGATTATACCAATGGCAGAGGCCAGAGGGATGATGCTCTCACCCAAGATGGTGTCTTTCTCCCGAGACTCCAGGTCTGCAATGGACACAAAGTCGCACTGCACCATGGGGACATCATGACTGTCTTCGCAAGGGATGATGCTCGTCTCGCCATTGAGAGTCATCTCGTAATCGTTCTTGAGTGAGGAGAACTGTTTGTTGGCAATCTTCAGGGTGCCTTTGGAGATGTAGTAGACCTGAAGAAAACAAATGAAACAATTTAGGTCATGTTGTCGATATGTTCTAATTTAGTTTCTCAACCACGCATCTGGAGGACCACCATCTCTACACAATTTCCATGTCTCCTTAACCAAGCACACCTGATTCAGATAATGAGCTCATTAACAGAGACTAAGACCTGGTCTGTGTCCAAAATACTTTCATACTATATAATACGCTAAAAACATTATGCGAGTCGAGTAGTAGGGGTTTCAAAATTAATAGGGGTGTGTGTGGTGGTTGGGGGAGGTGGTGAAGGTAGAGGTTTGTCGCGGATAAGAGTGAGGACCGGGGCGGGGCACGCATTAGGTAGCCTCCACGGACGCACCGGCCTTGGTAATAGACCATAACCCGTTATTACGTACTGACGTCATTTATCTCCTATGCGCAATGTCGCAGTAGAATACTATGGCGAAGGAGGCGAGTAAATAAAGCGCTGCTACTACTTAAAAGGTAGATAATTATGCACAGTTCAAATGCTTGTGACTTTGCTGGAAAGTCTTTCATTGACACTGAAGGAGGTACAGCACGAGCCGATATTTCACTACTAGGGAGAAATGCTGTAAAAATCCATCTTTGTCTCTCTCTCTCTCACTTTGGACATTTGACCCACTCGGGTGTTTGAGGTTACTTTTCCTTTCCTCTTGGCTGTTAAAGCGATACTTGTGGATCCAGACATGAGCATGCCTGAGGAGCAAGTTTTCTCCACTGTGTCTACGCATACGCATATAGAATGTAACCGCGGCTGTTCTTCTCCCGTCACTCATTGGTGAACAGCGCTTTCATTTCTAAAGCCAATCGCAGCCCTTTCTGTTAAGCTGGAGAAGACAATGACTAGTCATAGTCATTGGGTGTAAGATGTCATTTGACAGCGCTCAAAAAGCAAGCGGGATAATATTTACATTAGTTTATTTGCTATAAATGCTCATGTTGTTCTGTGCATGTATTGGAGTTTTGTTTGATACATTCAAAAAGGGTGCTTTCTTTGAGCAGGTCAAATTAAAGATACAGTTCATAGATCTTACTGCTTGTATTAAAGGACAAAATTGTTTTACAAATAATATATAAATATTAATAAATTTATAGATTTTAATAAAAAAAAATCTTGTGTTGTAAAGAAAAAAATCGAATTATGTATGGAAGGCATTGTCAATTAACCGCGATGCACCGAGATATTGAATTGAACCGAATCGATGACATAATCGTAACTGAACCGTGAGACCAGTGTAGGTTCACACCCCTATCGAGTAGTGTGTCCGAATTCATAGCATTCCAAGTATGTGAAAAGTACCTGGATTAACTACTACTTCCAGCGATATTCTGAAGTGCGCATCCGATGAATGCTATGCTATCCCATGATGCACCAGGAGAGAAATCATAAATGGGAGTGAAGCGCCGCAACTGACGTGGGTAGGTCATGTGATCATGGCAAAATGTAGTGCTTCCTACACATAGACCTTACTTGGGCGGGCCACCCAGGTATATTAACGGTCGCCCAAGTATATATGGTGACATTTATTTTTTTTATTATTGTCATCCTTTTACACTTTTTTTGTATTTGCCAAATAGCCAACCATCCACAATCGATTAACTAGTGGAAAAATCTTCTGTTGCCCTACCCGTTTCCTACTTCTCGTTGTGTGTGTGCGAGAACTGTCAACACTCTCACATGCTTAGCAGAGACCCACAGAGACGTGCCTTTTTGAGACTTTAAAATACGTCCAGGGTTTCTAAATCTCCTAAAATAAACATAAGTCTGCTTTTGGTTCCGCTTTCTAAAGCCTGTTTCAATAATATCAATAATATCCACTGACTTGTATATAGTCAATCAAATGAACCTAATTAAAAATTGCAACAAATATTTTTTTTGACCCGAACTACAAAACCAAATGTAAAACAACTTTAGTGTTAGTTTTGCTTAGTAAGTTGCACACTAGTTTGATCATGTATAAATATCATTATTACTATATTGTATAAATATTATTATAATATAGGCCTACATCACACTGACAATCAAAAACCAAATGACATAATATCAAAAGCGATTTTGGACACAGCCCTGTAGTGGGTGTGACAGATAAAGGAGTCAGCCAAAACATGCAGTGTTGGTGGTCCTCCAGGACTGTGGTTGAAAAACACTGCTTTAATTGATTCTGATACCAAATTTTCAAAGTCCATTTTTTATCATCTGAAACAAAATTTGACTATCATAAACTTTAATATAAAATTTAACATAATAAAAAACAGTGACTTGCATTCCAAAGAGACTATTAATGTATCTAAAGTCATAATAGTATTAATAAAGCACCATTCCTTCGTGCATGTTTTTTATTAACTTGTTTAAATTTGACATTTTCAATAAATGTTCACAGTAAATGCAACTGTACTTGAAATACAAAAAAAAACATGTTTTAATTGTTTGTAAACATTTTTCAAATGACAATTACTAAAAGCAATTCTCATATCATTGTGTCTGAATAATTTTTCAATGCAGTTTGCAATGCAATGGTGGACCTTATAACCAGACATAACTTTTATCCTGAAAATGCAATTAATTGTTGTAGCCCTACTTCTACGAAAAATACATGAGTGATAAGAAAGCAGGCCTTACTTTTCCCTGCTCGATGAGGGAGAAGAATTTGTCCACCTCATTATTGAATCCAGTTGCTCTGATCTCCCCCTATAACAAACAAAAATATATATCTAACTGATTTTTTTTTTTTACAAGTTTCTAATTTGTGCACAGCTGAAGAATGCTTACGCTTTCATCCACAAGCTCCATTGAGAAGAGTTTTCCATCCCCTCTGGAGTTACTCCATGTGCGGATGGCACTCTTGTTAGTGACTCGGGCTCTAATGGTCCATCTGAAGAAAAATGTAATGAACTTAACAATGAAATGTAATTACCAACAAATTGATATACAAAAGACAACCAGAGAAAAAAAAAGATAAAGGTCCAGAAGCGCAGAAGTAAATTTATACAAACTTTGACTGGTATGGATTAAGGCTGGCGATAGGCACAACTTTGGAGCTGCCCCCAGGAGTGTTGGGTGCAGCCATGGGCTTTTTCCCAAAGCTTTGAGCAGAAGGCCTGTTCATTGAACCTAAGAAGAGTAGAAAAAAATAAAACTATAGCTAAGAACTAAAAGTGGAGATCATCACAAGATAAAATTGACTGTAAGAGTACTATTTTGTTAACACTGAAACACTCTTTGATGACAATCTTAGAAAACTTGTTTTAACACAATACCAGCTCCTATGGTTATTTTCAAAACTCTATAAGGTTTGTTTAATAAATTATTTTCTGAAATCAGTAAATTGTTGGGTTTATTTCAAATTTCAAAACTACAGAGTTAAAAAAAAAGGTTATGCACAAACAAAAATGGACATACCATTCGCAATGGCAAAGGACAGGTTAAACATTGCAGTTTACTTTAAATTTAAACATACAAATACAATAAAAAATACTTAATATAAATAATATACAACTAAATACAAAAAAATTCTTACATGTACTGAAACTTATATTAGTAAATAAATAGTACAAGACCCTCCTACCCTTTCTACGGCTACTTTTTTCCCCAGTATACAAAGTTTAAAAAGAGTTTTCAATGTACTGAATAGTTTGTTAAAGAAAGTTGTTGATCAGTGGTTAGTTTTCAAACCGGTTTCTATAGTTACGATCAGATTATCATTTAAACACTTAAAGGTCTTATGGGTATTAGAACCAATTTTACCAACTCTATAAAGTTGATCATTTATACCACTAACAGTTCAAAACTTCCCACCATCTGTCAGCTATTACTGGATTAGAGCTGATGTATACAGAATTGGAATCTGTTGCTGCATCCCAATTCACCTACTCATACTAAGTCTTAAAAGTACAAACTTTGTGAAGAAAAACTATAGACCTTTGAGTGTGTAACAGAAGATTATGGTAGCTTAGTTGCGTGCCTTAACCATTTTACATCATCCACATTTCTTTAATATTTAATTTCCTACTCCATAGGAGATGCAGCAAAAAGACAATCTGCCTTTCACGGTTCTTTCATGCTGAGAAATCTCCTCAGGAATTTATATAATTTTGCATTCAGAAGTATATAATCAAACACTAACACTTTCTTCCTGGATTTCAGTTTTAATCAAAATCTAATCCCACACACAATGTATTGTGAAAAAGGTTATCTATTAGAGTACACACAAATCTGCACTTTGAATTTCCACTAGAAATGGTAGACCATCCAGGAAAATTTTAAATACTAATTTAAACATAATATGATTTGGGGAAACAATAATTCAATTTTTGAATACTACTTAAGACATAGTATGCAATTTGGAAAGCAGCATGTGTCATGGTGAGTTGTGTTCCAAGTCAAGAGCTCATAATGTAAACCAATGCAACTCACCACAAATAAATTAACCGTTTTACAGTAATATCTTTTTTAAAAAAACGTACAAACACTCAGAATAAAATGGGCAAATGTTTAAAAATCTATATTAAAAAAAACACTGTGTAGGAAGCTAAAAAAAAAATCCATAAATGATATTCAGTCTCCAGCACTAAAGTAAAACTAAAGAAACCAAGCAAAGATGTAGAAGAAGCAGATTAAATAAATGAATCAGTGATTTGGCACACGGAAACATTTCCATATACCATTCTTTTTTTGCAGTGTGAGTGACTGCAGTTTATTGCAAATAAGTGTGTGTGTGTGTGTGTATATATATGAATGATACAATAAACCTAAAAAGATCTATGGTATTCAGGTCCTTGTGTCTGAAATTCCCAGAATGTGTTGTGCTGTAACACATTCTCATTCCCTATAAATGAGAGAGTAAAATACACATATCACACACCCACTTAAAAAAAACCCTGAAAGCCACTTTAAGTGCATGTCTTTACCATCGCTTCCATTCTGTGGCTGTAATGGACGTGCAGTTGGAGTTGTAGCTGTACTCTGTGCCTTTGACTGACCTTAAATAAAACAAATAACATTGCAACAACATGACTGATTTAAGGCCATGCAAAAATATATATTTTCATATTTTTTTCAGTTTTCAATAGAATCAGCAGTGTGACGAAGTGCTGAGCATCCATTTAACCAAAGCACTGAGAGCTCTGTGTTTTTTAAAAGCTCCAACAGGTGGAGCACAAAATGCTACAGTGATCATGTGCCCTTAGTGCTGAATTGGGTACAACAAAATTACTTTTACAAAAAATCAGTCATGTCAAATGTACTCTTACCCTCAACATAAGGAGTCGGGTCTCCAATTTTTCCTGGCATTTGGTCCGCAGACTTGAGCACTTCCATGTCCAGTATAACCACCACCCTTCTGTTTACAGCCACAAACAAAGAAAAAACATATGCCTTAATAACAATAATAAAAAACATACTACCTTTCAAAAATGAAATAGGAACAATTTATTGAATTATCATTCAATTGCTCAAGTGACTTAAAGAAAATTATCCTTAAGTGTAAATGTATTTCACTTAAAAGTATTTTAAAATTTTTATTATTCAAAAAAATCATGAAAGAATGCAATGACGTCTGGATGAATGATACTGAGAATTCAGCTTTGCTATCATAAAAATATATCATTTTAAATTTCATTAAGTTTACTTTAAGCATAATTTATAATATGTAATATTAGTATTAATATTTAATATTAATTTTTACTTTTTTTTCTTTGTACAAAATCTTATATAAAAAGCAGAGCCAAAAAGAAGCCCGTCACAAAATCTATTAAGCCTGCTATCACCAACTGTAAAAAAAAGAAAGAAAATGAGATCAAGACCTGGCGCTGAATGCCTACCGTCCATCCTTGAGAACATTAGTGACGCTTCTTTTCAGCATACAAACACAGTTAGTGGCCAACTGGTTTTGCTCAGCCATAGGATTGAGCTGTGTGGACAGCATAAATGCTGTATGCAGGAAAACAAATAGACCATATTATATAGGAATGCATGGTTTCATGACCCTCTTTGCAAGAAGCATATTTACAACAACAAACAAACATATTTCAATAACTGCTCGTCTCAGTTTTTTTATTTATCTTTAAAGACATATGCACACTATTTGGAAATGTATCTGTGCATGTAACAAAAATATTTGACAAACAATAATACAAAAATCCAAAACACATCCTATGCATGTGAATTATTAAAAAATGTAAAAGGACAGACACCAAATTAAATAAACAAATACTTCTGTAGACTGATTACACTTACAGGACATAGTGTGCAGCCCATCACTCATCATGACACGGAAACGGGACAAACCATTTCCTCCATCAATCTTGCGGATGTTCTGAAGAATATTTAACATTTTAAAGTCTTGCACTATATTTCTGACACTACAGCTTAAAAAAAAGTGACAAAATTGTCTTAAAGGAAATGTAAAGGATATGTAAACCAAAAAAAGCATTTAAAAACATAAAAAGAAAACATAAATGGCAAAAATAAAACTGATATGAAAATACAAAAACTAAATAAATAACAAGAAATAAGTTAAGCTTACTAACATTTTAGTTTAAGCTTATTAAAATGTTACAAATTGTGGCTATCAAATGTTAATCTTTGAAATATTTTATTCCCCATATAATGTCTGCAATATGGGCTTTGATATCATTCTTATAATAGCTTTTCAATCTGTTCAGACTTTCAGATGCCTGATATGGTGCACAATGGCTTAGATAAAAAAAAAGTGCAAAAAAGAAAGAAAAAACATTTATTGAATTTAAGAAATTAAGATATTTTTTAGAGACTTATAATAAATTAAAACATATTGAGACACATCAGAATAAATGAAACTAAAATAAAAATGATTAGATAAAATAATCTATTATAAAATGATTAATACATAAACTTTAATGAAACGAGGTTACAAATCTTAAGTATGCAAAATGTAAAAAAAAAACTGGATTAAAATAATCCATTATAAAATGATTAATACATAAATTTAGATTTTTACAAATGTAAATAAAATCTATAATAAACACTTAAGGTAAATAAATATAATACATATAATAGCAAATAGTTAGTATTATATTATCCAGGATATCGTCAGTATACATTTCTAAACATACAAGAAATCACATGCATTTTATATTTGAGGATGAAGACCACTCGCACATTAACTCTAAAATATTATAAATTATAATATGTTCATAAAATAAAATGATTTGATCAATTGTAAATAATGTACAGAGAATCTGACAATTACCACGCACTGAAGAACTGGGTTGTTGACTTCAGTTCCTTTAGTAAGGGACTGAAAAGAAAAACACACAACAAAATAATTTAGTAATAAAACTTATTGCCACGTACTGTAAATCAAAACATTTGAGATATCTGACTTATTTCACACACATTCAAAACTCCGTTTTGCATAACGTTACACGATGAATCCGACTGAGTGTTTATACATTTCTAGGTATTGTTTACGTTTATATATAAAAAGTCTCCGTGTTGTGCTGTTGACACGATAAGACTTAAACTTCGCAAAAACGCAGTTAACGTTAATAAGGAAAAAAACAAATGTTACACAAAACTTTATTAATAATTTGAAACCTTTCCCTGTCATAGTCTAAAGCGCAGGGGGAAAAACTTGTGGCTGGCTAACTCACTTAGCATGTTTACGTCTGCACTGGTTGAAATAACTCTGTTGTTGTAACCTTACCTCAATTGCCCCTTCTGACAGTCTAACAGTCATCTTTTCACAAAAATATAGCGAAGGGAAGATTCAATTTTGCAATGACAAAAGACTCCAACAGACGCGCGTACTGATCGATCTCCTGTTTCCTCGCGCCAACTCTCCAAACGCGCGAAAGTGCTACACACGATGACGCGTTTCCTGTTTCAAACTACATCCGCTGAATGTCAAAATACATACGACACAAGAGGATCCAAATTTCTCTTTCACACGGTTATGCGAAATAACCGAGAAATAATAATCTTATAACTAATAAATCGTATTATGGATTATGGAATTTCAGGAAAAATTGAGTTAACAAACCTACTTTCAGTTTTATTTTTCTAGAAAAGTTTATTATTTAAATTGGAGTTTAATTCCATTGTGGCAAAGACAACTTTAAATAATCTAGCTCCTGTTTATCTAACCAACCTGTCTCGCTACAATCCAACCAGCCCAAAACTTAGAGTTTCTGGTAGTACCCAGATTAGCAAAACCCATTAAAGGAGGTTGGGCCTTCTCATTTATGGCCCATAAACTCTGGAATAGCTTAGAATAGGCTCAGACACACTCTCTCAATTCAAAACTATCAAAGACCTATCTTTTTGGTAAGCATACACACAATGCACCACATAACAGCACCATGCATGAGTGTGCGCAGGTGAGTGGGCTTGACAAACCACCTGTAGGAAACATTCCTCCAGTGTTAATGCACCCGACATTTCGTTAGAAACACTCCTATGCTTTACATGTTTGTTTATTTAACTGCTATTTTCATTCATAACACATATTTTTGCACTAATATTTAATATCTCTTGTTCAAATACACAATGAACAGCAGCGCTAACGGTTTTCCTTGTTCTCCATTTCCACCTGGGGATACTCATCCCAAGATCTCTAGAGATTATGCAGTGCCATTGATGTGATCCAAGTCCCGTGAAGAGATAATGCCAACCATAGAGGACTTTTACATGTTTATATAACCCTGGAACAGGCCACATCCTGAGGAGATGATGTGGGGGTCTTGGAGGAGTGGAGAGCATGAGATTTCTGAAAGACCCCAGTGACGGATGAGTTTCTCTCGTCTGTCCCGTGGGCCAGCCTGAACACCTGCCGGAGCCTTACTCACACATGCAGCTTCTCCATGATGGACGTCCAGCAATCTCCAGCCCCTGGTGCCTATAGAGTGCTGCTCTGCATAAGACGTTTGGCCAGAGGAGAAATGGTCGCACCCAACTGAGCCTGGTTTCTCTCAAAGTTTTTTTCTTCACTTCATCAATTAGTGAAGTTTTGTTCCTCACCACTGGCTGGTTTGGGACTTGTGTAGCTGCGCATTGATGGATTAGCTCTTCAGGGTTTGGAATTTCAGCACACTGAACTTCAACTCTGGACTGACACAGTTTCAATTTACTAGATGTGCTATGTTAAGCTGCTTTGACACAATCCACATTGTAAAAGCGCTATAGAAATGAAGAAGAATTTAAATGAATTCAAAGCTGGTTATTGTGGGAAGTAATTGTTGACCTTTTTTAAGAAATAATTTGAAGCACAAATAATGGCTCAAAATTGCTACAACTTGTTAAAGTAGGCTATACTGTAGGCTAATATCTTTTATATTTACTAAGAAAATATAAAATCAAAATTATAATGTTTTCCGCAACATATGATGCTTCATTTTAAGACTTAACCCTTTAAATGAACACACATGTGAGCCGCTTGGAATATCTGGTCAATTTCTTTTATTAAAAAAAATAAAGAAAACAATAAATCATGACCATTTTTTAACAAGATTAGTGCATTTAGAAAATCAATTCATACAGGGGGGAGTAATTTCAAATGATCCTAAACAATTTACTTTCAGAAGATATGCTAAACTTGCCTCCAAGTGGGGACAGACTACATAGCAATGGCTTATGAACTCATTCTGTAAAAGCATGAAAATAATCTATTTTGGATGAACCTCAAAAGGCTTGTCATCAGTTTTGTCTGCATTGCCAGGGCTTGTGATCATAGTGGATGCTCCAGGGTTTGGATTGGAAATTACTCCAAGGAAAAACGGCGTTTGACTCAAATCATCCATCAAGGCGAAGAAAAATGGCTGGTTGACAGTAAATGAAGGGTTGGAACGAGAGATGACCACACTTGTTGCGGCTACTGCCTCTGCCCCCTCTTCATTTATCTCAACGCTGGACATATGCTGCACACTGGACACAAACAAGGGGCCCTCTGTGATACGGTCAAGCTTTGGGTGACTAAACAGCTTTTCTAAACCTAGAGTGCCATAGAAAAATATATTTGTTAGTAAAAATAATTAAAAGAAATATCAAAAAGCATTAACACAACAATTCCATAATGTAAATGGGCAACATAAAGTATCTATATCAATGGTCTCAAACTCAATTCCTGGAGGGTCATAGCTCTGCACAGTTTAGCTCAAACCACCTCCAACTTACACCTGCTAAATAGTCTCTAGTAGTCTTGCTGTCTAGCTATGTTTGATTAGGGTTGAAGCAAAACTGTGCAGAGCTGCGACCCTCCAGGAATTTAGTTTATATTCATTAATTCATTTTCCTTCGGCTTAGTCCCTTTATTCATCAGGGGTCGCCACAGTGGAATGAACCGCCAACTTATCCAGCATTTGTTTTACACAGTGGATGCCCTTCCAGCTGCAACCCAGTACTAGGAAACACCCATGCAAACCTACACACACACACACACACACACACACACACACACACACACACACACACACAACAGCCAATTTAGTTTATTCAATTGACATATTTTGCACATGTCTTTGGACTGTGGGAAAAAACGGAGCACCCGGAGGAAACCCACGTAAACACGGGGAGAACATGCAATCTCCACACGGAAACACTAACTGACCCCGCTAATGTGTAAGACTACAATATTGTACCAAATTGATTATTTTGTAATATTGTATACTAATGTTGGATAAAAAAAAAGATTTAGATTAAATGACACATCATAATCTGGCTGCACAGAAAAAAAATATTTAGACCCATGATTTTAGCATAGCTCAATATACACACTCCTGCAAAAATTCTATTATAATTATGAAGCTATCTGGATGGTAAAATTAATCTGTAGTTCACATCATATCTGACCTTTCTTGTTTATGATTAATTACTTTGGAAGAAATTTTTTTTTGACTTGTTCAGCATTTTCAGGGGTAACTAATATCTATGCCTGAAAAAAAAACCAGCAGAAAAAGAAATTTGATAACATGAGGACCTCTATATGTGATGACAGCTTGACATATTTAATGCATTTTCACATTTTAATGTAATCACAACAGCCATTATATATTTAGTTTTAGGTCTGTATGAACCGGAAGTTGCGTTCATTTTTTTTTCATATTGTAACAGTTCCTAAATAAACGAAATATCAAATTGGGCTGATTAGATGTAGTAAAGTAGGCATTTTATTCAGAAAAATCAGGAAAAGGGTTTCAGGAGAGATATAGCAACCTAACAGAGACCTCCTTTTTGCCATTTCTGTTTGTTGACAAAACTGACAGTTGGAGGGTCGTGGCTAAGTATGTTAACCACGCCCAATACATCAGACAGAACTAATCTGAGAATTTTACTGAAAACAAAAATGCAATCTGAGATTTAAATTTTAGATTACAAGGACAAACTATACAGATAAATTGTTCACCACAAAACTAGCAATGTGAGCTAACAAAATCATATGGTTAGTTTTGATTTCATTTGTACTATAAATGTTCAAGTAATTTATTTGCATTCTATCTTGAGCTTGCAGGGGTTCATGTATGAAAATATGTCAATCCTGCCTCAAGCTCCAGTTAAGTTCCTACACTGTTGAGAATATAATGTTCTTTTTCATTATTGTATTATTGTGGTGTAACTAAAAATACAGTGTATAAACCTGTTTACCACTAATAATTAGTCATAATGTGTTGGATGCATGATATCTTACCCATGCTTATCATGGCCTCTTGGAGGTCCTGGTTGAAATTGAGTTTGAATTTAGGTAGTTTGACCTGCATGTTTCTTTCTCGTGGTAATCGACTGTAAAGATCTGAAATATTGAGCTTTGCGGCGATGGCTGAAACGTTCACATGTCCAGATGTTGGCATTACCATTAAGAGACTCCTATCGCCTTTAAAGGGAAATCGAGCAACCTGTAAAGGTAAAAAATGAAGGATAGTGAAGAACAGAGATTTAACCAGTGTTAGTAATTTAGTAACATCTTAAAGGCATTAACCTGGGCATCCAGCCCATGATGGGTGAACATGCTGAGTGGATACTTTGGCCCAAGCATCATGTCCACATTAACAATCTGTCTTTCATCTATGTAGAAATTCTCAGTGGAGGTGAAATGAGGGTCAAAGCGGGTGAGCCACTCTCCTAAGAAAAAAACAAAACACTTGTATTCTATAGTACTTTATTGATTTGCACTTGTGAAATAACAAGGGAACAATAATACAAGACCTCTAATGTGACTCACTGATGTGCAAGAGGAAATTGCTAAATACGTGCTGGTAACAGGTGTTTGTTCTGACCTTTGTAGTGCATAGCATTGATGAGCATCATAACAGCGCTGGGAGGCAAGCTGGACAAAAATTCTGAGATGTGCCCATTTGTGACCTTCTTGACCCATTCATTGACGTCATTAACATCAGTCAAAGTGGCTGGCTCTGAGTCATACAGTTTCTGAGAATCTTCCATAAAGTTAGATTTCGCTTTAAATCCTGAGGGAGAAAAAAATAAACATTTATGGATTTAAGTAAAACCGAAATAAATCAAGAAAGTAAAAGTGATAATGAATGGAGAGATGGACATTCATCATGAACAACACAAACGCTAATTTCAAATCCAAATTAATGCAAATATTTAAAGAGCCCCTACTATGGGATTTTGAAAATGAGCTTCCATGCAGTGTGTAACACAGCTCTAAGTGAATAAAAACATCCAGCTGAGGTTTAAATCTGAAAGTGCACCGTGTTTAAAACTATTGATTCTTCAATGAAATAGTCGACTCAGAGTCGAATAAAGGAATTGTGTTGGGTTCGGATCTTTTACCTAAACACATCGACGTCGACACGGTACATCACCAAATATGAGGTGCCAGTTCCGGTAAAAACTAGCCTTTCCCTTTAGACACTAGCAGAGCATGGAGGATCAAGAGACTAATCAAGAGAGGAAAATGATGATCACTGACAGATGGAGATTTTCACAACAATACCACAGTATAGCCAACCTAGTGTTGAGTTTGTTCCTGTCATTTTTCTGATGATTGATACAGTAACCTAAGCTGCAATTCATCGGCCATTTGCTATTAAAGGAAGGAGCAGCAAAGACTTTGTCAGTAACTGTTACAGTTCATATGGTCCAGTTTCTTCCTCCAAATCATAACGTGTACGTGTGATTAAAATTGTTGCCTCGTTTTGTGTAGTTTGCAAAATATGTGTCCAATTGTGTGTTGTAACTTGTAATTGCTCCGCACAGCTTGTAATCACTTATCTATTACAGATCAGTGCTTATACTGTATCTCTCAGGTTAAATCTGTATGGGGCTATTCACATATCGCGTGCAAAACCACGCTGAAAATGAGACGTGTGTTTCTTCCTTTACCTATTTAAATGCGTTTCTGAACTCGCGATCCTCTGCCGTTTGTCTTTGCTATGGCCAACATCAGCTGTTCCTCACACGCAGTCAATTTTTAAAATAGTTCAACTTTTGCCACTGTGTGGATTAATACTGAATGCGTGTCGTTGTTATTACTTGGGGTTAGCTTTAAGAGTAGAGTAATATGCTGGTGTTTAACTGCATTGCTTTATTGCATTCCTGCATTAGTCTCTCATAAACTGAACTGAACTTAAACACTGAAAACTGAACTGACACTGTTTCAATTCACTATAAACTTCCATGTGAAGCTGCTTTGACACAATTTACATTGTATAAGCGCTATACAAATAAAGATGAATTGAATTGAATATACTATGTGTGCTACTTTATAACCGTGGTGGGCGTTTCTCTCTGTCTCACGCTGAACCCAGTGGACCAATCACAACAGATTGATTCATCGAGCCAATCAGCGCAGATTAGCATCAGACTAAGGAGGGGTTTGGTAACAAATGAATCACTGAACAGATCATATGGGACTCGTTGGGATAATTAAGTAAAACTAATTGCATATTATAAGACAATGTAAGTGTTTTTGACCTTGCATGCATATGAGTCTGTTGTCGGAGGTCCCTAAAACCAAAATATGACCTTTTATAATGCATAATAGGGGCTCTTTAAAAAATAATTCAATATTTAACCAAGAGTAAATGGTAAAAATGTTTTTTTTTAAATACACAGTGACCTTATTTGATACATTTCAAGACTGTGTCTGAATTTTGATACACAGCTAGTGTCTGTGCCTTTTGAGTTACTGAAACCATACATGAATTGCCTGAAGACAAAAGATATGTCACATCACTGTGGCATTTCCAGCATGAGAAGTGGGTGCATTGATAAGGACATCAGTAATCCAGCATCAGTCACTAGTACAAACGCTTAGGCCAGCGGAGTAAGCTTTACCTCAACAGTTATTGTAAGCTGGGCTCTGTTGCACTAACACCCCAAACTATATTCCCATCTGGGCCATGGTACCAGTTTAGACCCTTTAGTTCTACCTAGCCTGTAATGAGCCTGAATTCTAACCAGCATTTCAGGCATGGGAGGCAACATCAATGACTATTAAAAGTACCTGCTTTTTTTGGTGGAAGTGAAACTGAAGTGAAACTAAATGAGCTCCTACTTCACAATTATGATCTAACTATGATGCAATTGCAATCAGGAAAATGGACTGGCCTGGAAGCTAGCTCCTATATCATCTGTATCTGGTATGAAAACCCCTATAATGTAAACCCATTGGTTCTACTTTGCTCAGCAAGATTCAAACCACCATTTCCTACATAGCTGTCATGCATGCTAAGGAGAACGTTTCGGACCGTAGCAATTAGTGTCATTCCGAATGACTCATTCTCTAGTGAGTTCTTCGTGATCATAGACATCCCAAGTCTCCTGGAAGTGCCCGAAGTCTCTATGCATATGCGGGAATGAGGGCGCACCCCTCCCCCCTCCCATACTTCAAATACGTCCTCAGACATCTCCCGAAAACTCCCGCAAATCATCGACATACCCCCCGGGTATGACTTTTCCCAATTTGGAATCTCTGAGATCAAGGGAATAGGCTTTACCTGCACTGCTCCTACTAATTAGCCTCTATTAGACTGACTCCATGTACCTGCCATTTTCATCCAGGTCAAGGCACCAATATAAAGGCCCTCATCCCACTTAGAACAAGATTTAGATGGCATGAGAGCTAGGCCTCTAGGAAAGATAGCTGCTAGCATATTTTGAAGCCTATTTTGAGTTTTGATGTTATTGGGCTATTTTGGGGGTATTTTTGACAAACAAACTTAAGTCTCATCTGGATTATAACACCAATCCAAATGCTGTGGCTGTGCACATCATTCCATGCAGGATTGGAACTGGCATTTCTGTCACGAGGGCCAGACCCACTAAAGGACATGAAGGCTATTGCCTCTAGCCCCATTAGCTAGTGCACCACCTGAGGCCAGAAAAGTGGGGTTTACTTGTAAAGCTCTGGCTAGCTGGCCATTTTTAGCCCCCCCCCCCAACCCCTGTGTCTCTCCTCGTACATTTCCAAGCATAATTTGAACTTGCGCTTCCGACAGATGAGGAAGATACACTCAGATGGATGCTAAAGACTTGCACAGAGGCACAGTCTCAAAATGCACGGCTTGATGCAAGGAGAATGAGGTTTTCTCGCAAAGCTCTACACTACACCTGCATGACGATATATATGTGTGTGGGACTCTCACCCGTTTTCAGATAAATGCGGCTGGCGACTGGCATGCTCCTTTTGCGGAAGTTGCGCAGGAGGCTGCTGAGGGCAGTGTGATAGCAGGGCAGAGCATCGGCATGCAGGTGATGTAGAAGCAGCTCTTCTGTATCATTTGTTGCTCCTGGGATTCAGATAAACAAAAGGATTGAATTACCATCTTGCTGTCTGAATTGCATCTGTTATTCTTAGAGTTTTTAATTTTTCATTGTAGATTCCAGACATACCCAGTGCTAGCTGTGAGAGTGCCACCGACAAGCTAAGAGGGGAAACGATGACATTAGGCTGATCTGGACTAGACTTCAAGTTTTCCAGGAACAAAAGGCCAAGCTTCATAATGCCATTGCCTATGGTCCGCTTGATCTGTTTGCCCGTCATGTCCCCATCACAGAGGGTATCAAGTTCCTCCTCAGACGAACCCTCTTTCTGCCCAATAGAGGGACCTGGCATTGGAGGATCTGCTTCCAGGCCATCTGGATTAACTGTGAGTTCTTCTGTTACAGTGGGGTCAAGAGTGGCCTCCAAATCCTGAGTGGGACAAGACGATTGGAGTGTCAAAAGTTCAAACATGGATACTTTCAGAGATGTAGCACGGGGTAACTGTTGTGTCTTACTGATAGGGGTTTACTTGGAGTCAGTGGGATGAGAGGAATTACAGGATCCACTCCATCCTCAGGATCAGTCACGTCATCCTGCAGTTAAAAGTAGTCATTCATGGCATTTCATTTGAACAAAATAATGTTGAAAATTAAGCCAAGATTAAGTTAGTTCTTTACCGTCCAGCCTTGCTTGGTATAACAAAGGAGGAGGAATGCCAGAAAACACAAGTTCATGTTCTAGAAGTTCGTCTAAAAACCAAAGAGCAGACCAATTTACACAGGATTTGGATTTATTTGGTCTTGTTCTGACTGGTTATATGTACAAAGGCACTTTGCCCATACTTACTGAAATACTGATCTGTATCACAGAAAAACAAAAACAAATATTATATCTATTAGGACACATTTTGGGTTCACTTCAAAAGAAATACAAGAAACACCCTGACAGTTTTTATTGTGTACTAGATTATATTTTAAACACAACTCCTGTTGATCTCGCATGCTGACTGCTCAGAAATCCATAATCCCTACTAGCCAGTGCTATTTTTGTACCAATTCAGTAATAATTTGAGTTCATTTTTATTGTAGTTAGTAGATTGTAGATTTATTATTTTAGTGCTGTTTAATAAGATTTGGTAGTTTTAAATGTTTCTAAAAAAATATTAGTTTCAAGCTAATATTTTTAAATATTAGTTTTTTAGGACAAGGTTAAAATAAAGAAAAATACAAAATGTTTAATCATCAACCAGCTAAAATAAAGGATTTAAAAATATATATTTTATTTTATATTAGTTACCAGTTATCTTCAGTAACAAAAAAAAATGAGAATTTTTTAGGTCTGTGTTTTAATAACTATAATAACCTCGATACTGGCATTGCAATCTGGCCATGAACCACAAATATAGATGTGTTTTAATTAACAGTCACAACTTCAGGCAAGTTCTTTTTAAATTTACAGCCCAAACTAAATATTTAGTCAAATAATCAATAAAAGTGGCTAAAGGTCTGTCAGCCGTTGCATAATTCCAGGGTTAGGAATTTTACATTTCTTTAACACTACAGATTAAAATAAAGAGTATTTACATGAAACAAAGAATGAATGTTATATATATATATATATATATATATATATATATATATATAAAATATTAGTGTGAACAGGGAAATATTACTGGAATTCACGACTAAACACGTTTTTATAAATAAAAATATGCATGTTTAAAAACATATTAGAATTATTTGTGATTACACTTCAAAAACACACAAATGAAGATCAATTGTACATATTAAACAAAACAGCTGGTACCAGATTCAGCTATTGTATTTCAACAGTTTCTTCCAGATACACAGCAAGCAATTATTTACTGACAATTAACATAACAGAACCAAGAAAACTAGGTGCTTACCGTGCAAATCTCCAGGAGTGGGATCCAGCCCTGATTTGGGAAAGAAACAAATCACAAAACAGGCAATGGGAAAATTCTTGGCTGTAGGGATTGGCAGTCTCGCAGCACGCAGTTACATTTCAACTTTCATTGATCTTTACCTCATAGTCAGTACCTACCTCTTCATAGATGTAAATATTGAGAGACCTTGAGGTCGAACATCAAACTCAAGCTTGCTGGACCTGTGAATAGTTTGAACGAAGTAGGTTATAAATTATAATTATAGTTTGCTAAGCTAAATAAACTCACTTCTGACGGTGCATGCGAGGCAATATGAGTAAACTTTCTGCATTTGAGAAATTAATGAGCAGGAGATGACAAGATAGCACTGCCAATGTTGATATTAATATAGAGTGTTATTGGATAAGGGCTTTTATATGGCTTTCTTATACTGTATGCCAGACAAACAAAGCAGTGCCAGGCTCCACCATTATTTTGGGAGGCATCTGCCAAGATCTCCAAATTGAGAGCAGTTGAAAGGCAAAGTGTCACAAACACTCAAACAGACTTTGTCCTATCAGAGTAACCTCTCGGACGGGTGTTCTGCTTCCAAACACAAGCAAACTGAGCAATAGACCATCCCACTCATTCATCACAGAGTCAATCAATCAGGGTTTTAAGACAACACAAACACAGGACATATTTATGTTTAATTTCTTTTACTTGAAATCATTGAAAAGGTAAGTATATAGAAAAGGGTCACAGTTTAAAAGTAAAAAAAAAATACTTGCAATGAAATACAAAAGGGCAATGGCTAATGTGTTGGTCAGTCTCAAACGAACATGATCTACAGCATGAATTATCAAAATCATGAAGCTGCATTTTAAGTGTGTTTAAGGACTCGGATATGAAACGATATACAATCTTCCAATTTCTCTATCCGTAAAGGATATGCTGAAAACTTTTAGTAGCTTAAAATGTGCTTTCCAAAATGAAAACTTACAGGTACAGTAAGAACTCATTTGTGGTTAATGCATTAAGTAACCTAAAATAACATAATTTTTTTACTGCATATATTACTATTTGTTAATGTTTGAGTTCATGTTAGTTCAGTGCATAAACTATTGTTAACTTGACTTTAATATATGTATTAGTAAAGGCAGAAGCATTGTTCAATGTAAGTTCGATAAATAAAACACTATTGTTACCTAAATTCGTAACTGAAAACTCATAAGCTAAATCTTCATACCTTATAAATTGAGGGGAATTACAGAACCATATATGTATATTTTAGCATTCTCAATAATTGTTCACTATATATTCTTAACATTATACAATTGGAATGTCTGGAGATAATAATGTTTTACATAAAGCATTCCAGTAATAAATTAAATCCGTTAATTCCTAGTTCTTATCTTTTCAAGGATGTTGCATAAAGGTATTCTTTTAGATAGTAAGCATTGGATTCAACATAGATGTGTGTATATATATATATATATATATATAAATAAGCATACAGACAGTATGGTGTGCATAAAATGTAACATGTCACTTGACCTGGGGTTAATGTGAAAAACAAATCAATTACATACATCATCAGCATCAAACTGATCTATATAATCAAAGGTCCAAATTCAGGACCATACCATTGCATATAAGTGTTTACACTCTCAATAAGTGTAGAGTAACAGAATGAAGAGTCATCTTGGACATTTGATCACATTGGTCTTGTTCATTACGCTCCATTGACATGGACATAGAAACTTACAGAGTAGTAGTATTGAAAACAAAAAACTGCCATATATATTGTGCACTAAACATCTACCATGAATACTGCATAGTTGCTGAACAAGTCTGGTGAATGGAATCATATGATATGATCAACAAATATCTAACCTGTGATTCTCACAGTGATGTTTTTGGTGATTTCACTTGTCTGATGGAAAGAAGTGTAAACGCTACACTAGAACCAACTTTCCTGAGCAGCTCATCTCATGCATGCATCTAAGAATCCATTCTTTCTGAAGAGTCAAATAATACATACAAAGCAGCTAGTTTATAGAACATGAACTCTAAAAATCCTTTTAAAAAAAAGACAATTCTTTTGATTGTATGAATCAGAGGCAATTTTCAGTTTTGGTCACTTACTAAAGAGCGCGGAGGTTGTAAGTTCTGTTTCAGCGAGGTTAAAATGTAAATATCAGGCTTGCTTGCTTCTGTGACTGAAACGGGTGTCTTGTGCATGGTTGGCAAGATTGTTTTATTCTGGGGAAGGAGCCAAAACTGGCACGAGGAATATTGTTTTGTGAAAAGGTAACAGTAGTTTGTTTAAGCCAGCAGCCTGATGGCACCGTTGTCAGAGCCGAGCAGCAGTAGCCTCTTAGTGGGTAAGACAGACAGACTTGTGAGGGTCCCACGAAAGTTCTCCGTGCTGAGTTTTGTGGATCCTGCCAGGCTGGCTGTGCTGTCCAGAATGGAGTACACTCCGATTTTGTTGGCAACAGTACCCGCCACGATCTCAGCACCGTAAAGATCAAATGCATGGATGGGGTCAGATGGAGTCCTGTACTGGTGGAGTGGCTTGTGCTCCACATCTTTCCAAACAGTCAGTGTGTGGTCAGATGAAGAACTGACCAACAGATTCCCCTCTGCTGCCTACAAATTGATACACACGCATAAAACACACAGTTAAGGAAAAAACGGATTAAAAAAATCATTTTACTCTAGCTTAACTATGAAAGAGCAACCAATTTTGATAGATTTTATTTTCATTTGAAAATCTTTTTGATTTATATTGTACTCTTGTTTTTCATTAGAAAAAATGGTAACCCCTAAGGCTGTATTACTGTTGTGCTCAGCATAATTAAGTACACACCATTTTGAAAATGAATATTTCTATCCATTTCTCAGTGAATATAGGCAATGTATTTTGATGTATCTTGGATGTATTAAACGGATATATTTATTAAAATAATATTTTAGTCACCAAACATATTAAGAAATTGAAAGATAATACAATTAAATTAAACCAAAATATCACAAAACATGAATTACAACCTACAAAATTCCAAAAAAAAAAAAACTATTTTTTGCTTCTCTTGATTTTTCCTCTTTTTAAAATTTGTATTGAATATTTTTCTACAACATTTAAATTTGCCTGTACTAATTTTGGACTGTTATCATAAGTTATTTTGTCAGATAAGATCCAGATTTGGCTTCAGTACTGACAAATCTATATATATGCACAAATAAAATATTGTTTAGGTTCCTATTAAACATATGAATTTAAAAGATGTATGCTGTATTATATATGCTGAGCACTGTAAGTTAATGCATTTACTAACACCAACAAACAATGAACAATACATTTATTACAGTATATGTTCATGTTAGTTAACTCATTAGTTCATTGTTAGTACATATTAACTCACAGTGCATCAACTAATGTTAATAAGTATGAATTTAGATGTTAATAATGCATTCATAAATGTTGAACTATAAATGCTGTACTAAGTATTGTTTATAATTAGTTTATTTTAGTAAATAAATCAACTAATAAATATTGCCTTAAAATTTCAAATTAAGTTCTTAGCAATGCATATTACCAATCAAACATTAGGTTAATATACTTAGTGAAGAAAATTTACATTTACATATTGTCTTAAATTAAGGTAATCTTTATTTAATAATATTCTAATGACTTTAGCATAAAATAGAAATACATAATTTTGACTCAAAGTATAATGTATTTTTGGATTAATATACCCGTCACACATAAGATTGAATTTGTGGTCCAGGGTCACAAATGACCATTAAAACACATGTTTTTTTTTTTTTTTTTAGAAATCTATTAAACGTTTAGTTTCAAAATAGTTTAAAATAGAAATATGTAGAATTGATTATGAAAGGGGTGTCCATAGTTGGCCCTGGAGGTGTGTTGAGGCAAGTTGGAGCTAAAATCAGCAGGACACCAGCCCTCCAGGACCGAGTTTGGACACCCCTGCTATATATACTTTTTTTTACTGATCTGAACTGTAGTTAAGACTATGAAAATATTTGTTTATTCAGCTAGACAACATAATCTCAATGACTAATTGGCAGAATATGTAACATTTTTTAAACATTTTTAAGGCATAAAAATGTTTAAAGTATCAGTATAGTAACCCAGTAGCAACCTGAAACACTGGCACTACAGGCTATTCCTACTGGAAAGCCCTGCTAAGGTTCATCTATCAACTAACAGAGTCGCGAATAATAAAGTAATTGTGCAGTAATCTGCAAGGCTCATAGAGTTTGTCCTAATGAGTAACCCAAGTCTTTATTTGCCCAAACATGGGCCTCTGGTGGCAGAGAAGGGCCTTTGACCCTACAAATCAGGGTTAAATAAAGTTTGCTCAGTCCTAGTCACTTGTTGACTGCATCTGAACAAACCAACAAGGAACAACTTTTACTCATCATACTGAAATCACAAGCACTGACGTGAATCCAGACACTGAAACAAGACACGAATTTTGTTCATTTCCTGTAATCTACTGGATTCTGGAAAGTCATTATTCTTATATGTTATTTGGACTACTGCTAATAATAATTATTCATCATGATCTAAAATCTAAATCTGATTAAAAATGATGTAATGCATGCGTGTTTCTTAATTACATGTTATTTCCCAAATCAATACAGTCACAATTATTGTTTACAAGCATGCAACGTGTAAAAACATGAAAGGACATTAGAGCGTGCACTAGAATATGCACGTCTTGCATTACACATTAACCAACAGTATGCATACTCACTTTCATTTGCAGTATATCTCCCTCATGACCAGGCCAGCCCCTCAGCACCAGACCTGTTCTTGCATCCAGCAGGACTATAAAACCAGTGGAAAATCCCGCAGCAATGGTGCGTCCTCCTGGACTGACAGCCAGACAGCGGATTAGCCCCGCGCTCATGTTACTGTACGCTAGACGGAACTCATGCTGTAAACAGAAGAATAACAATGGTGATCATAAGCATCTTTCAACAAGCTTGCATTAATTCAATCAAAAAATTATTATCTAGACCATCAAATTTAGTTTACAACTGTGATTCTATAATCTAGAATGAATCTCGGTTTTTCTCCTCTCCAAATAAATCTAGAAAATTGTTTATCCCAGTCCTGAAACTGTCTGACTGGGCTTCCACAGGAAGTGATTGGAAAAGATATAACAGTCTTTAGAATATATTTATTTTTATGCTTTCAATTCTAGAACTGAAGTCTAGGTATGGTAAAGAGGACCAGCGTTTAAGATCATCTTTAAATTTATCATTGATTATATCATAGTTTTTACTATATAGGTCAGCTGCATCTTGTGTTAACCAAACTCCTAAGTATTTAAGTGAATTTAGTTTTCATTTATAATAATATTATTTTTTTTTTGTATATTTAATTTGTACTCAGAGAGCTGTCCAAACCTTTAAAGAACAAGAAATAGACTAGAAAGTGATTCATCTGGATTGGAGAGATATAATAGCACATCATCTGCATATAGAGCAGTTTTATGTTCTACCATATTAATGTTAATCCCCCTAATAGATTTTCTTCTCTAATTGCCTGGGCAAAAGGTTCAATGTACATGGCAAACATCAGGGCAGAGAGGGGACAACCCTGCCTACTTCCTTTTTCTAATTTTAAAGGCTAGATGAATTTCAAACTGTTTATAAAGAAAAAAACTGTGTCCTTATACTGCTGGTGATCATAAGCACTACATTAGGCTAAAAATGATAAAACCATAAAAAAAGCCACATGAAAGCTAATAAATTCATCAATATGCTCGTTAACTTAATATCAACCATTAAGTGGTTGCTATTAATACCAAAGGCTAATTACATATTACATAGTCTATTTTGTGTGACACATTAAATTAAATTTAATTAATAAATTAAACACTGATTTATTTTAACATGCAAACATATTAACAACAGAACATCTTCAAGCACCTGCAGTGTTTCCAACAGCCGAAAAAAGAACAAACTAAATAAAAAGAATAAAATAAATAGTCCTGCCTATAATATTTTTTCAGTAAAATGACAAATTTAGATTACAAAATGAAAACACTGACTGAATCCTTTTGAATTTTTTTTTTAATAATGTTTTTTTCTTCTGTCAAATAAAAAATAGCAGGCTATCTCAAATCAATCGCTCCATGGAAAATGTGCATTTCATTAATGCACAGCTGTTAATCTTACATCATAAACCTCTGTCAACATTTTTAATAGAAGTCATTATTTTAAAGATTATGCCTTGAGCGTCTGGTTTTACCTAGGAGCTTGTGTGCTTTTATTTTCTCTCTCACTCACGGTTTATGTGGGCGCTGCATGTGATGACAGACAATGACTTTTTGTAAAGTATAGGCTACTATAGCATATAACAAGTTTGTTGTTTACATATGATATTGCATTAATTTGCATATATATTTTATAAACTATAAAATAAAAGCCTCAGTTTGGTGCGGAGTTATCATTATGCAAAAAAACAAGAAAATATTTTTGTTTGATTCGAAAATTATGTAGGCTATTAATTTTTTTTTATAGTTTAGAAGAACTATTAATAACTGTAAAACAAAACTTTCTGAAATGTGCACAATTCAAAGTTTTGTTTTGCAGCTTCTTTCTCCAATTGCGCAAATAAATTGAAGTGTTTATGAGGTGGACCCAAAACAGAGGCAATCAGCATCAGCGCTGGTTTGGCATCAACTCGTCTATGTCAAACTGTGACCAAAAATATTCTTCTTTGGCAAAAAATGTCTGTAGGCACATGTAGTTGCACGTGTTACCATCCCGCGAGTTAAAATATATGTGTTGCACATTTATGCAGCAAATTAACAAATTATAGTAATATTTTCAATCGTTTAACTGATAGCATTAATCAGTTACAAATGCACCCTCTCGGTTAACAGTAAATCGGTTATTATGAGCATCCCTATTTCACTCCAATGTTTGATATATTGATAGGAGTTTTTGTGGCTATTGGCTAGTGGCTATTTTGAAGCCAAAGTTCCTTAAATTAACATTATCCCGATAACTATTAATAATAAATATAAATTAAATATAATTATTAATAATTTTATCAACTAAAATATAAAGCAACAAATTAAAATCTTCATCCTTAATTTTCCTTCAGCTTAGTCCCTTATATATCAGGGGTCGCCACAGCGTAATAAACCATTAACTATTCCTTCCAGCCGCAACCCAGTACTGGGAAAAATTAAAATCTTATAAATAAATAAATATTTCATAACTTGGACAAAAATATATGAAAAGTCCCTGACTTTCAATGTAAGTAAGGAAAGGTTTATTTACATAGCACCTTTCACAGACATGAAGTCACAGTGCTTTACAATAAGAGAAAACCAAAAAACAGGTAAAAGAACACATATAAATAAAAGAAAACATATTAAAACAAGTTAAAAATCCAAGTACAGAAACACTAATACTGTTAATTAAAAGCTTGACCAAAAAGATGTTTCTTTAAATGCTTTTCAAAAAGTTCAACTGATCTGAGTTCTCAGTGCTATAAGGAGAGAGTTCCAGAGCCTTGGGGCCACATCACAGAAGGCACGGTCACCTTTAGTCTTAAGACGAGTTCTGGAAATAGCTAAAAGGTCTTTGCCAGAAGACCTCAGAGACCGGCTACATGAGTGACTGTAAAAGATCTTGAATATAAAGGGGTGCTTGACCGTGCAGAGCTCTATATGTAATTATATGTCAAATTTACTCTAAAACTAATAGGAAGCCAGTGAAGTGTCTGAAATAAACCTTTTAAAATTCCATGATATTGCAGAAATTCCATGACTTATAGAAACCCTAATTTGCTCAAAAAGTTATTTTTTAAAGATGCACAATATGTGATTGCTGAGTTTAAAAAGTGTTTTCTAACAGGTCTCCTTCAGTATGTTGCATTTATTTAATCAGAAAAATATACATGTATAATAAAAATAATAATATTGACCAGTCATCTAAAATGTGCTTTTATATACAGTACAAAAATTTGTGGAAATTGAAAGGCTAGAAGTAACTCATGCTATCAACAGAGAAATAACAGACCCTTGAAAACAAAAGCCTGACTATCATAAAGCTTGATAAAAGAAAACAAATTGATCTGTTGACAAAAAAGTATACCTGCAGGCCTGGTTTGCGTGGGTCTATGAAACGTAGCACAGAGTCAGCGCTAGCAAACACTACACTGCAGTGAGGAGCAGGCATTGTAGTGATGGCTGTGATGGGGTTCTTCCCGTCCAGAGGTTCATTACAGCGAATATTCTTACCTACAAATGTGAACAAACAGTCAGATAAAGTCAAATAACAAAATCTGTACAAGAAAGCTTTTCACATTAGAGGAAAATGTAATGTATGTTTTGATAATGTTAATAATAGCAACATGATTGTTCCGTAACAATATACAACAGACAAGTGAATCCTAATTAATTTTTTCTTATAACGGCTGAAACTTTGTATTACTAGCACTTCTTGTTATTTGACCCTTTAAGATGAATGCCTCATATCCCTTATCCCTCAGTAAGCCACTTAGGGTTAAAGTCATGGTAAATGAATAATTGTAGATTACAGTAAGATGCAAATGACATTTTTGAAATCTTGTCTTGCTATGGCTTATTTAACAGCTCCATTGCTGTCTCACAGAAAACCAAAATCCTGAATTTCAATGTTTTGAAAGTATTTTTGCTCATCATAGCTGCATTTATTTGATTGACATTCTAAAATCATATATAGAAAAACAGCAACATTTCATTTTCCATCAGTCTTAGCACACAATGTAACTACGGAAGAACTAAATAGGAAATTTAAACAAAACTCTTTGGTCATTTTTAATCGAGATGCTAATGGTCTAATCTGATTCAATGATCTATGCTAAGCTAAGCTAAAAGTGCTCCTCCCAGACCCAGAAATTGGCTAAATAAATTCAGAAACGGTAAACGTCAAGTGTTTAAATCTAGGGGAGATGTAAAATTAGTCTATTTAAAATTATTATTATTTTTTTTAAAGCAGAGTGTTCCTTTAAATGTTTTACATTAATGGCCCATCTGAATTTTCAGCAGCATGTGTCACATGACATTTAGAAATTATAGTAATATGTCTGAAAATTATGAATCATGAACTATTATGGCCCGTTTCCACTGAGTGGTACGGTACAGTATGGTACGGTTCGGCACGCTTTTTTGGCCATTTCCACTGTCAACGTATTTACACTGAACCGTACCACTTTTTCGGCACCCTTTCGAAAGGGTACCAAAGACGAGAAAGGGTACCAAAAGGTGGAGCTACACGCGCAGCTGAACGCTGATTTGTTTACAGAGATACGTCACGATCTCGTGGAGCTAGCCAGAATTAAAACAATGAAGCCGCCATGATTTTAAATACACAGCCGAGACAACTATGTGCATTATAATAACGAGTAATGGATGACCCGGGCTCAAAACAAACCTTGTCGTTGTTTTTATGAACAGCCACAAAGCCAAGAATTTGCTGTGTCCTGTTGTTGTTTTACGAGGCCGTCTAAAAGTCTAAAAGCGTGATCGCGTCTAGATTTGATATAATGAACTTCTCGAGCTGATGACAATAACGTGTGTGTGATTAATGAAGCGTCTTCGACATCTCATCCATTCAGAAAGAAAAGGACAAATGCGAGAGTGAAGTGAGCAAAAAAAGAGAAGCCCAACAAAACACAGGACCAAATAGTTTCAGCAACCTGAACAATCTGCCATGAACAAATCATGAACAAACTGCCATGTTTATCATCACCTTTTGGACTATTATGAACTCGGAATGACGGAATTACTCTCTAACAGAGGCTACATGTGCTGGTGAAGATTAAAGATACAGATGAGAGGTTAGCTCTGACTGTGGGCTACTGTATATGTTGCGTGTTGTTTTTGAACTCAAATAAGGACTTAATGTATGCTGTGTGTAGTTTATCTGTAAGTAGTAACATATAGAACTGGAAGGGCATCAGCTGCGTAAACCATATGCCAGAATAATTGGTGGTTCATTCCGATGTTGCGACCCCTGATAAATAAGGGAATGAATAAATAATTAACATAGTTACTTTCTCACCGGTGAACTGATCCCACAGATGCACAGTGCCATCACAGCTCACCACCTCCTGTAAGGCCTCCAACTGACCAACATAAAAGACAGATTTGCGGTGCTCTGTATAAGTAAGTCGTGGTTCAACCTCTCGTGTGCCATCACCGTGGTTATAAAGCGGCCACAGCCTAACAGTTTTGTCTTTACTCCCAGACAAAAAGTAGTCCTCCCCTGCTAGTGGTGCCAGACACTTTGCTGTACCCGAATGACCAATAAAACTTTGGAGACGGATCTGATGGAAGTGGAAGTGGGAGTCCTGCTGGTTAAGTCCAATCTCATACTGCCAGTACGCAAGCCAGTTGCCCTGCAGTGAGCGGCTGCTGCGTGGAAGGTCCTGTTTCAGTGCACTGTCCTCTGGAGTGGGTCCTATTACCCAGGAGTATGAGGAATGAGAGAAAGAAGGTCCAGCTGAAGAAAGTGCAGTGGTGGCTAGACTCAGTGGAGGTGCATTGCTACCATAAGGTCGTCCATGTGTCCATGTTTCCAAAGAGGACAAATTAGGACTCCCACAGGCTTCAGTGTCTCGAGTTACCTGGATGCGGTTTCCTACCAGATGACTGCCAAATGTTCCTGACTCAGGTAATATGTCTCCACCTAGTGGTGTGGAAGTGGATGAAGGAGCAGGAAAGGGACTGCGACTCATCTGGCGGCCCATACTAGGAGAAAGGCCCACAGCAGAGGCTCTGTGACCTCCAACTGGGTTGGAATCTGGGCTACCAGGACTTGCTCGTTCGTGGTAAGATTGAGCCAGACTCCAAACTAGCTCATGATTGGTAACAAGTTTGCGAATTCCTGAATCACCTAAAAAAACAAAAAAACAATAGGTGTTCAACAGATATTTATAAAAGGTGTGTTTGTAAAACTAACTAGTAGAAATGTATTTTACCAATGAGACAGTAGAAAGGAATGTAAGATGCATAAGCCATTTCAGGATTAAATACAGCCTGAAGTTCCTCCAAAACTCCAAGTTCAAAAGTAAGCTCTGTTCCATCTTGAATGCGCAAGTCCAGGTATGTGCACTCTGCAACCTCCCTACGTGGGGCACTTCCAATCTGCACATAAAGAAAAGGATTTAATATTATTAAATAATGTTGTTTAAGAATCTCAAACTGCATCAGCTAAATATTAATAATTATCTGAAGATTATTTTAAAAATAAGTCACTGTTTAAGGTCGAAATAATATCAAATACTTATTTTTGGCAATGAAGCATTCAACTGATCAAAACTGAAAGGTGTTTATAAGGTTACAAAAGAATTCTATTTAATATAAGTGCTGTTCTTTCTAAACATTCTATTCAAAAAAGAACCCTGAAAACAATGTATAAAAAATTCAGCATGTCTGATAATATAAAATATTTCTTGACCACCAAGAATAATTTCTAAAGGATATGACTTGTTTGTCTGTTGTTACCTGATTTTGCAAAAAGTTCAGCAAGGAGAAAACCTGGAAGAACCTGGAGAGAGTTTCTGCCATGTGCTGCTGTACCATCTCTCTGCCAATGCGCAGACAGATCAGTGCCATGAGACTTAAAGTCTTCAGACACACTGCAGAACGAGTTTGCACTCCACTAGGAAAGCTGAATACACAGAAGCAAGAGTCCATTTACTATAAAAAGCAGAGAGCAGCTTTGCTTTTCATGGGCTGCCAATTTTTAACTTCCCAGCCATGACTAATGCAGTGTATGTAAGTTTTACCCCATCTTAGTTGATGTTAACAAATCCAGCAGTGGCAGCAGAACCTCCTGGTTAATCTTCATCAGCATGTCCATTAGAGTGGTGTCTGAGAGGAAGACTATAATCTTCTGTGTGAGTACCACAGCACCCAAAAGCCCGGCCTCCTTTCGAGTGTTCAAACGGCATGAAGAAGGTGGAGACACCTCAAGGGAGCAAAGAAGCAAAATTAAGCCAAACTGTTTTTTAATTAGTTTGTCAAAAACAATTAATTTGTTATTGACACACAAAGAGTTTGACAGGAATCTTTAAATTGCACTGTAAGAAAAAAAAAGCAATTTCTTTAGTTAAATTGTATTCCTTATACAAGTCTAAGCTAATTTTGAGTTTTTAGGTTTAATGATAACCTATGCACAAATGTCAACCAGACAGTAATGATGCTTGTTAAACAGTTTAAGAAAGTGGGATTCAAAAACTTATATAGTTACCAGGTAGCCTATGTAGGGTAGATATTGATACGTCAACACTGGTTCTCCGTAGAGATGTGCTATGTAAATAAGACACTCAAGAACTGGTCTTGCAGTTTGGTCTCCAACAACTGGCTTCTTCTCATATACACTTCCTACACACTCAAGGCTATTTTCTTCATTCACAGAGAGCATGAACTGATGTTTGTCAAGACCTTGTATACAAAACAAATAAAATTACATTTTGAAGATCCTTATGTCAAAACCATAAGCACTTCAGAATTCTGAGATTAAAGTCTGACACAATTATACCTATGTAACATGATGTAAGCAGTCGCAGCAGGTTCCTAGCTATGAATCGAGATGTTAGTGTTGGCCCCAGTTTTGCAGACAACCATCTGACAGTTTTGCAAACAGTGTCTGGAAAAGACAATTTATTTATTCATTATTGTATAATTCAGTTCCTCAGTGTGCACAGTAAATGAATAAACCAATAAATGAATAAAAATGACAAATTCTTGTGACACTTGTTCTAACTTACCTAATAGTATCTTGTGTTCTTTTTCCTCAGAGTCCTCTAAAGGGTCATGTTCGGTTTCTTCTTCCTCCATGTTTTTCTCTCCATCTTCTTGAACAATTCCATTCATGACATCTCCCTCAAGAGTTGCCACAGTTGCTTCTGATTTCTCAGTACAGACTGAAAGAGTCATTTCCAGACTTGGCACTCTTTGTACTGTAATTTCTCTGTCTTCCACTGTCTCCTCCTCATCCTCAAGCTCTCCACCATCCTCACCATCACTGGCTTGCTTCAGGTCCTGACTGCTATCAGCAGACTTTAAACTCGCACGGTCTCCAATGGAGACTTCACTAGCACTGCTCTTGTCACTAAGTTTCCCAACACTGAGAGATTCCTGGTCTTGATCCTTGTTTGCTGGGCTTTGGTTCTGCTGTTTTGTGCCGACCGTTGTTGTTGCTCCAGATGCACTATTATTTACATAAAAGCCATTCTGGAAGTCCTCACCTTCATTCAGAAAAACCTGGTCATTGAGACTGATGCCTGATGAGTAATCAACAAGTCCTTGGTCTCCGACAACACCAACGCCCCCACTACCGCCTCCACTACCTCCTCCTACTTTGCCTGAAGATGTCGCATTAGATGACCTACGATCCTCACACTCATATTCCTCCTCTTCCTCATCTAAGGCACCAGCAGCTCCTCTTAAAACCTTCATGCCCTCCCATTCTGTCCCCGCAGCTGTGTTGCAACTTTCAAAGCCAGTCATGACCTGTAGAACATGTGGAAGAAGACTGGAAAGAAAGGCCTGCAAACCAAGCCTTACAATAAGCTGCAGCACAAAACAATCTGTGTAGAGGTAGAAGCGGCCTCGAAGGCATCTGGGATTCTCATACACTCCTACCAAAGGCTTTATTAGGTACTTAGAGGCATTTCGAGGTCCAAGAACCCTGGACATAGGCTCAAACAAATACCAGGCCGCATAAACAGCAGTGGACTCCTCTGACATCAAAGACAGAACAAAGGGTAGAAGGATCTCAAGCCCCTCTGTAGTTATGTCACCCTTTAGAAGTGTCTCCAGCTGCTGCCATAAGTTGAATACAATGTCACGGCCCTGAATATTGTTAATGGATTCCATCTTGGAGTGGTAGGAGAATATGAATTTGTGCAATGTTGGGAAGTATTCTGGGAATGGTAGAGGGGAAAGAATGGGACTAAGCAGTTGCCAAGGGTTCGGTGGTGGAAGTCCCTCACAAATGGAGTCATATTTAAACAGAAATGGCAGTCCTAGAGGATGCATTTTGAATGTCTCTGTCTTTAAACAATGCTTTTGGACCTGCAGAAGAGTGTCCAGTGCATGATGGAGTGGTAGTGGAACATCTCGAAGGTTTGTGGAGCACAGCTTTAATACTGCTTGAAAACGATCCCTCAGGTGTGTTCCTGGCCTCAATCCCCGCAGTTTGGAGGAATAAAAGATTTCAGCAATGAGAACACCCAAAGCTTGCATATCTCTCTGGAAAAGATCTGTGAATGAAAGAGGAACTTTCGGTACAGGTCTCAAGTCTTTTTCGTTCATATTAAGATCCATTGTGTGCTGGATTTCAGAGTGTAGACCTTTCACCAAAAAGGTGTTGAGCTTTTCTAACTCCTCCAAAGGTTGCAAAGGTTTAAATCCATCTGGCAGGTTTATTTTGAAGTCTTCCAAATTAGAGGCTTCTGACTTTTTACTAACAGATGCTGCTCTGTGAAGCATGGTAGTTCTAATGCCTGATCCTAGAGTATTTGTGACATTTCCAGTTGCTTCACCAGGAAAAGAACCATGGGATGGAGACACAACCAAACCAATAGTCTCCCCACTGGTCTTTCCACCAGCAGAACCAACCACAGGAATTGAAACAGAAGCAGATGATGACGAGCCACTTAAGTCTAGGGCTTCTATTGCTTGCTCAAGCTCTTCGTCCCGGCCTACCACTGACCAGCCACTGGATTCACATCCTGTTGCCTCTGGGACTAATCCATCCACGCCATCCATTGTGGTTTCAAGGGGTGGAATCTGCCATGTTGTAACATTGACACGTCCAAAGTGAGGAGGTTCTGGAGGTGCATACTGGTAAAGGGCAAGACGAGGTGGGTGGGGGTGGTCAAACAGTTGCACAACTCCGTAGCTGGTAAGATGAGTGTGGTTATCTACCAAGTGCAAGCAGACATTTTTAGATTTAATGGCTTCTTTACCCGACAGTTTATAGCCAAAAGTTAGGTCAATCCAGTGATGCAACTGCTGAGAGACTTCTCGACTCTCTAGCAGCTGTCTATGCACTGCAATAAACTCTTTATAAGAATTGCACCATGGAGGTACATCAAGGTCTGGCATATCTGGGTGTATGGATCGAAATATTGAGGGATCCCTGTAGAATTCTGGGATGCATTCATCTGGGGTCCAACTCTGAATACGTTCCATACTAGCTGGATATTCATTGGGCTCCCACTGGGAACGAACATGGCTGCACAGCACAGATTTGGGCGTCTGTCTAGCTTTGTAGACATAATAGGTGATGTCTGACAAGACATCTGAGATATGATGGGGAACATGAAGGTGATCAGACTGTCCTGGACCACCAGGTACCACTGGTCCACCAAGATCTGGAGGATAATTACTTCCACCACTTCCACTAACTGCTGCCAGTGCTTCTTTGGTCATTTCATACGTGAAGTCCAGTTGTTTATCACCCTTATTTAGACGAAACTTTGACTTCCTAAGATCACGAAACCTTCCATATGGCACAGTGAAATCAACCACCCAAGGTAAAACAGGGTGATAGTTTGGGTCTCCTTCACGCCTTCCAGCTAGTCGATTTAATTCCATCAGATAGTGGAAGTTGCTGACCTGACCATTGACCCAGTCTAGGACCAGAGATTTGAGCTCATCCTGACAATTTCGACAAAGCTGTCCACTCACACCGTTATTGTGATTGTCTTTTGTTGAAACACTCGTTGGCACTTTATTTTGTAATGCATATGGTACAGCATCCCTATACTCACTAAACTTTTCATAGTGTGCAAGTGAGATCTTTAGGAGACTACAGAGCTGCTCATCAACTGCAATATCAAGTAAGGAAAGTTCACCACACAACAGCCCTGAGGCATGACATTCCCGCATTGCAATTAGTAGTTGGTACAAAATGAACAATATTTTCGCATTGCTGTTAGCAAGCTTAGCTGGACTGTAGGTGACAATATCATGAACAGTGTATTGTGTGTATGGGAAAACCACATAAAGAACCTCCTCCGATTCCAACAAGCATTCTGCAGGTAGCACATTAGGACATAAACTCTCTGTACTTTGTTTGGGAGCTGAGCAGCTGGATAGAAATGGGCAGTCTTTCTCTTTAGCTGGAGATAGGGATGGTGACACTCGATCAGTAGAGATAAAGTTGGAGCAAAACAATTTCTGCAGGGCTCGACGAACAGCATCTATGGCCAAAACAGGTGTCTGCTCAACGGAATCTGCATAAGGCTGCACATGAGTCATGTATGCTTCATTCCACAGATTTCTGGGAAAACAAACAAATAAATATTTTTATTTATTTATTTATTAAAAAGCACTATAAGAAGGACATTACAAGTACAAACTGATTCACATATGCTAAGAAAATAATTAATTTTGTTTAAATAATAATAATAATAATAATAAACAGAATAATAATAAGTTATAATGCACATAATAAATCGTGAATTTTGAGGTTTGCTAAATATTAATTTTAAATTATATATTTAAAAGTGTAAATAGTCTTTAATTTAATTACATTTATAGCAAAATTTATTTATGGTAAAGTAATATAAATGTAAATATCCATCAGTATAAAAGCTTAACGTATATTGCATAACATCTGAATACAAACTATTTAATTAACAGAATAAAAATAAATTTAACCAACTATATTAAATAACATCCAGTAAAAAGAAAGCATCCTACCTGAAATTAGACTGTGATACTCCCTGCATGAGAGTCATGAAAGAGTCTTGAGAGAGTCCCTCCCCATGGCAGCCAGTCTCCCTGGCGAAATGGTATCCGAGTTTACGCTTTCGGAGACCTTGGATACAAACACGTGTCCAGCCAGATGGCAGTTTCATCTGAGAGCGCTGAAGAAGTGTGCAGATTTCCCCCTCGCTGAAGCTCTCATATCTTGCGCAGCGAGTAACTCTCTTGTTTCTCAAGGCCATTACCCAGCGGGTTGGGACCAGGACCACCAATTCATTGGGTCGCTGACTATGCGCAGTCTGCCGCTGATCAATACCCAGGTCCCTCTCCAAGGCTGGCGCTAGCCACTCCATGATGTATCTCAGTTTATCAGAATGTGGCACTTGTGGGCTCCTAAAAGAAGCTAAGAAAATTGCAAAAATGACTGGAAGTAAACTGAAAAGCACTAAACATAATATATATATATATATATATATATATATATATATATATATATATATACGCACATACATACACACACACACAGTCCAAATTATTGTTTAACAGAGCAAGGAATTTTTCACAGAATTTCCTATAATATATTTTTTATGGAGAAGGTATTTTATTTTATTTTATTTTATTTTATTTTATTTTATTTTATTTTATTTTATTTTATTCTATTTTATTTTATTGGGAAGCACTTTGGATCAACTACTGTTGTGTAAAATTGTGCTATATAAATAAAGTTTGCCTTGCCTTATTTAAACAATAAAAGCCGTTTTTTATTTTTTTTTTAAACAAACTTAAGATCAATATTACCAGGCCCATTTTTTCAGCTGTCTAAAAAAACAAACCATAGTTATACAATGATTTGACTAATTACCCTTATTTGCCTAATTTACCTAACTTAGTTAAGCCTTTAAATTGCACTTATAGTACTAATATCTAATTAGTATACTAATTATAATATACTAATAAAATATGCAGTAATATATTATGTACAGTTATCATTGCAAAGAAAACAGAAATCGGTTATTAGAAATTAGTTATTACTATAAAACTATTATGTTTACATACTTTTTGTTAAACAGAAATTGGGGATAAATACACAGGGGGCTAATATATAAAGAGGAGTATTAATTCTGAATTCAACTGCATATGTGTGTGTAATATATATGTATATATATGTATATATGTATATATATA
>CAIGQZ010000379.1:10679589-10690731 GCA_903798205.1 Danio tinwini
TATATATATAGGGTTGGGTATCGTTTGGGTTATTTCGATATCGGTGCTAAATCAATACTTTTAAAACAGTACCAGTGCTAAAACAGTCCATAAACCGATACTTTTAAGCCACAATATTATGGTGGATGACACTAGAAAAAACTTTTATTTGACATAAAAATACTTCAGCATTTTAATTGAACAATATAATCGAAGTTTAATCTACACATCAATTCATATTTTATATATTTGAATTTCAGCAATATTTTTCTTTTGATCATTTGTTTGTTAGCATGAATTTGAGATTTGCATTATGCAAATAACATTACAGAACAGTACAGAACTCCTTTTTTCAAGGGTTGGGGCTTATGACTACGTTTACATGGGCATCAGTAATCAAATTATTTGCCTTAATCTGAATAAGACAATATGATTAAGGTGTTTACATGAGTTGCTGTTTGAATGATCCCGCTTTACATGTCATAGCACATAGATTGATTAACGTCATTGCGTCATCCATGTTTCCTCCATAGTTTCATGTAATTTCAGATGTATCATTTTAAATTTTTTGACTTTTATTCAGCAACATATTGTTCTTACACGCAACTTTTGTAAAGCATCTGCTGCACGTTGCTGTGTCAGAATCCTTGCTTGTAAAATATAGAGCCACACTTTAGAACGCTTTGGCTTGCCATACTGAAGGGAATCGCTCACCGGATGCGATGTACTGTGCGCGTTGCCAATACGTGCACGTTCCTCAAGCAACAAGGATAAATGCCAACGATGTTCATATCCCTCAAAGTTATTTAAAATGAAATGTTTAGAGATAATGTGACAAAACGTGTATCTGTGCCTCGGATGTACCCCTTGATGCTTTTTACGTCCTTGTCGCAGCACCAGTGACACCGAATTTAGGCACTGAAATTCATATGCTGATTCGGTCCGGTACATACAAAGGTACCGGTACCGGGTTTCGGTACTCAACTCTATTTATGTATACAATACATAAAATGTTAATTTTGTCATCATTTATTCACCCTCACCCTTTAAAAAAGGTGTTTTTTTTAACCCAGTGTTGGATCACATATGGACAAACCCAATGCTGGCTTTTTTAAATTAAATTTAAATTAGCCAACATTTTAAAATTCAGCCTACATTTTGGGTTTGTCCATATTTTACAACAACTTTTGGTTAAAATGGCAATGCAAGTATATTTAAACAATCAAATTCCTCTACACGAAAAAGATCAAATAAAAATCATATTCACAACAGAAACATTAGAAGTACATGTAATAAAAGCAGATAATAAAAAATGATTACAATTGTGAATATGTTTCCCAGTACTGGGTTGTGGCAGGAAGGGCATCAGCTGCATAAAACATATGCCAGAATAGTTGCTGTTTCATTTCGCTGTGGCGACCCCTGATGAATAAGGGACTAAGCTGAAAGAAAATGAATAAATTAATTGTGAATATAAAAACATCAAACTAAAAATGGTATTTAAGGCCTGATTGGTTTATGTGAACAAATTTAAATTAAAAATGTATTTATTAGTCCAAAAACAAGCACTGATCAGTGAACAATGTTAATGTATACGAATCTGGCTATGCTTGCTTGAGACACAAAAATTAACAAGATTTATTCTTGCACACCATTACTGCTGTGTTCCTGTTTGTGATTGCTGATTAATATATAAATGTGAATACAATTAAATATGTTAATCAAATAACAAAATTGTGTCTCTTTAAGTGCTGGATTGGGCTTATGTCAAATGCTATTTGATTTTTTCTACAAAGGTCTGATAACATTTCTTCCAAATTTAAAATCTAAATTTTGCCATTTAGAGCATTTATTTTTTTTTTTTTGCTTTAGAAAAGACAAAGAGACAAGAGTCTAGACAAACCACAAGTCATTTTACTACTAAAATACCTTTTTTCCCCCAGCTGCTCCAGTGACCAATAAACTCACTCAATGGCATTTAACATTTTGTCTTTCTCAGGCAAAAACTGGCATGATGATGAACATCATAGGGATTTTCTGCATCACCTTAGCCATCAACACTTGGGGAAAAGCCATGTTCAACTTAGACTCTTTCCCTGCATGGGCCAACCAAACAGTAATATGATGGACAGTACAAGGCCAAATGCAGACCGGCAAGCTGCTTGTTTTAACCCAAAGTTCAGCACACTGAGCACAGAGAAACTGATGTTTTAGAAGATCATTTTGGACACATAACTAAGCAGCCATATATCTTCATGTTGTTTTTAAAAGAGCAGGTTCAATACTGTTTAGTGGAATCACAATTTAAAACTACTCATATTTTTGTGATGTCATAGCTGAATTTTCTTTTTTATTATTATTATTATTTGTTTTTGTACAGTCTACAAAAGAAAATATGATATCAATATCAATAATTTACACATTTTTTTTTTACAATAACTAAGGGTAAACAAGAACATTCAATAACCCACAGTCCCCCAACCCACCCCCAAAGAGGAGAAAAAGAACAAAAACACAACATTAGCACCTACAAGAATTGTCAAAGCAACTAAATAAATGTACATAAAATATAAACAACACATGCACACATTAATAAAAAGGGCAGAGATCTTTCTTGAAAGAAAAAAATAAGTAAATAAAAAAAAAATTCTTATAAATTAGCGAAGAGGTGAGTATTCCTGACAAAATTAATTAGAGGTTCCCAGTTTTTATAAAATATTTAAGTGGAACCTCTTAAAGTAAACTTAATTTTTTCAATGTATAGAAAAGACATCAAATCTTCTAACCATGAGACAGTGGGAGAAGGTTTAGAAGATGTCCAGTGTAATAAAATCCGTCTCCGGGCTATCAGTGACGCAAAGGCTAGAACATTAGCATTCTTGTTTGAAAGTTTATCCAACAAAGTCGTTACACCAAAAATAGCAATCAAAGGGTATGGTTCAAGAGAAATGTTAAAAATTGTAGAAAAAGTATCAAAAAAAGAACTCCAAAAACTTTCCAACTTTGGACAAGAAAAAAACATGTTGGTATGATCAGCAGGAGCTAGAGAGCACCTATTACAACAAACATCCACGCTTGGGAATAGCTTACTTAATTTGACATTCGTTAGATGAATTCTATGAAGAACCTCAAATTGAATCAGACTAAGTTTGACACAGGAAGAAGAGGAATTAACCCTCTCAGCAGCCATTTCCCACCATTCCAGATCCAAACTAAGTCCGAATTCTTTCTCCCATTGATGCTTAAACTGAGAAAGAGAGGGCAAAGTATAGGGAAGAATCAGATTGTATAAACTAGATATAGAGCAGTGATTGTGAATTAAGCACCTCTCGTGTAAAGAAGGCTCAGACAAGTTAGGAAATGAAAGACAATGGGAACAGACAAAATTACACACTTGAAAAAAAACGAAACAAATTAGACTGTGGAATATTAAATTTCTCTACAAGAACAGGAAAAATTGCAAAAACTCCATCAATAAATAAATCTGAAAAATGAAGGAGGCCTCTATTTTCCCATAAAACGAAAGAAGAATCTAATGTTGAAGGCAGAAATAGATGATTATTACAAATAGGGCCATAAACAGAAGCTGCAGCAAGTTTAAAATGCTGTCTGAACTGCCTCTAAATCCTGAGAGAAGAACAAATAACTGGGTTTGTAGTATACTTAGAGGGGCAAATAGACAAAGGGGTACACACTAAGGCCGACAGTAAAGATTTGGAGCAGGACTGTGCTTCTAATTTACACCAATCCATTTGGGGGAAATTATACCAGTTATGAATTTTGCTGATGTTTGCTGCCCAGTAATAAATCAAAAAGACCCCCAACTTTTTTGTGTCTCTGAAGATATGCCTTACTTAACCGAGGGGGCCTTCCATGCCAAATATATGAAGCAATAGCCTTATCCAACTGCTTGAAAAAGATTTCAGTAAAAACACTGGGAGGGTCTGAAAAAAGAACAAAAACCTCGGCAGAATATTCATTTAAATTGACTGAATTCCACCAAATAGAGTAAGAGGTAATTTATCCCAGCGTTGCAAATCCGATTTAACTTGAATGAGTAATGTAGAGAAATTATGCTGATATAATAGATCGAAGGAATGCAAAATATTTACCCCCAAATAACGAAACTTTGTGGAGGATAAATTCAATGGCAGTATCTTAGCTGGGATTTGTTTAGCTAAGCTATTTACTGGAAAGCAAACACTTTTACTTATATTCAGCTTATATCCAGAAAAAGATCCAAAAGTGTTAAGTATAAGCAAAGGATCTGAGACTGCACCGACAGGGTTCGAAACATAAAGCAAGAGGTCATCAGCATAAAGAGAGATGTTCTATCCCTCCCCTAACAATACCTGAAAAGAGCAGGGAATTTCTCAAAGCTATGGAAAGAGGCTCTATTGCTAGAGTGATTAAGAGTGGAGAAAGGGGACAGCCTTGACGAGTGCCTCTTGTAAGTGGGAAATATTGAGAACACAAAAAGTTTGTTCTTACACTGGCAACTGGATCAGTGTACAGAAGGCATATCCAAGATAAAAAAAGGGGGCCGAACCCAAATTTGTCTAAAATAGTAAATAAATAGTTCCATTTGACACGGTCAAAGGCCTTTTTCGCATCCAATGCAATGACTATTTCACTAGATGAAGAGGGGGATGGGAAAAAATAATATTTAAAAGCCGTCGAATATTTGATGATAATTGTCGACCTCTAATAAAACCAGTCTGATCTTCAGAGATTATTTTTGGAAGACAGGGATCCAGACGGGAAGCCAGCACCTTAGCTAATAATTTTACATCCGAATTTAGCAAACTTATGGGCCTCCAACTGCCACATTCCTCTGGGTTTTTGTCTCATTTGAGTATAAGTGAGATAGAAGCCTGAGTCAAGGTTAGAGGAAGAGAACCATTTGCTAAAGATTCCTTATACATACCTAGCAATAAAGACGCCGGTTGTTTGCCAAACCTTTTGTAGAAATCAATCGGAAAACCGTCTGGACCTGCGGCTTTTCCATTTTGCATAATCTGAAGGCCTTTCAGAAACTCACTCATTTCTAAAGGCTTGTCAAGATCCAATGCTACATCTGTATCAATGCAAGGAATATCTAGACTGTCTAAAAAGCGATGCATAGTGGATTCATCTTCAGGAGCTTCTGATTTATAAAGACTGGAATAGTAACAGAGGAAAATGTCATTAATGTCAGAAGGGCTCTTAGTTAATAAGCCAGAGGAGTCATACACCTGAGTAATTAGACGAGAGGCGGCTTGTCCCTTAAGCTGGGATGTTAATAGCCGACCAGCTTTGTCTCCGTATTCATAAAAAGTAGCTTTAGTTCTTCGTAACATAAATTCAGCATTCTTCGTACTAAGCAAATCGAATTCTGTCTTTAACTCCAGGTTTTTAGCACATAACTCAGGGGTAGGATTATTAAGAAGCTGTCTATTAGTCTCAACTATGGAATCAAGCAGATGCTTTAACTTTTGTTTTCTTTGCTTGTACTTATAACCAGTGTATGAAATAATGTGACCTCTGATTACCACTTTAAATTTTTCCCATAACAAAGAAGGGGAAACAGCTTCTAATTTATTTGTCTCAGTAAACACATCTATATTATTTCTTATATATTTACAAAATTGTTTGTCTGATAATAATCCTGAATCAAACCTCCACTGATTTGCTCGGCCTCTAGAATAAGAAAGATTTAGATTAAGTGAATGTGGAGCACGATCAGAGATAACAATAGCAGAATAATCAGAAGTACTAACTAAAGGTAAGAGAGCTTTATCTAAGAAAAAATAATCAATGCGCGAATGAGATTGATGAACACTGGAAAAAAAAGAAAAATCTTTTTTTGATGGGTTGAGAAAGAGCCATGGGTCAACGCATCCAACCTGATCCACGAAAAAAGACACTGCCTTAGCCATAGCCGTTTGCTCTAAAGTTTTAGGATTTGACCGATCAAGCCTTGGGTCCATAATACAATTGAAATCGCCTCCCAGTATAAGGTAATGGGAGTTCAAGTTCGGAATAGATGAGAAAAGAGAGGTGAAAAAAGCAGGATTATCCCAGTTTGGGGCATAAATGTTTACCAACATATGAAAGAGACTACCAACAACAATAACATAACGACCCTCGGGGTCCGAAATAATCTGTGATCGAGAAAAATGAACACGTTTATGCATAACAATAGCTGTACCTCTGGCTCTACTGTTAAAGTTAGAGTGAAACACTTGACCTATCCATGGTTTTCTTAATCTAATATGGTCCTTAACACGCAGATGTGTTTCCTGTAAAAAAAATTATATCAGAATTCAAATTTTTAAGATGAGAAAACACTCTGGAACATTTAATCGGTCCTCCTAAACCTGGAACATTCCAGCTAATCAAGTTAACCAAAAACCCTCTGCCACTTAGTCCTGTGTTAAAAACAGCCATTCCTATGGTGCAAAAAGGTCAAATCAATTAGGCAAAAAGACATCAGCAAAATAAAGAAAAAAGACAAAAAACAAAGTACAATTATGTGCCTAAACGTTCTCCTCCAAACATATAACAACCCTGGAACTAACAGAACAAAAAAACAAAAAAGCAAACATCCTAAACTCGCCATTAAAACCAGCACGAGTTGCAGGAATATAACGTTACACAGCCGGAAAACCATGCAGTACTGTCCACTCCGATCATGACCAGTATTATTAATAAAAGTGTCCCTAATAATAAAAAAATAAAAGTAGGAGAAAAAATTAATTAATAAAATAAATGACTAAATAAATAAATAATAAATGAATACAATTAATAAAATATAAATCACTGTCCATTAATGACAGGAAAACAAAAACAGTCTGGCAATTTGAGTGTCCATTGTGAGTGATGCGCAGACGAGCTGGGTAGATCATACTGAATCGTATTCCCTTCTTGTACAGTTTTGACTTGACTTCGTTGAATGCAGCGCGTTTCCTTGCGAATTCCGCACTAAAGTCCTCGTAGATCTTAATGGAGTGCCCTTGATATGAGATATCTTTGTGTTCCTTGGCCCATCGCAGTACGCTATCTTTATCCAGAAACCTGTGAAATCTGACGATGAATGGCCGCGGTCTATTACCTTGACGGGGCTTGGGTGCCAAACTCAGATGAGTGCGATCAATTTCAGGAGGGGATGACAGGATGTCTTTCATGGTGTTAAAGAAAAAGTCTGTTAAATTCTCTTGGATTTCTAACCTCGATCCCCTCTGGAAAGCCGACCACTCGTAGATTCTGTCGCTTCGATCGAGAGACCAAATCATCAACAGCAGACCCCAACGTAGCATTTAAATCCGACACCGCAATTAATTCTGCTTTTAATGAAGAAACTTTGTTCTCCAACTCGGTAATCCTGCCGCTGTGATCTGTAAGGGCCGTCTCTATCTCCGAAATAGTGGCGGAATGAAAAGCCAAAGTACCGCGAATGCCATCCAAAGAAGCTTGTAAAGGGGATAAGGAAAAGTTCAGCAAAGCAGTAAATTCCTCTGTTAAACTTCGCCTTGACTTCTCCAGCTCTGACACAAGCACCTCTGCCGTTAAAGGAACAGGTGCTGCCGCCATATCGGACGCCTCAAGATCTTGGCCTGGGGCTTCGTGGTCTGTAGCACTGCCAGTTTTTTTATTACTGCCCATTCCTGCATTCGCTTCGCTCCCTGATCATTAAAGACACTTTAAATCTTGTTGAATATAAGAACTGACTGCTGCAAATGACACAAACTAAGAAAAAAAAGTCGGAGCAAGGACAACGTGCGACCTCTCACTACATAGTGAAACCGGAAGTCCATAGCTGAATTTTCATTGTCTTCATCACTTGATCCTTCATAAATCAATTTGATATACTGATGTGCTGCTCAAGTTGAAAACAGTTGCTTTTTTAATTATTATACATTGTTCATGATGAACAGCACTTATTTGAAGATTGAATATTAGAACCCTTTATTAATAATGTAAAAAGCATCCCTGCTAAATGAAAGCATCATTTTGAAAAATGTGTACATGAACACACTGTTAGCAGATTTGTATTTTTAATATTATGAATACATTTTTTTTTTAAGTTTACTTATAGTGACTAACATTCATTCATTCATTTTCTTGTCGGCTTAGTCCCTTTGTTAATCTGGGGTCGCCACACAGTTGAACCGCCAACTTATCCAGCACGATTTTACGCAGCGGATGCCCTTCCAGCCGCAACCCATCTCTAGAAAAGTGACTAACATATAGTGACTCAATATAAAAAAGCAGAGAACGAAGAAGTCAAATCAATAAGTGAGCAGTTCAGATGGTTGAAATGTTTATATATTTCCAAACATATCTTTCACATATTGTTCTGATGACATCCTAATCTCTCAGGACCAAGTGACTGAGTAATCCTTTCCTCTGAATTTCTCTGAAAAACGTTTGACTGCATTAAATCTCAGGGCAATGAAAAAGTCTGCAATTGCCTACATTAAAATAAGCGAATACCTCATGGTTTGAACAAATAAATATCATAAGTCATAACAGGTGTGATGAACTGCATTAACATACAAATTCAGCACATTATAAGCAACAAACTGCAAGGAAATGATATTACAAAATCGATGGTTAAGTGCAATTTCAGAAATGTTGTTTTCGTTTGTCACTAACAACAACAGCTGATTTATTTTCTTTTGTCTGCGTTTACTGTTTTGGGCAGAAAGACAATTATAATTCCTCTGTGTTCTTAAGAGTTAACAGTTCATAATTGTGCAGCTTTAATTCTATTAGTACTGTACATTTCTTTAAGTGTTTATAACTCCATTGAATCGAGTCCACACACTGAAAAATAAACAAAAGTTGACTCAACTTAAAATTTTAGGGCAATGCGCTGCAGTTCTTTTTGAGTTGACTTAACTTAAATCAAGCCAAATGCAGTACTTGGGTTAAAAGTTGAGTCAACTCAAAAATAGCTGTGTTTTTTCACACCTGCCTTATTTAGTTTGGTTGAATCGCACTAGAGTTTGTTTTCCCTCTTGGTGCAGTTCGTTTGGGCAGGTGTGAATGTAGCAATCGCACTCGAGTGTGCACCAAAAGCGTACCAAAAAATGTACAGAGACCTCCTTAAAGAGGTGGTCTCGGTACGCTTTCAAACGAACCCAGGAGTGGTTTACTTGTGGTGAGAACATGATCCGAACTAGAACAGACCCAACCGCAAAATGTACTGTGCCTTTTTGGACTAATACAGCTGCCGTAGTCCCATTTTATTTTGTTGACAGCGCTTTACCAACAGTTTTAAACAGAGAGAGAGGGAAAAACATTACCTGATGGACCGTTGGTAATGACCATGTCACAATTTAGATAAATTAATTCACACCTTTTCCTGAAGTGACTTGCGATGCACCTTTGCCATTTGCAATGCAATAAAACATTGTTTTCCAGCCACATCCACAACTGTGTTTCATTCTGGAAATGTATAGTTTGTCTAAAGTGATATATACAAACTATATCGTATACTATGACCAGGGATACAATCAGCCAGCGCAGTCGTCCCTCCATAGTAAAAAGCGACATTTTGTGTCTGCCGGTTTGTTTACTTGCTGGAATTCCATTGCCATTTTCACGCAAGTTAATTCTGACCAATCGAAAGGCAATTTAGGAAATAAGTTCAATAACATCTTGCCAATGAGTGATGTGGATTTTGTCACATGACTGCATTTTGTTTTTTTTCAACTGGTTCGGACCAAAGCAATCAGTGTGGTGTGAAAAGGACCCTAAACTGCAAAAAAAAAATGCTATAATGTATTATTTGTTACTCTTGGTCCGGACCAAATGAACCAAACCACAGATGTGAAAGCACCCTAAGTTTAGTCAACTTTTTTATTTGACAGTGTAGTGCGTACTTTCATCTAAATGTAAAATGTAAACACTGCATAATTGTAAAGCATATGGCTTGAATGCACATATACAGGGATGGTATTTTGAAGTTTAACGCACATACTGTATAACTGTACATTCCAGTGTGATGTGTGAGTTCTTTAATACACTGTATCTCATTTTGTTTGATTGCCTACTGCAATGTTTGCTGAAACATGTTTTTGGAGAAACTATATCGGTTTATGAAAATGAAGCACTTATAGGGCATGTGAGTGGAATGTCTTCAAACCGCTGTTGAGAAAACTGAATAAAACTGTTTAAATCCTTCCCAACAATGTTATGCTTCTTATTATTGCAGTTCAGATATTAAATGACACATCTTGCTTATATACAGTACATTTCAGTTGTGCTCATTTTAAATTCTAGTCATTTCTATCTCATTATACAGGCATAAAAGGTTGTAAAAACTGACACAAGTTGATGTTTTAAATAACTATGATCATGCAACTTAAACTTTGTACAGCAAGAACAACTTTCTGTAAGTTCAAAAAGTTTCATTAAGTTCAAAGTGATTCCGCCAGTACAAATTAAAAATGAAGCAAGAACTATTTGGAGAAAGACATGGCCCAGAAGTAATGACAGCAAAGACAGTGCTCTTTAAACACTGAGTCCCAAAAAAGAGCTCAGCTGACTGACAAGCCAACAGAACAAGAAAAGCTCTTTTTTTCCCACTTAAAAATAAAATGCCAGCCTGTAATATACAAGACAAAAAGTTTTACCAAAAAAACAAACCTTTAGCATTTCAACTTGCCTTTATTTAGCTGATAAGTTTTAATTTGATTAGTTAAAAATTTAGTTGATTATCAAATTGAATAATTGAGGTTTAATAAATTGTTGTCCATAAATAGTCTAATACCAAGTATATAAGGAAAACTGTAGTTTGTAAAATAATCAAAATTAAACATTTTAGGTAAGCCACCCGATTACATTTTATGATTACTTTTCGATTACTTTTGACCTACTGTAAGTAATCACATTACTTTTATTATTTTGTACTACATTTATTTATGACCTAACACTATATTTTGCTATATTTGTAGCAAAAACTGTTTATTTGTCATTTATAAAGTATAATTTTAATAAAATATTTGCAATAAGTTAGCAATTTAGTTTAAAAAAAATAAGCATACAAAAGACATATATCATAGTAATAAGAATTAAATAAAATCATTCAATTTAATGTTTGATAAAGATTTTATTTATAATCCATGAGAAACCTTTTCAATGACCGTTAATATATTTTCTGAATGTTTTTTTTTT
>CAIGQZ010000379.1:10759726-10786616 GCA_903798205.1 Danio tinwini
CAATTTCTGTTTAACGGAGAGAAGATTTTTTCAACACATTTCTAAACATAATAGTTTTAATAACTCATTTCTAATAACTGATTTATTTTATCTTTAACATGATGACAGTAAATAATATTTGACTAGATTTTTTTTCAAGACACTTCTATACAGCTTAAAGTGACATTTAAAGGCTTAACTAGGTTAATTAGGTTAACTAGGCAGGTTAGGGTAATTAGGCAAGTTATTGTATAACGATGGTTTGTTTTGTAGACTATGGAAAAAATAAATAGCTTAAAGGGGTTAATAATTTTGACCTTAAAATAGGTTTTAAAAATTAAAAACAACTTTTATTCTAGCCAAAATAAAACAAATAAGACTTTCTTCAGAAGAAAAAAATATTATCAGACATACTGTGAAAATTTCCTTGTTCTGTTAAACATCATTTGGGAAATATTTAAAAAAGAAAAAAAATCAAAGGGGGTTCATATTATTTTTTATGTGGATGTCAAGCAGTAATAGTTTATTATAGATATAGATAATAGATATATTTATCAAGATAGTTCAAGATGTTTTGAAAAAAAGCAGAAAGGCTGAAACCAAATACAATGGATGTCTATGGTTACTGTTTTACAGTTTTCTTCAAAATATCTTCTTTTGTTTTCAACAGAACAAAAAAAACCTCTAACAGGTTTGCAAAAACTGAGGGGTGAGTAAACTATCCCTTATTTAGATAATTGATAATTGCAACATTTAACACCATTTTAGTTTTAAGACCATTTTAAGTCCTTAAATTGCAAACAGATTAATCTAGACTTTTAAATAGAACAATTTCAGATGCCCAAAAGCCCTGTTTACACACCTTGTTGTACATGTTTGGATTTATTATTGTTTCATTTTTTTAGTTTTTCGTATTTACTATAAATATAAAGGTATAACATATATAATACCAGAACTCTTATTATGTACTGTACAATTATAAATAATATTTAACTGAAACTACAAATTAAACCATATAACTAAACTAATTTTTGTTAATTGAAATAAACTATTTTATAATAGAATAAAACAAAAAAAATGCATATCTAGAATTTACAGTAAATAAGCTCAGAAATTATATTGAATTTGAAACAACTTTAACATAGCAACTAATAATTTTAGGATCAATAGCTCCACCTCCTGGTAACAGTACAAACTGTAGTTGTGCCTACAACCTGTAAACACAATCATTAAAAACAGCAAGTATTATTTTTTTTTCCAATGTGAGGATGGCATTCAAAATCTCACGGCTTTTTTTACTGAATATAAAGGCATTCCCCAAACAGGTCTATGTTTCTTACCTGTCTCCAGGCTTAATTAGAAAAGTTTGAAGATCGCATTTTTTATTATATTATAATCAGCTATAATAGTAAATATTATTTACACTGTGGTTGTATGTTAAGAAGATAATGTTCTATATGTACTCTCTCCCAGTTGGAAGTGCTGCTGACTTTGCTATCTGACTTCTCTGTGCTGTTTGTGTGTTGCAGAATTTTAGCGCGAGCTGAAATGAGCCGAAGAAATGGTTCCTACCGTGTCCACTTTAAACCTTCTATGGAATTCATATGGAACACAATCAAATACTAAAATGCCTTTTAAAAAACTTACAACGTATCGATATTGTACACTGGGATACGTCACAAATCAAGTAGCCAAGGTAACGATCAGTTCGATCCGCCTATTTTGGATTACGTAACCGTGACTCATTTGTCGTGACAGGCCTGAAAATAATAAAACTTGAAGTTGAACTTTATATTCAACACTACTGAGATAAGACGTTATTAGCTTGCTTTTTTTCTAAAGGCACGTGTTTCAGCTTTCTGTGAATCAGCCATCAAACTTTTCGTCAGGATGAACGAAGCAGAAAAAAGTGGATGGTGCTCTAGGTGCTTTAGTTTTTTACCAGTGGACTATACGAGAGAATTTGTAAGCTTGTGTACTTTAGCTTTTCCCGTGGTAAGTACGTCATTTTAGTTTACACATAGACTTCGTGAAAGGAAGGGATGGTGTGTACGTCAGTTTGAATATCACACTTTATAAACATCACTGCAGTCACACACACATTACATCATTCATTCATTCATTCATTCATTCATTCTCTCTTCGGCTTAGTCTCCTTTAATTAATCTGGAGTCGCCACAGCGGAATGTACCGTCAACTTATCCAGCATATGTTTTATGCAACCCATCTCTGGGAAACATCCATACACACACATTCACACATACACTACGGACAATATAGCCTACCCAATTCACCTGTACTGCATGTCTTTGGGCTGTGGGGGAAACCGGAGCACCCGGAGGAAACCCACGCGAACCCAGGGAAAACATGCAAACTCCACACAGAAACGCCAACAGACCCAGCCGAGGCTTGAACCAGCGACCTTCTTGCTGTGAGGCGACAGCACTATTTCACTGCGTCGCCTACATCATACAGTACATATTACAGTAAAGACAGTAAATGTCAGCTAGCTATTATTTACTTTGATTTGACCTCTGCTTTTTTATTGTGGTTGACTCACATAACTTGCAGTTTATATTGTATGTGTATCTGACTATAATATGTAAATATGTATTATTTGATCATTATAGTTGTGGTGGTGCTGTTTGATGAAACAAATCATAATTGGCATTTAAATGGCATCTGTTTGTGGGCATTGTGTGTGCTAAAGTGACACAAATATGAAAATGATCTCACTCTCTCAAGAGGTTTCAAACCTTATGGTTTTGTTTTTTGTTTAACACAAACAAACATATTCTAAAAAATTATTAGAAACCTGTAAACATTGACACTCATAGTAGGAAAAGCTAATACTCTGGAAGTCAGTGGGCAGGGATTTAATTAATTTATTTTTTTTACATTTTTAAAACATAACATGTATTGTGTTCGAAAGAATCATTAGATTCAAATAGGTTTGGAACAAGTGAAGGGTGAGTAAATGATGACAGAATTTTCAGTTTTGGGTAATCTATCCCTTTAAGTAAGCGTTTGGCCTATAGTTACACTGAGGTAATCTTACAGTGATGTTGATAATGAAGTTTGAATACTACAGTGGGACATATTATTTCCAATATATATTTAAAAGGTAACAACATAATAGCACAGTAATTATTATTATTTTTCATTCATGTTAAAGCAAAGTCAAACTGGATGCTCACTTACCTAAATTCAATACAAGGGATTGTTAAATTTAGTCTTTTTTAAATGTATAGGTTGCACCAGGCCTCTGTTCCTATTTGCATATAAGAGATCTAATGTGAACATCTTCCTGGCACATTCCATCTTTTTCCCTTGTGGAGTTATGATGAACTGTTTATATGAAAGAATTGCTGAGATTTTCCATTAGTGTTACATTTATAAGATATAGCCCTAAGGTGTAACTATGGCAGTTCTGGGTGATTTAAAATAAAATACATGTGGACAATAGATATTCAATAACTGGTTACAGAAGTTATTGGAAAACAAGTTTCTTTCAGACTCATCTGATTTGAAAACCGATTAGCTGATAATATTGTGCATGTGTAATTCAGAATGAAGATAACAAACGCAAACTGTACAATACATGACTGTCTGGAGTGCCAACTATGACTGCCTGACACAGCACCAACTCTGAAACTAACTTGTTATTTTGACCACTGATTATGTGGGTAAATCAGGAGATCTCATGAAACTTGTCAGATGGTTATGACAAGGTGATCACTGGTTTGACCAGTTTACTAAGAAGAACCTATTAAATAGAATTATTAGAATGAATAGAATGAAGCACCCATCAGGTGGTTAAAGGTAAAGTTCACCCAAAAGTAAAAATGTTCTTACCATTTACTCACCCTCAAGTGGTTCCAAACCTTCATGATCTTTCTTTTTTATGCTGATAACATTTTTACTATATATTTGGCTCACAATTCATTTTGAAATAAACATTGTTTTTTTGCTACAAACATCCCAATCCAAGGTGTTAATTCAATTAAGGCAAATAACATTTAAAGGGATAATTCACCCAAAAATGAAAATTTACTCACCATTTACTCCACTATTTACTACACCATTTATAGTTTTACAAATGTTAGATACTGGTAGCCATTGACATCCGTAATTGAAAAAAAAATACTATGGAAGTCAATGTCTGTTTCTCAATTCCAAGAATGCAGACAACGGACTTGCATTCTTGTGAAGACCAGTCTTGCCAGGTCACCTCGGAAGAGTGAACTCGGGAGACCACGAGAACAGAGAACGCATCCTGTGAGAAATGGGATGCTGCGCTCTAAAAATTATTTAAACATTACAGCGTTCATACAACGATTTATTGTTTTCCCCCTTTTCAATATGTATAACATGCACAAAAAACTTATATACTTTGCATATAACATGCACAAAAAACAAATATACTTTGCATAATAAAAATAATACATATTTTAATATTAACTTCAGCAAATAAACACCCTTAATGTGTTTATGCCTTCATTAAGATTTTCATGGTAATGTTTACTTTCACCATAAACCTTCTAAAAAAAATCCTGAGACAAATAAGTTATATCTCTGAACTTTAATAATACATCTATATAAGATGCTGCGCTTCCCACCAACTTTATTCAGTCGCAATGACTTCTGGGACTTCTAGAGCAATACCAAGAATGCATCTGGGAACTGTCACGCATCTTCCATTCTTGTGGCCTTGAGTTTTGGAACTTTGAGAAAGCATTCAGATCTTTTTAATATCTCCTCTTTTCTGTTCATCAGAAGAATGAAAATGGAGGGTCAGTAAACGATGACAGAACATATTTTTTTGTTGAACTCTCCATTTAAAAGGTCATTTCGCTTGCATTTGCTCAGAGCTAGTGTATTGCCATTTTTGAAAATTGAAATAATAAAAAAATAAGAAATCATTCCTTTGAGATTTAGTTTGGCTAGCATGACACAAATGACTTGCTTTACCAACATTAAACATCTTTGTGTTTTTTTTCCCTTATAGTTTCTCGCCATTCTTTTCGATTACTTAATCCTTTTTACAAGCTCTGTGTTTTGTGGACACCTGGGGAAGTTAGAGCTTGATGGAGTTACTCTTGCCGTAGCTGTGAGTTTAACATATTCATGTCCTGTTGACCTGTACAAAATGTGGTTTAAAATAAAGTGTATTATAACATAATAATAATAAGAGAGTAATGAGTGTTTTCTCCAACAGGTCATCAATGTTTTAGGTGTTGGCATTGGCTTTGGCTTGTCTGCAGCATGTGACACACTTATTTCTCAGGTAACTGCATTGCTCTGTTCATTCACACACCATCAAATGCAACATTTTATTTACCTTTACAAGGTTGCTTTGTCTTTTTCAGACATATGGAGCTGGGAACTTGCCACAAGTTGGTGTTATAACTCAAAAGGCAGTTATAATCCTTCTACTTACATGTTTGCCATGCTGTGCCATTCTTATCAATACAGAGTCAATATTACTGCTTGCAGGTCAAAGCCCGGAGGTTGCCAGGTGAGAACTACTCAAAACTGTGATTATCAAACAGACACTACCACAAAAGTAGACACTGGTTCTTAATTAAAATGAATAGTCCATGCTGTAGTATGATTCTAGAAAAATAGCTTTTATGCAATGTAATCATGTATTTAACAGCAGAGTTGGGTATTCTAATTACATTTTTGGGGAACGCAGTAATGTAATTTTAAATGTAATGTAATGTATACATTACATAATGTAATGTAACATTTTAAATTTGTGTAATTTGATTAGTTACTAAAGTCAATGTAATTGCATTATTTACGTTACAAATATAGTTTTTAGAAGATTATTTTCTTTTAAATCTCAATTTCCACTGCAACATCACTTAATAAGCATGCTCTTTTAATTTGCTGGAGAACAAATTTTATTTTGTAGGGAATAATTTACACATTTGGGTAGACTAATTACTTAGACAAACACAGAACAACTAAACACTTGCAGTGTTTTTTTATATTATGGATGTCAATGGTTACAAGTATTCCGTTTTCTTTATGTCTTTTTTGTGTTAAAAAAAGACAAAACGGTTTGGAACAAGTGAATGATGAGAGAATTTTAAGTTTTGGCCAAACCATCTCTTTAAGTCTTGAAAATGTTAGGCTGATGTGATAAACCCATAGTAATGTTTTTTAGTATATACTGTATTAAATTACTGAAAGAGCTGCAGTTTATTTTCTATTTTTATATGTTTTATTTGTTTTAAAAGTAACTTCAAAGTAAAGTGATCAGTAATCTGATTACTTTTACATTAAGTAATTGGTAATGTAATCAAATTACAATTTTCCAGTATTAGTCAGTAATTTGTCATCTATTACTTTTTAAAGTAACTTACCCAACACTGCTTAACAGTAATTAGTTATTTTTAAAAGCAAGCTACAATAAATTATCAAATTTCAGAAGATATATATTTTTTATATGGCTCTTTCCAACCCTTTGCATTCAACTGAACAAAATCATCACATTTTATTGCAATATACCAAAAGAAAATAAAAATGTGTGCAGAAAAATGTATGAATGTAAAAACATCTTTAGTTTTTTTCTCCTTTAGAGTATCACAACTCTATGTGAACATTTTTTTGCCTGGTCTTCCGGTAAGTACTTCCACATACACATTTTGCAAAAGTTATAACACACAATTTTATATTGTCAAATTCTGAAGTACTGACTGCTAAAAAAAGGCTTTATGGTCTCCTTTTTGGGCTAATGGTTATTTCATAGAACTGGCCCTTGTTAAATCAGGTGTAATCATATAAAAAACTGCTAAATACTGTTAATTTTGTCTCACAGGCTGTATATATGTTCATTGTTCAAGTAAAGTATCTACAGAATCAGGTAGGTGTAAGATATTAAAATGTGAGGTTCTAAAAAAGCTTCATTGTAAAAACCTAATCAAATCTGTCATTTCAGGGAATATTTTGGCCCTTGGTCATTACTGGAGTAGTGGCAAATATCTTGAATGCTTTAATAAACTATATCCTCCTCTTTGTCCTAAACATGGGTGTTGGGTGAGTTTCCTTTTAAATTCCTTTGAATTTGCTTTTAAATTAAAAGCTAGAAAAATGAAAACTGACCATGTGTTTTTCATCTTCAGAGGCTCAGCAGCAGCTAATACAATCTCACAATACAGTTTGGCGACCATATTGTTCATCTACATACGATGCAAAGGTCTTCATAAGGATACTTGGAAAGGTGAGTAATTATATGATATCTTCATGTTTGTAAATTCGACAACCATTGCAAGTTGATCCAGCAGACAGGTGTACACTAAAGCACTTCTTTGTGGTCGTTTAGGTTGGTCGATGGACTGCTTGCAGGAATGGGACTCGTTTATTTATCTGGCCGTTCCCAGTATGCTCATGATGTGTGGAGAGTGGTGGACCTACGAGATTGGAGGCCTGCTGGCAGGTTAAAGTGCATGCTTGTTGAATTAGGGACCTGATATACTTCAGATTCATTTGACAGTAAATTGTTGTTGTTTTTTTTAATAAGAAATCAATAATTAAGATATAATTAATATAGGGGCAATGTGGTGGTGCAGTAGGTAGTGCTGTCGCCTCACAGCAAGAAGGTCGCTGGTTCGAGCCTCGGCTAGGTCAGTTGGCGTTTCTGTGTGGGGTTTGCATGTTCTCCCCGCGCTCACGGGGGTTGCCTCCGGGTGCTCTGTTTTTTTCCCCACAGTCCAAAGACATGTGGTACAGGTGAATTGGTTAAGCTAAAATTGTCCGTAGTGTATGAGTGTGTATATATGTTTTCCAGAGATTGCAGCTGGAAGGGCGTCCGCTGTGTAAAACGTGCTGGATAAGTTGTCGGTTCATTCCGCTGTGGCGTCCCCGGATTAATAAAAGGGACTAAGCCGAAAAAAAAATGAATGAATGATTAATATACAGCGATTTATACTAAAGAACTGGATTGCTTATGACATCAAAACTCCTAAATATGAAATAAATATTTTTTGGGATTGAGAAGCTCTTCTGCTCTTGTTAAAAGAAGCTAAATAGCATCTTTTCATTTTCTGTTGGTCTTAGTACACAATGTAACTACAGAAGTGTCAGACCTTTAATAGGAAATTATTTAAACTCTTTCTTTGAATTTTTTGATCTAATCCAATTCAATGATGAATTATGCTAAGCTAAGGTAAAAGTGTTCCCGCCAGACCCAAAGATCATATGAATGGATAAAATTCTGGGGGAGTTGTAAAATGAGAAGAAGCTCAGAATCGTTTCAAGAAAGAATAGTGATGCATTTAAAAAATCTCAGAATCGATGCAGAGTCGATTTCGTAAACGATTTTTTGACACAGCTCTAGCATTTACGGTTGACTATTTCGCAATACTTTTTAATAGGCACTACTCTTGCTTTGTTGGAAAAAAGTGCCCACAAATGAAGAAATTTGCTTGAATTAAACCTGAAACAGATTTACCACATCCTTTGGAGTACATCCTGTTATATATGCAGCAGAACAATTACTCTGTCAGTAGGGACTACCAAAATGGCCACTCAGTCACTTCCTGTGGTTTACTGTAAAATGGCAATTTAGATCACAATAAGCAATTTTGGGTGAACTATCACTTTGTGTATGAAGAAAATTTCTGAAAAATTCAATTCAATTCAATTCATCTTTATTTGTATAGTGCTTATACAATGTAGATTGTGTCAAAACAGCTTCACATGGAAGTTTATAGTGAATTGAAACAGTGTCAGTTCAGTTTTCAGTGTTTAAGTTCAGTTTAGTTTAGCTCAGTTCAGTGTGGTTTAATAATCACTACTGAGAGTCCAAACACTGAAGAGCAATTCCATCGATGCGCAGCTCTACAGATCCCGAACCATGCAAGCCAGTGGCGACAGCAGTGAGGACAAAACTTCACCAATTGGCGAAAGTGAAGAATTTAACAAACCTCGAGAGAAACCAGAAATGTGTTTTATATTTATAATATATTTCTTTGTATCACACAAATGTCTTAGTATAAATAAATTGATTTAGGAAAGTATTAACTGTATGTGTATGGTAACATTGACATGCATTATTAAAATAACATTTTCATTGAGTTCTGAATCCTGTTTATGAACTTTGTTTTTTTTATGGCAGGTCTGATAAGCGAAGTGGAGCTTGGAGCACAGTCAGTCATGTATGGACTGGCAAATATCGCATATATGGTATGTAGTCATTATCATGAAATCATTTTCTTTGAAGATTGTATGAAAAATTTAAATGAATGTCCTGTGTTCAGTTCCCTTTAGGCTTCAGTATAGCTGGCAGTGTTAGAGTGGGCAATGCCATGGGTGCAGGAGATGTGGCTCAAGCCAAACTCTCTGCTAAAGTCTCTATAATGTGTGCAGGTAATACTACATATTTAAATATTAAAATAAATGGATATCTGTATTTTATATTTAAATATTCTTTGTAAATAAGTTGCTTATACAACTTTTGTGCTTGTCCTGTACACACAATTTTTATGATGTTTATTTTATTCTGCATTTTATTTACAGTCTCTGTTGCAGTGGTATTGGCAATTATAATTGGTTGTTCAAAGAATGTAATTGCTTGTATTTTCACAAATGACAAGTGAGTGTTTGTCCTTTGCTTTAAACAATTTTCTCTGTAATCTTCTCCTAATTTGTTGGGATCAACTTTGGAAGTTGTAATTAACTTTGCTCATATAGTTTATGTATACAAGGCATTTTACAGTATTTTCCTCAGAAAAGAGTCTTTTCTATTTACAATGATCATTTATTTACAGTCTGCATTTGATAATTTATTAAGTTATTATAAATATATTCATATAAAACAATATATTTTTAAAATTAAATAATATTTCTATTTTATATTATTATGAATAAATATATATTTAGAATTTGAAAATAACAATGTTAATAAGTAAAACAAACACTGAAGAGCACTTATTTATTTAAGTCAGATTTTCCTGTTACTGCACAATATTTGTGTATTTATTGTTGTTATTAATAATCATTTTATAACATAATAACATATAATGAATACACACAATATTATTTAATAAACACATAATTATATACATAATATATGCCATATATATATATATATATATATATATATATACACACACATACACACACACACACACACACACACACACACACACACACACACAGTTGAAGTCAGAATTATTAGCCCGCCTGAATTATTAGCCCCCCTGTTTACTTTTTCCCCAATTTCTGTTTAATGGAGAGATGATTTTTTCAACAGATTTCTAAACATAATAGTTTTAATAACTTATTTTTAATAACTGATTTATTTGATCTTTGCCATGATGACAGTAAATTATATTTTGCTAGATATTTTTCACATACAGCGTAAAGTAATATTTAAAGGCTTAACTAGGTTAGGCAAATGTTTGTATGATAGTTTGTTCTGTAGACAATCACAAAAAAAATTTCTTAAAGGGCTAATAATTTTGACCTTAAAATGGTTCTTAAAATGTTTTTTAACTGCTTTTGTTCTAGCCGAAATAAAGCAAATAAGACTTTTCCAGAAAGAAAAAACATTATCAGACATACTCTGAAAATTTGCTTGCTCTGTTAAACATCATTTGGGAAATATAAAAAAAAGAAAAAAATAATTCAAAGAGGTGCTCATAATTCTGACTTATATATAGTATAAAATAGTATAACAATAACTTTTTTATAATTGATAAATTTTAATAACAACACATTCAATAATTTGGGAAAAATAACATTGAATAGCACATATATAATACAAAGTAGTATGAAATATTTTCACATTACTTTTAACAAGTTAAATATTTATTGTTTTTATATATTATTGTAATTGTTGCATCTGGAAGTAACTTATAAAACATTTTAAATCCTCAAACAAATTCAAACAAAGGTTACAAAAACAACACTAATATTGGGACAATTGTTTTCGTTCTTTTCTCCCCTAGAGACATCATCCAGAGGGTTGCCACAGTAATGGTTTTATACACTCCTTTCCACATTTTTGATGCCACAACGGTAGGTCATTAGCAGAGTTGTGTTAGAGCACTCATAACCCTCATTACTGATAATAACAAAACTGACAACATCAACCCAATGTCCATGAAAGTGGACTTTAGACCTTAATTAAACTAGATGTATCCATATAAATGAGAGAGTCCACTGAAATGGGTCATCTGAGGGCAACATGGCAATCTTCTTTTTCCTGTGAATTGAATCAGGCAGCAGGTAGCAGTATAGTGAAAGGTCTTGGCAAGCAGAAACTTGGCGCCATATGCAACCTCGTGGGATATTATGGAATTGGATGTCCTATTGGAATACCCTTGATGTTTGCTGCTAAAATGGGCATTTTTGGTGAGCTAAAATAATATAATGTACAGTAATGTAATATACATAAAGGTACATAAAGGTTTCATCATAATAAAAACCTATATAATTAAAGGTGCAGTAGGTGATCTGCCAAAATGCTATCCGTTAGCATAATATCTTTGAAAACAGTCCCTTCACTGCCTTTTAAAGCCACGACTCCCCACGAACACGCACCTTAAAGATGACAGTAGACAACCCTTTAGATCATATCATTTGCCAGTTAGAAAACTTTATAGTACTTTATAATACTACAATTCTGAACGAAAAACTGTATTATGTCTAGCACGTTTTCAGTTGTGTAGCAAGCAAAACTTGTCTTAATGTGCAATATTTCATGCTTGCAAGGATCGCTGGTCTCACTCTCTCACGTGCTTTGTCCTAAAGTGACTACTGCATGCTTAGTGGTTGGCTGGCGGGGTGCAGAAGTTACACTTATTACTAAGCCATACTTACATGCTGTTTCAGACAGAATATTCAGAGTAGCTGGTAAACAATAAAGAGAGCGCATCACAGGTTGTCATTGTTCAAAAATGAACCAATGTGATGTGAATATAACATTGACTTCACCTCAGTAAGACAGGCTAGGCGGAATATCGCTATTTACTTATGTTTTGTTGAATAAAAGTCTACATTATCCATGCTGTAAAAGGTCCCTTATGAAATTGAAAATACTCACATCAATCTTTCGTCGAAAGATTTCAGTGGCTGAACAACACTTCTGGACATATATCCTATTTGTAACAACATCTACATCAGCTTTGCGTGACTAAAACAGTTTTCAAACAACATTACCTGTCTAAAAGAAATACTTCAGCCATGGTGTCGTCCTTCCTCCAGCGTGCAAAAGTAACTCCAATATTGATTCAGGATTTTAAAAAGTTTTGATTCAGCATTTGTTTTTACTGCTGTCACTCTCTCGTGTGCACATGAACGCGTGCAAATGTACAAATCTACATTTGTTGACAGACAGTTTGGGCTACTTATCAGAATTATGAGAATTGTCGGCCCGACACATTTTAATTGGATAAACATTTTTTTGTCTTATGTCTTAGCCAAAATATAAAAATACATACAGTATGTATTAGATCATTTACTTAAATCATTACTATTGCAATGTGGAGACTTTCAACCAGCACAACAAAAAATGTTTCTGAAAACAATCACCTACTGCAGTTTTAAATATAAATATCTTATTGAAATTTTGATGTTTGCTTTTAAAAATTAAATTTTTTGGTTAGCTACAATGTGATGTAATATAATACATAATATATAAACAGTGTATAATAATAGGCAGCGCGGTGACGCAGTGGGTAGCGCTGTCGCTTTATAGCAAGAAGGTCATTGGTTCAAGCCTCGGCTGAGTCAGTTGGCATTTTTGTGTGGAGTTTGCATGTTCTCCCCATGTTTGCATGGGTTTTCTCCGGGTGCTCCGGTTTCTCCCACAAGTCCAAAGACGTGGTATAGGTGAATTGGGTAAGCTTATTTGTCCGTATGTATGAGTGTGTGTGTGTGTGTGTGATTGCGAGAGTGTATGATGTTTCCCAGAGATGGGTTGCAGCTGGCAGGGCATCCACTGCGTAAAACATATGCTGGATAAGTTGACAGTTCATTCCGCTGTGGCGACTTCTGATTAATAAAGGGACTAAGCCGAAAAGAAAATGAATGAATGTATATAAATAAAATATAAGTGATTTACAATGAATTCTATTACAGTGTGTCCGGAAAGGATTCATAGTGGTTAACTTTTTCCAAATTTTTTTGTGTTAAAGCCTTATTCCAAAATGGATTAAATTCATTTATTTCCTCTAAATTCTACACACAATACCCCATAATGACAATGTAAAAAAAGAGTTTTTGAAATTGTTGCAAACATCTCAAGAATGATCATTGGAAACAGAATGTACCTGAGCTCAATTTTGAGCTTCACGGCAAAGGCTGTGAATACTTCTGTACATGTGATTTTTCAGGTTTTTTTTTATTTTTAATAAATTTGCAACAATTTCAAAAACTTTTTTTTCACCTTGTCATTATGGGGTATTGTATGTAGAATATTGAGGAAATAAATGAATGTAATCCATCTTGGAATAAGGCTGTAACATAAAAAAATGTGGAAAAGGTGAAGCCCTTATGAAAACTTTCCCGCTGCACTGTACATATAATATAATCCTGCTGGATTTTATCCTGTTGTTTGTTGCTAAAATTGACATTATTGGAGATAAAACAAAAACATATAATATAAATTGTATTTCACATTCACAACGTATTTAAATACAACTATATAATTAACATTTATTAATGTAATGTATATTTAATAACGTATTTATTTATTTTATTAATTTATTGATTCCTTCGCATACCTCAAAATTGCCTCAAGGTCTGTGGATTGGCCTGTTAGTTTCCGTCTTCCTTCAGTCAATATTCTTCATCGTCCTTCTTGTCAAGCTGAACTGGAAGAAAGCTTCGGAAGAGGTGAGGAATACAGGATTTCCTTTCATTCAATATTCACAGCAGTAGGGGTGTAACGATACTACAAACCGAACCGAAATATCGCGATACACCAACCACGATACGTATCCCGAAACTCTCGTGGCGGACCGCGATACTCTCACGCCCCCTGCTGCCCATTGCTGAGGTTGACGTCACTTGTCTCTAACTAATTGAACCTAATTTAAACATCTTTAGTTTATCACAGTTGATTAAATTGTATTAGTAATGATGAGCTTTTGTTCTATTATATTATATTATACTAACTTATATATAATAAGTTAGTATTTTCCAAGTGCATGTCATGTCATATAACTTGAGTGAGCGATCACACTCAAAAAGACACAAAAGACACTGACAACAGAATTGCCAACAAAAGTGATTTAACCCCTTCCTCGCTAGAAACTGAAAAAAAATGTTTTCAGAGCTGTACGTCGTATTCTTCCCTATACTGAACTGTATAATAAAATAAATACAAAGATGACGTTCACCTTTTACCTGATGTCTTTAACAATACAATTCCTATGTGTTTGCAAAATGGAAGTCATAAGACATCTTCCCTATCCACCTTACTCTGAGAAAAGAGTGAACTTGAGGAGGTAAAGCTCAATATGACGGGAAAGAGCGGAGGCAAAAAGTAACAAACAAATCAATCTAAATAAAAATGTACAAAAATCACAAAATTTCTCAAAGTAGGCAAAAGTAATGCAAAATAATTTTGCCCAAATGAAAGTTAAGCAAAAACAACAAAATTCATAATTATGTTAGCAAAATACATGAAAAACGAGATCAAAGGAAAATGCACTCTCCTCTGCTTTTCCTGACAATCTAGTTTATATTCCCGCTCCACGTCACCCAATCATGATAGATCGGTCTCCTGACCAATCAGCTGTCATGAAGGCAGACCTACAGAAATGACAGGCATGGTGAGAGAGCGAGAGAGGGAGAACGGGAGGTAAAAATACAACCAATATACGGCTACAACGATAACATTAGTTTCAGACAAAACTACAATGTATTTTACTGGTGAATATGTCATGTAAAAAACACTTTACAAACATATTATATGTATATTTTTTCATTAATTTAAACAGAAACCTATCTATCTAAATGAAAACTTAAAGAGCCCCTATGGGTGTAACACAGCTCTAAGTGAAGTGACATATACTATTTGAAACTATTGATTCATCTAAAAAAAAAAAGTCGACTCATAGTGGTTTAAATGAATCGTCTTGATAACGAGTCTTTAGCCATTTTGGCGTGACGTCGATACGAAACATAATGGTTGTGCGCGCAGACCCACAAAATTTAAACCTGCGGCCCCACCCACTAACACAGCAGCAAAGACAAACAGATCCTGAAGTCATGAGTCATAAAGACGCTGTGCTTACCTGGTTATTATTGGAAGTGTGAGGGAAAGAAGTGCTTCAGCATCTACGAGACGATCCCAAGGTTTCCGGACCAGGCCGTATCCTGAGCTGCTGCTGTGATGGTCATGATGGAGAGCATAAGACTGATTCCTGTGATGCTCCAAGGTCAGACGTGTCTTCACGGAGGTCCAGCTACTGCGCCTAGACTGCAGCTCTGCACAAGACGTTTGGCCATAGGAGAAATGGTCGTGTCCAACTGAGCCTGGTTTCTCTCGAGGTTTTTTAAATTCTTCACTTTCGCCAATTGGTGAAGTTTTTTCCTCGCCGCTGTCGCCACTGGCTTGCATGGTTCGGGATCTGTAGAGCTGCGCATCGATGAAATTGCTCCTCAGTGTTTGGACTCTCAGTAGTGATTATTAAACCACACTGAACTGAGCTAAAATAAACTGAACTTAAACACTGAAAACTGAACTGACACTGTTTCAATTCACTATAAACTTCCATGTGAAGCTGCTTTGACACAATCTACATTGTATAAGCGCTATACAAATAAAGATGAATTGAATTGAATTGAATTAGTTTCTTCCTCTATTGAACAGTTCATTCCAGCGCATTCATGTGAGAGTATGTATGCTGTGGGAGCGAGTTCAAGCCAAATAGGAAGAACAGCGCCTACTAGGGTCACAGAATAGGATGGTCACATAATTTGGTGTAACACATGCAAAAAAAGGATAAATTATTAGGTACAAGTCAAACAATGGCACGCTGGACTTCGGGCTGGTGCACAGCACTAGAAAGGAGATAGGAGCCAGCAAAGATAGTGATTGTTGGGCAAAGCAGAGTACAGGTAAGCCCTGAGAACATAACATTTCACGTGAGGTGCCACAGCAATGGTTGCAAATAGAAATGATCTACAGCTGAGAAGGGAGAAAAGCTGCAAAATGAAAGATAATTAATGAAATCAGACCTGGCCCATGACACATTTCATAAGTGTAAGTAATTAGCTGGCTCCTTGTTTTCTCTAGCTTGTAAAGTATGTATTTATTTGTGTTGTTACTTGTAACCGCTTGCACTGTATCAGGTTAACCCTATATTCCCATATCTCGTCTAATGCCTCGTTGAAAACGTGACGCGTGCTGCTTTGTTTACGGATTGAAATGAGTTTGTGGTGTTTAACTGCACTGCTTTCGGCGCTGAGGTGTCTGAATAACAGTTGAGAACCAGGTACTGTTTACTGTGGTGTTAGTAAGTTTACTTTGAAGCGTGTTTTGGGCGTCTGCTGCGATTGGATCCAATACCAATGTTGGCGACCTGGGGGCTTGATAAACCACGCTGGGCATTTTACTGTCTCGCCCTGAACGCTGTCGACCAATCGCAACAGGCTGTCATCGGTCCAATCAGAGCAGATTAGCTTCTTGCTAAGGGGGGGTTTGGGAACAAATGAATCACTGAACGATTCATATGGGAGTCGCTGGGATAATTAGGTAAAAATAAATGCATATTGTAAGACCATGAAAGTGTTTTTTGACCTTGCATGCATATCAGCCTGTTGTTGGAGACCCATAAAACTGAAATATGACCCTTTTAAATGTAAAATAGGGGCTCTTTAAATAACTAAAAATGAGCATCACTATGTATGTGTCTGCACAGAGATCAAGCCTCTCACCTTAGAATGTGGACATTATGGCGTTTTTGAAAAACTTAAAACTTAATTGAATATTCCAAATGTCCTTAGAGAGGACAAGCCTGTTTATCTTTCACTAGTCTACACTGCAGTTATTTATTTAATTTTAGTTTATTTCTTAACATGGCTGCACTAAAGAGAATAGTTTTTTTCTGACTAGTCCATATTGGAGGTATTTATTTAATTTTTGTTGTTTACATCGGTATCCTGACTGTACTAAAAATGTGATGGCAAAGTTAATAAAGAAAAAGGATAGTTGTTCTTGTTATTAAGTAAATCTATTGTTCCTTAGCATTGCTGTTAAGATGACATCAACCCTAAACCCACAGCAAACAGAAACCGAACCGAACCGTGGCTCCAAAACCGTTACCCGAACCCAATCGTGCCTTTGATGTATCGTTACACCCCTACACAGCAGTCACTTTCAGTTCAGCGATCTAAATATGAACAATCTTCAGGCGCAGATCAGGGCCGGTGTGGCGATCAGAAGGACGGATGACGGTAATATGTTTGTTTTGACACAAACCATTCAAAAGTCTGCTTACATTTAATGAGGCATGCTAATAGGGAGTGATTTTCTTGACAGCCATGCAAGAGGACAGTGAAAATATGGAAGCCTGTGATGTGAATGATGCTACAGATGAGGATGTGCTGGTGGTGGATGAGGAAGAGATCGTGGCTACAGTGAAAGTGCAGCTGCCGTTGAGTGTTTTAGTCCTGCGCCGCGGCCTAGCTCTGGCAGCAATGCTGGCGCTATTCGCTGTGGGACTCGCCGTCAAGTACAGTCTTAAAAGATGATGATAGTTTAAAGATGTGATTACAGCAGACAAAAAGTCCATACTGTCTCATAGGATGCTCAAAATTGAGCACCGGTGTCCCAGTACAGTCTGGTCTGGGGAGAACAGGCACTAAGAAGGGCACATTTTTTTTGTGTTCGGGCATTAGTTAAAGTGTTAGTCCACACAAAAATGAAATCAACCTTATTATTTACTCTCCCTCATGTGGTTTTAAACTTTTATGAGTTTCTTTCTTTGAGCATAAAGGAATATGTTTTGAAAAATGCTGGTTGCAGGGACCAGTTGGCTTCTCTAATTGGAGCAAAAAATTACTATGGAACACTTTCAGAAATAAAGGTACACGAACTGTTACTGGGGTGGTACCTTATCAAAAGGTACACATTTGTACTTGAAACAAAAGTATATTTTGGTACCTTAAAATTTTAATAGGATCACTTTTGTGCTTTTTAGGTACTAATATGTACAGTTGAGGTATTAATATGGACCTTTTAGGTAAAACAATTTGTATCTTTCAAAAAGGTACCACCCCAGTGACAGATCGCATACCTTTATTTCTGAGAGTGAAGGCAAAGGTTGGCAGCTCCCACCAAAATATCTTGTTTCGTGTTCAACAGAAGAAAATAATAGATTTTGAACAAGTGACGGGTGAGTAAATGATTGCAGAATAAAAATTTTGGGTGAGCTATCTCTTTAACAAGTCATTGTTTTGTTTTACATCAAATGAGTCATTATATACTCACTCATATTGTATCAATGATTATATTTATTTATATAAACATATTTATTAATATGTTGTTTATTCTTTTAAACAAAAAAAATCCACAATCTTTCTGTATATCCAGCTGTTTCAGCAAATGCGATACGGATGGACTCTGATGCCTCACATCTCATGAATTTATATTAAAGAAACAGCAAATGTGCTGGAGCAAACATGAACATAATAAAACTTTTAAAATGAATGTTATTTCACTATATAAGAATGTTGATTACATAAGATACACAAAAGTTGTTGAAATCAGAATAGACAATTCTTATTTTAGGGGTCGTGAACTGTGAAAACTGTGAAATCGAAATTACCATAAAAGGGTAGTTAACACAACAATAAAACTGTCCTCACCATTTACTTACACTTGTGTGATTGATGAATTTGTTTTTTCAGTTGAACACAAAACAAGATATTCTGAAGAGTGTTTGAAACCAGCAGCCACTGACATCCACAATGACATGACATCCAAAAATACTATCTATTTGTCCCGGCCCTTAACCACCATGACTTCCCAATCATCCCCATCCACTGAATTGGCTGTATTACTGTCTCTCCACTCCACCTAGAGCTGGTGTATGGTGAGCGCACTGGCGCCATTGTCCTGTGGCTGCCGTCGCATCATCCAAATGGATGCTACACACTGGTGGGGGTGTGGAGAGACCCCCCTCATGATTGTGAAGCACTTTGGGTGTATGGCCATACACGATAAATGTGCTATATTAATACACATTGCATTACATTACATTGCTATAAAAGTCAATGGTTTCTTCTTTGCAGCATTTTTCAAGATATCTTCCTTTGTGTTCAACAGAAGAAAGAAACTCAAAACAGGTTTGGTACAAGTTAAGGATAAGTAATCGATGACAGAATTCATTATACCATATATAGGACATTATACCTTATAAAATTTCATGTAAGTTTAAGAATTCTAATCTTTGTTAGTTTAAAAACAGGGCGTCATGGTGGCACAGTGGGTAGCATGATTGCCTCACAGCAAGAAAGTCATTGGTTCGAGCCTCGATTGGGTCAGTTGGCATTTCTGTGTGGAGTTTGCATGTTCTCCCCGTGTTTGCGTGGGTTTTCTTCGGGTGCTCCGGTTTCCCTCCAGTTTCCAGGCGTGCTATAGGTGAATTGGGTAAGCTAAATTTTCCATAGTGTATTTGTGTGAATGAGTGTGTATGGATGTTTCCCAGTGATGGGTTGCAGCTGGAAGGGCATTCCAGCATAAAAAACATTTGCTGGATAAGTTGGCGGTTCATTCCGCTGTGGCAATCCCAGATTAATAAAGTGACTAAGTTGAAACAAAATGAATGAATAAAAACACCAATCTTGCCAAAACAGGTCGTGTTATCATTTATTCACTTTTCACTTCTTCAATATCCATTTTTTTCTTCTGTTAAACAGAAAAGGACATGTTTTGAGGAAAGCCGACTTTCATAGTACTTGTTTTTCCTACTATAAAAGTCAATGGTTACAGGTTGAGCTTTCTTCAAAATATCTTTTCTGTTCAACAGAAGAAAGAAACTGAGGGTGAGTAAATAGTGAGTAAATATTCATTTTTGGGTGAACTATGCCTAAACTGCAGTTTTATTATAAAAGATTTATCAGTAAATATTTGGTAACACTTTATAATAACTACACACTATGAATCATCTATTAGGCATTTGCAAATAGTGAATTCATTATTTGTGAAGCATTAACTCCACATTAACAGACGTTAGTAAGCAGTTTATAACTGCAGATGCAAATGCTCTATTCTTGACTTGAGCACATTTAAAATGTGCTTAATAATTGTACTTTCATACTGTGTGACTGATTAAATTATCATGACTAAATTAAGTATCGCATTATTAACAAATCTTTTGTTTTTAAGAGTAGCTGGGGCTTTTTAGGATCATTCAGAATGAGTTAGTAAATGATTAATAAACTATTCAAATCAACATTTATTTATTATCATTCAGGTATATAGTAATAGTTAATTTGTATGTTAATAAATGCTTTTCAACATGCAGTTTTGTGACAATCTAGTGAGGACTATTTATGCTTTATAAATCCTTTATAAATGACAATTTAAAGCTCAGCATCAAATGAACAATACATCTTTGCAATCTGTTCTAAAAGGTAAAGTTACTGTAAAGTTTAAACATTGCCGAACAATATAATAATTGAACAATATATTATGATCCAACATTCATTTATCTTCAAATAAATAGAAATGAATAAATCGTTTATTTTCTTTTGTTCCTGTTTAGAATAAAACAGAGCCTTTAATTGTCATTTATAAGGGAATTATGAAGCATAAATAGCCCTCACTTTAGATTAGGTCACAAAACTGGATGAAGTCAAGTTAATAAAGCATTTTTTAACATTTTTTAGTATATGCTTGAATAATAAAATATATAAATGTTCATTTGATTAGTTTATTAATCATTTACTTAAACACTCTGAATAATCTTTAAAAACCTGCAACTTCTCTCAAATAACTGCTCTGTTAATAATGCAATACCTAATTTAGTCATGAAAAAATAATAATTAAAGTATGAAAATGCAATCAAGCACATTATACATGTGCTCATGAGTCAAGAATAGAGCATTTGTATCTGCAGTTATAAACAGCTTACTAATGTCTGTTAATGTAAAGTTAATGCTTAACAAATAATGAACTATTTGCTAATGCTTAATAAATGATTCATAGTGTTTAGTTATTATAGAATGTTACCCTTTTTTATTTACTTAGTGAATAGAGTTTATTTGCCCAAATAATTTTAAATAACTTCCCTTCCTTGTCACACTACACTTTTTGTACGATGACATGTGAACTGATGCGAGGCTGAAATAATAACCGGTCACTCAAATGACATTACCCAATAGCACACCACCATCACCAGTCAGTTTTCAGTGGACAAAATCTGTGGCCAGATCATTTATAGAAACTGTCTTGTATCTGTTCTAAAATGTGCATGCAGTACATGTGATTCAGAGAAAATCATGGACATAGAAAAACATCCGTACACCAGTTAACATCTAAATAGTTTACATAAGAATGACGATTGGCAATATTTGCTTAGATTTCAACTCTGCCATTTGGGAAAACTGCTGCTCAGAATCTTAATTTCATTCGTCCTCAAGTGACCTGGCTCTGGATGTAGCTGATGCAGAAAAATAAGCCCAAAACACACTGAATATAATGGGATAGTGATTTATTGACCCGAGGATTTAATCTGTGATAAGCTGCTCTATGTGCAATCTTTGCAGCTGTTTTAAGGTAGGAACAAAATCTAATTATAGATTATCTTTTTTTTTTTTACAGTAAACAGTTCTGAGGATGGGGTGTGCTTAAACACAACACAGACTACCAGAAGGCATAAAAAGCATGTGCATTTTTTTATATTCGTCAACAGTTTAAATCATGTCACTGACTTTCTCAGTTCCAGTGAAACAACAACAAAAAAAGCCATTCTTTGCTCCTTAGAGCTAAATAAGACACTCATCTAACTAACACCATCTGAAAACAGCCTAGAGTTACAGTCACATCAGATGTTTAACCCAGTAAATTAGTTAATCCTAATGGCCTATGGGGGAACATCACACATTTACATATAACGTGTTAGCAGCAAACAATACCAGCATATATATTAATATATGTATATATTAGTAGGCTTAAGAATAAGGCAGTGTTAGTAGTTTAAATGGACAAGTTAATATACACTGTATGGTGCATTCTGTTCATGAACAAAACACAATGAAAATGTAACCCTACCAAATATATTTAATATACAGTTGAAGTCAGAATTGTTAGCCACAACCCCCCGGATTATCAGCACCCCTGTTTAATTTGTTTCCCCAATTTGTGTTTAACGAAAAGAAGATTTTTTTCAACATATTTCTAAACATAATAGTTTTAATAACTCATTTCTGATAATTTATTTGATCTTTGCCATGATGACAGTAAATAATATTTGACTAGATATTTTTCAAGACAGCTTAAAGGGACATTTAAAGGCTTAACTAGGTTAGCTAGGCAGGTTAGGGGAATTAGGCAAGTTATTGTATAACGCAATTATAGCTTAAAGGGGCTAATAATTTTGACTTAAAATTGTTTTTTTTTTATTAAAAACTGTTTTTATTCTAGCCAAAATAAAACAAATAAGACTTTCTCTGGAAGAAAAAAATATTATTAGACATACTGTAAAAAAATTCCTTGCTCTGTTAAACATCATTTGGGAAATATTTAAAAAAGAAAAAAATTATAATAATTCTGACTTCAACTGTATGTGTCAATAGAAATAAGCTAAAAAAAAAAAAAAAACCTAAAAAGATGTCCAGCCAGGGACCTTCAACAAATAAAGAGATCATATTATGTTTCTTGATGGTTGAACATTTACTGTAACCTTTAGAATCTCATATGTGAATGGTCTCACAAAAGGTTGCATGTGTTTTGCCTTACACGGTGTCTACACCAAAGGCAAGTAAATTGAAATGTCACGAGCAAATATTATATTTATTTATAATGTATATTAAATTTATATCATATATTTTATTAGAATTGAAGGTTTTGTATGCAGTGTTTTATTAGTGTATTTCAATTTGATGAATCATAGATAATAAACGGGTGCCTGTTTTACTGCTGTATGCAGAACAGTACAAACGGATTTGAAATGTTCACTTTGGTGCATCCATTGTCAATTTCTATCAAAATGTGTGTACTACATTTCTAGCAAAATATGCAGTGTTATTGCGCACATGAAATTGCATGACGGAGGGCATTCACACAGAACACATTTTTGTGTTTTATGTCATTGCACTGAATTTCCAGCTTTTTTAAAGCTTGTGCAAAACCTACATCTTGTCTCAAAGTTTGCAAAAAATATTCAAAAGATTCAACAATCCCATTAAAAGACATTTAAAAACACCTCGAAAGCTTGCTTTTTTTGATTCCACATCGCAAAACCCAACATGTAAATTTCCCATATAGTAGTAAAGTTTATTAGATGTCTTTTTTTTTACTTATGCACTATATGCTTACAATGCCTTGTCGAAGCACTTCTGTGCATTGACTGTTTACACAGAAAACAAACAGAATGTAAAAATATGTTCAAAGTTTTTCTCGTGATTTTTGCAGCGTCAGCAGCATTCTAAAAAGAAAAATATAATTCAGAGAAAACCCTAGATCTTGCTTTTTTTTAACTTGTACTTTTTTCACATGCAACTGCTTCAATTCCTACATTTCCATCATGCTTAATATTACATCTTTCTCAATTTTGACAGCGGCTTTGTAGAATATCTTCCTTTTGGCAGTATTTCTCCAGCAGTCATCTCACTAGAAATGTCAACCGGAGAGATTATATGAATGTGTCACTGGGGAACAGACCTTTTTTTCTGCTAAGCTGGTCAATTTTCTTACTTCTCCAGCCTAATGCTGTGGACAAAGCAAATGCGCTCAAGATAAAAAAATATGATCATCTGTCTAGGTCACAATCTACAGCTTGGCATCGCTGTTAAAAGGCTTGTTTTTTTGGTCTCACGCAGAATACAGATATAAAAAGTTCACAGTGAATCTGTCTGAAGTCTTTGTTTCAAATTAAACTTGTTGAATAGATGGGATTGGCCGTGGTAAAGTTGGAGTCCACAGTATAGTTTGCACCAGCACTGTAAGATACCTGAGGTAAGGGCACAGTGAGATGAACGATTATTCCTATGGCGAGGATGAGGAGAGCGGCGACAGTGGTCAAACCCCTCCTGAGAATCAACTGAGTGGTGGACAGCAGAACTGGAGGCTTTTCCTCCACGCCAGTCACATTTGGCTCCTCGGGTACCACAGTACTGTTGAGTCTCTCGTCCTGATCCTGAGAGCTCACAACCATGTATCCATTTCCGTTCTGAAAGCATAAGACACAATTTCACCATTGTAAGTGTTTCACAGGGATTATATGTACTGTAGAATTTATTGATTGTGTTTTTACACACATAACATGGTAAAAACACGTCAAACATTTTTATTCATTTTCTTTCATTTTCTTTTCGGCTTAGTCCCTTTATTAATCCGGGGTCGCCACAGCGGAATGAACCACCAACTTATCAAGTATGTTTTATGCAGCGGATGTCCTTCCAGCTGCAACCCATCACTGGGAAACATCCATACACACATACACAGGGTTTTTTGGGTACAACTTAATTGTTTTATATTCAATCCATTTCAGTTTGTAAAAACAATTACGTTAACAAAAGGATTGTATGGAACCCAGAATTTTTTACAGTGTGTGTGAAAGTAAATGAATCTGTTATAAGAGGAGCTGTCGTTGTACTAGTTTGCTATGTTTATTCTACCAGTTTTGATAAGATGGCTGAGAGCGCAAGAAACAGCCTCGAGTATAAAACGTTTTGTACTTGGTGTTTGTGTTATATTCTTTTGTGGATCATCTAAACATTGTCTGTTGTCTCCATCCTATCTTGGAAGAAGATGTGACCACCTCTGAGTGCCTATTTGGAAACTGTATCTGTATTTTAACCAATCAGGTTATGTGTATGAGTATGACGTTATGTTTGTAATTGTAGTTGATTTGAAATTGTAAGCAGAGCGGCCTACAAACTCTGACTGCTGAAGCTGGCTTCTGCTGATGGAACTGCAATCTATTTTCAGTAAACCTTCTTTGATTGAATCTCTGACTTGGGCTGTTCTTCGTCTGACACACCGGTCATTTTGGGTTAAAACTGTCAGTTCCCAACAATACTATTTATTCTACAACATGCTGTAGAATAGTGCATGTGTATGCAATTTAAGGTGCACGTTTAAGACTAATGTGTAGTTTTTGTGCTGACCTCTCAGATACAAAATATAAACACATTTGTGATGAATACTTTAACATTGTATTTATTTGTACAGAGCAACTTTGTCATAGTGGAAGAAATTTACATAATTTCGAACAAATTAAGGGCAAAATAACATTTTTTTTTGAGAGTTTGAACCAATTCTGGCTGGTAAACACCTTTGAACTTTATTTGGTCTGTGGTGATTACATACAATCTTTGGTTCATTTCTTTGTTCACTCTGTCGAGGTCAGACTCAAGTAAACACCGTTGAGAGTTTCTTTATAAAATAAATTTAACCCTTTATTGGGCAAACTTCATTGACATTGATTACAACTGAGTTACAACTGACTCATACATTTCAAAAGTCTTGTAATAACCACCAGTAATACTCCAGGGTTTTTCCAATGAGTATTTCAATCACTGCACTGTAAAAACAAATGACTTCGACTTGTTACAATTAAATGAATTAAAGTTTGACAAAATGTATGAAAATTTTCAGTAATAGAATAAATTAGTTCTTTTAACAAGTTTTAATAATTTATTAAAAAAACAAGAATGGAACAGTACATACAGTACAGTACAAATCATTCAATATAATATTGTTAATATAATAATAGTAAAAATACTTTTTTTACAGTACAAATAATTTCCTTCCCATGTTAATATAATATTAATAATAATAATAATACTTTTATGTTTTGTGGTAAATACAAGTATTGCTCATTAATAATGGCGAACAATACTTATATTTGTCATAAATAAATTATTAAAACTTGTTACACCTAAAATAACTGAATTTATTACTGAAAACTGTTATAAGTTTGTCAAACTTAATTAATTTATTTGTAACAAGTCATAGTAATTTGTTTAAGTTTTCACTTTTTACGGTGTGCCCTATAAGGAGTTTAATTGATATCGTTTGCAAAAGCAGCGTCGGCCTTTTTTTCCATGTTTAATGCTGAACAGCTGCTTGATTTAAAACACTTTATTGTACAAAATGTTATAAAAAATAAACAAAATGTGATTTGACTGGAGTGCAGAATTTCAGAATTTGTGCAAACATATATATCCTATATCTATATATATCCATATTGCTATGATCAGATGATTTCCTAAATTCTGTTTTCTCACTGCTGTCATTTTTGTTGTTTGCTTATTTTGTTATTAAGAGAAAAGAGCGCACGGCATACTCACATACTCATCTAAACACAAGTGTGACTGGCATCAAGATGTTAATATGGAATAATTTTCATTTGAACCACACTGCCTTTACTTACATGGGCAAAAAGTTCAATATAATATATTCACAAGAACTAAAAAAGTCATATATAGTGATCATTGGAACATAGTGAAAAGAAAATGACTATTTTAAAAGTGTACAGTATATAAATGTACGAATTAGCAGACACGACAGATCTTTTTTACATAATGAATTTCCACAGTTTTTAAAATTGTACTGTAAATGTGAATTACAGTGCATTTTAAAGTTGTTGTTTTTTAAAGCATCTGACCTGAGCTCTTTGTCAGTGATGTGCATAAACATGTTCATATTTTTTAATAATAATTATTATATATAATTAGAATAAAAAAATAGAATATTATATATATATATATATAT
>CAIGQZ010000379.1:10815642-10828876 GCA_903798205.1 Danio tinwini
ATATATATATATATATATATATATATATATATATATATATATATATAATTATAATTATAATTTTTTATGATAGTACTATGGTAGATTATATGTAGCTCCTTAATTAAAAGTACAAAAATAGACAATATTTTTAAATAAACTATAATATATTATTTATTAATCTAATTGGCAGTGAAAACTTCTATGTTTGTTGCATAAATTCTCAAATTTATATTCTCAAAGCATTTCTATTCATCAAAAAGCATTAAAAACTGTTTTCAAATTATAAGAAATGAGTAGCAAACCAACATATTAGAATGATTTGATCATCTGACTCTGAATACTGAAGCAATAAATGCTTTATTATCACAGAAAAAAAGTATTTATACAAAATATTTCCACAGAAAACAAGCAATATTTTAAAACATAATATTACTTCATGACAAACACAATTTTATTTTTAATAGTTTTGATTAAATAAATGGTGCCTTCTTTCAAATCGTATGCATGTAAAAACACACATATACACATGCAAACACATGCACACACACAACCATATATATTTGGTTTATATAGACTATCCATATAGGCATAATGTAATTTAAACTTTTAACAATGCTTAATATATGGTCTATATACTCTATTCTCTACCTCTAAACTTGTGGAAAAATGTGGAATGTCCAAAATACCTATTAAGTATTATTTTTTAAGCATTCTGAATTATGAGGACACAAGACATGTCCTCGTAAACCACATCAACAAGTACACAAACATGTTTTATTAACATTGATTTTTAGTGGCTGAAATCCCCTATGATTACAGTCAGATTATTATTATTTTTTTTTTTGCATGTCATGCGTATTGTTTGCGTGTTAGCTCTCATTTCTGCTTTTCATGACTCACGCAGCTGCTCTTTCAGTGTTCAAGCTAGAGCCACAAAAATGACTTTAGCATTTCAAAAGCCAGCACTTGTTTATCATCACGACCTGCTTTCAATCGTCCTTTCCTGGTAATGTCACTGCAATTGTACATCTATTTTGATTTGTTTCTCCATCCTCGGTCACACAGACATTCACAAACAAATCAGTGAATCATCAATCGGGTTCCAAGAATACATTTCATAAGTAACTAATACCTAAACCTACGTACATTAGACTCAGGATGTGTTGAATCATCATATAGATTTGATTTCACAAAAATAGGATTACTTTTTTAAGGACAGAAGCAAACATTAACATGTCTTTCCATCCTCCTCGCACCAACCTTTGAACCTGTGCGATGTTCACAAAGCTGAAATATTTGGCTGCATTTCAAGAAAAAAAAAAGAGTAAGAAAGAAAAGAAGAAAATGTGTTGAAACAGCTGCTCTGAGTTCCCACAAAGCTTGCCTCATGAATTTTGATACTGTCAGTGTGTGATGAGTAACAAGTTGTAAGTGTGTGTGTGTGTGTGTGTGTGTGTGCGTGCGTGCGTGCGTGTGTGTGTGTGTGTGTGTGAAATCTTTCTGTGTCCTGCTAGACAGAATGCCTGATTCCTAATCTTTTACTTTATTTATGCAAGATGTGGTTTTATTACAATGTTTTTTTGCTCTGTAACATGCCAAAAAATACACAAAGCAGACAGCAGCTTGTCTGTATTAATTTCTTGTTTATATATTTCGCATATACAAATTAAAAATAAGTTATCGTTTAATTACTTTATAGTTGATCTTTTTTGTTATAATCAGGGATGTAAAACAAGTGCTATATTTAATTTAATATTATTATTATTATTTCAATTGCTTTTATATCTACAGTACTTGATTTAAATTAATTTCACATGTATTATTTTAAATTAAGAATGCAAGCTACACATGAATGGATATCAAAACATCTATTTAATCATGTTGATTTTTTGATCAATCTAACCAGTAATAAATTATTCACAGACTGGTGAGGTTTTTGATGCATGCATTGATGAAATACATAAAAATACATGCAAAAGGTATGTTATAGGCTGAATGTAAAACAGGTAAAGACTAAATCTTTCATTTTCTCTTTTTTTTCCCTTGTACAGATTGTGGTGTTTTCTTTTCTCATTAGTGCAGACATGTTCAGTATAGAAGGGGATTGCTCTGTTCAAGGTGACTGTGAAAAAATTACTTTCTGGACCATGGATCCCTGGGGAAAAGGTGAAGATGTAATGGATTATGCCATTTTTACTCCTCAAGAATCATGAAGTAAAACACAAGTCAAATACATCAGTAATTGATTCTGCTACCAGCTGGGAAAAATAAAATGTCATTTATTTATTCTTTTTCTTTTTGGCTTAGTCTCTATTTTAGAGGTCGCCAAAGCGGAATGAACTGCCAACTATTCCGGCATATGTTTCAAGCAGAGGATGACTTTCCAGCCACAATCCAGTACTAGGAAACACTCACACATTCTCATATTCACACATTCACTCTTACACTATGGCTAATTTTGTTTACCCAATTTAGTTATAGTGCATGTCTTTGGACTGTGGGGGGAACCGGAGCACCCGGAGGAAACCCACACAAACATGGCAAGAGAACATGTAAACTCCACACAGAAACGCCAACTGGCCCAGCCACAGGACCCAAATCAGCAACCTTCTTGCTGTGAGGCGACAGTGCTAACCACTGAGCCAAAGTGCCACCCCAATAATAAATTTAAATAATTTTAATTTATAATAAAAGTACAACATTTTCTTAATGAAAAAGGAAAAGAAAAATATGGGAACTATATAATATGTTTTTTGGCTTTCTTTCCAGTTTGATATAGTTTTGGTATCACTTTATTTTGATGGTTTCTTTAACACATTTTGTTGAATTAAAGTTACATTGAATCTCCATGCCAACTAATTCTCATTACATTATAAGTAGATGGTTTGGTTGGAGTTAGGGTTACGGTTAGTGTAAGTTGACATGTACTTGCAAAGTCAGTTAAATGTCTGTTGAAGGAGCAGATATTTAGCAGTCTACTAATACTCAAATGAGAAGAATTGGCATGCAGTTGCACTGCAACTTTTAGTCAACAAAATGTGCAATAGGGACCATCAAAATAAAGTGTTACCATAGTTTCTTACACAACAATGGCTGGTGAGAGTATATGTTGTTGTAATGTATATATGTATGTAAAGCTTCAGCTGATTTGAAAAATGTGGAATATTATAGTAAAAATTTAAACATGTTTTCCCTCCACTAATATTAGAACCCGTTGTAAATATGAGCAAAGAAGACTTTATTGTTTACCTTTTTGCTCAAAATATCAACAAAACAAAATATTTTGCTCTCATTGAGAATTAATTCATATGAGCAAAATATTTTAGAAGTACTTTCCCATTAATATTTTACTTTTTTAGTACACCTCCCACATGAATACAAATACTATAGTAATTTATAGTAAATGTGGTCTCACTTTATATTAAGTGGCCTTAACTAATATGTACTTGCATTAAAATATAAATACAATGTACTTACTGACTGTGTTCATAATGTATTGCAGAACATTTATGGTGCCCTTGAGGTGGCATATGGGTAGGGCCACACGGAATCTGCGGACATTTTTTGCTTTTTCTGTGCAGAACTTTGTTAAAAATCTGTGGATTTATGCGGAATGATTTTGGGAGTATCATAACTAAAACCTTAATATATGAAATCAAAAGTAATACCTTTTTAACTTTTATTTAATGTTTACAATGCAAATCCAGTTAGATCAACTTTATTTAGAAAACAAAGCCAGTTTCTCCTATAACATATCTACTAATAGACAGAAAATATTACTTTACAAACTGTATTGTAAATAAATCATATTAATATTTACATATTAGTCAATAATATTACTTAAATTAAAAAACTGAATAAATATAAATTTACACACATTTACACAAAAAAATAAACATAATGATAGACTAAAAATCTGCGAAATTTTGCGCGCACAGATTCTGTGTGGGCCTACATATGGGTAGGTTTAGGGACAAGTTTGGTGGTGTGGATAGGTTTAAGGGTGGGTTAAACTGTAAGGGATGGTCAACAGTGTAATCAAATATTAATATGATTTTAAATACAGTGTAATAATGTGCATTAATTACAGATTGAATTACATGAATGTATTTAATCAATCAAAAGTACAATGTCAAATCATGTATTTACACATTATGTACATGGTATCAAATGATTATTTGTACTGAAAGTACATATTAGTTAAGGCCACTTAATGTAAAGTGGGAGCATAAATGTTAAGTGTTCTGAACCCTCCTATAGTAAAGTACTTAAAATAATAATATAATTCAATAGTTATGCTATGGTAATACAATAACTACAGTAATATAAACAAATTACCCAATATTGCATTACAACTACATAATACACCATAATTTACTATAGTAAAAACGAAATTATTTGACAGTTTTATTACAGCTTATCAGTTTACTATAGTTAATGCTGTAGCGTTCATTAACAAAGTTATGTTCATTTATTAATTAATCTCTATTTATCAGAGATTGCCACAGCCGAATGAACCACCAACTATTCCAGCATATGTTTTACACTGTGGATGCCACAACCCAGTATTAGGGAACACCCATACACACTCATTCACACACACGCACACACTACGGCCAATTTAGTTTATTGGAGCAAACAGAGGAAACCCACACAAACACAGAGAGAACATGCAAACTCCATACAGAAATTCCAACAGGCCCAGCTGGGACTCGAACCAGAGATTTTCTTGCTGTAGAGCGACAGTGCTTACCACTGAGCCACCATGCCACCCTAACAAAGTGTTGTAAATACTATAATATAATATATAGAACATCTAACTATAATATGGTTCAAAAACACTATTGTATTTAATATTACTATTAGTCTTCTTTGCTCATGTTAATTTCCAAGTGCACAACTCAAAGTCAAAATGACATCAAAAACGTTTTAAAAAAATCGTATTTTGTTTTGCCATCAGGATAGTTTTGATGCATTATAGGTATATATAATATATAATATGATAATTTCCATGTTGTTATTTCGGTGGTCCAAAAAGATCATCAATGTGTAGATGTCAGATGGACATCAAGGTTTTGACATCAAAGCGATATGCATTTTTATTTACATGTTTTTGACATCACGCTGTGTTACCTAGAGGGCCAGCTTTAATGTAGAGTCTACAGTATGATCAGCTACAGCTCTAGGCTCACATTGACACTGAAGTGGAATGAATGAGTGATGAAGATGTGGTAAAGTTGGAGTCCAAAGTAAAATTTGCACCAGCACCGTAAAACACCTGAGGCAAGGGCAAAATGAGATGAATTGTTATTCCTCCAGCAAGGGTGAGGAGAGCAGCGAGGGTGGTCAAACCCCTCCTGAGGACCAGCTGAGAGGTGGACAGCAGAATTGGAGGCTTTTCCTCTATGCCAGTCACGTTTGGCTCCACGGTCAGATCGGCTGCGCTCACAGTCATGTACTCATCCCCATTCTGAGAGCAGACAAAACAGATTAGGATTTTTGAGATGTTTTGTGTTAAGATAAAGTAAGAGTCAATAGAAATACCTCTCTGTGTCTTGCTATGACACTATCAGGAGCTGTCATTGCAGAGATTTTACTCCTTCCAGCACGTTCCACTGCCTGAAAAGTTACCATATTATGGAATACAGTATATTATTCAGAAGAAGACAGAAATTAATTAACACTAAGTAATTTATTTTCCAAATAAAACTATATTTACTATAGCAACTTATTTTAATATATTTTTATTTTATTATTTGGAGTGTAAGCTACTAAATAATGTTAATAAACAGCAATTTAGTCATATATACACTTATACTTTAAGCCTTATACTTTGTAATTCTTTGTGTAAATAAACATATATATATATGGCGACGTAGTGGCGCAGTAGGTAGTGCTGTCGCCTCACAGCAAGGTCACTGGTTCGAGCCTCGGCTGGGTCAGTTGGCGTTTCTGTGTGGAGTTTATATGTTCTCCCTGCGTTCGTGTGGGTTTCCTCCGGGTGCTCCGGTTTCCCCCACAGTCCAAAGACATGTGGTACAGGTGAATTGAATAGGCTAAATTGTCCGTAGTGTATGAGTGTGAATGAGTGTGTGTGGATGTTTCCCAGAGATGGGTTGCGGCTGGAAGGGCATCCGCTGCGTAAAAACGTGCTGGATAAGTTGGTGGTTCATTCCGCTGTGGCGACCCCGGATTAATAAAGGGACTAAGCCGAAAAGAAAATGAATGAATGAATATATATATATATATATATAGGTATTTTTACCAATACAGTGATTGGCTGTTGGGAGAGGAGAGAGAGTAATTAACCTAAGCTGCACCTCAAACCAGTGTTGGTGGTGGCTGGATGGTGCAGTGGCTGAGCTCTTCTCCACATCCAGACCTGTTGTTTACTAGAGATTTAAAGATTTGATTTAGCTTAAGTAGCTCATGTGTGTTGAGGCTATTGAAGTCAAACTTCTACTGTTAAAAATTTTCCTGTTAACATCTAACAATTAATCTTAAGAGAAGTGAGTCTGGTTGATTTTTTAAAAATCTTTTTGTTATTTTGAGGGTTAGGTAGGAAGGTGGGTGTTTTGATTTAGTTTTCTCCTGTTTATGACAGTAAAGGGACTTAGTTTATGTTGATGTATTTTTGTTTATTTTTCTTTTCAGATTAGCAAGAGATTATGTTAGGAGTTACTGTAACTTGATTTTGTTTGTTGTTTTGGCCTCGCCCCCTTCTGAAATAAAACCCTGTTTTCTTTGTTACATTTTATATATGTAAATTTCTCTTTTTTTATTTGACCTTGTTGTTTTTAAGTCTCTAGCCATTATGTTTGAGGAGATGAGTTCTCTCTTTTTCCAGCTGTTGCACAACACCAATCATTTATTTGGCTACTGTTTTATCAGTTCTGCATTCAGTCCGATGTCATTTTGAATATATAATGTAGACAATGAATCAAGCCCCATCCTGCATGTTATTCTCATTATTAAATATCTGCTTCACTCAAAAGTTACTTTATGAAAGTAAATGAATTGTAAATGATAATTCAGTCTGGCAAGAATGGAAAACAGAAAGCAGGCCTACTTATATGTGCGCACAAAAGAACATTTTCAATTCAAGTTTGTAGTGCTTTGGACAATAATTATTGTTCCAAAGCAGCTTTACAATTCGTATGCTTTATTACATTACAATGATCATTAAAATAATAAAAAAAGCTGCCAAGCATATACAAAGTTAATTGGCATTTATACAATATAAAGTTTTTTTTTCTTTTTTAAAAAAAGGGGATCTATTCATTTCTACCAACATAGGCTCATTCTGAAAATGTAGCCCTATATACATTTCTGGAGATCGCAAATTATGTAGCCAGAAGTATAATGGCTGCATTTCATTTTAAAACAAACACTAGGGGGTGGTATGACTCCGTTCCTTTTCGTGCTTACCAGCTGACTGCTTAGCTCAATATACTTCGGCAGACTTGAGACACAGACAGGAGCTGACAACGACGATGGGGTTCGAGTTTGGTGAATAACGGTTCCAGAAAGCGGAAAACAGACAAAAACAGAAGGCAAAAATATAATAAACAAGTAATTAACAGAGTCAGAATGTGGTAAAATCTGAAAACCTGGTAAAAATCTTGTGATTTTTCTTTTTCAGGATTTCTTTTTAAAACTGTGGGTTGGTGTTAGGGAAGGAAGAGGGTGGGTCAGTCGATCAGTCAGTCAGTCGACAGCAGCCTCTAGTGGATTTATGTGAGAACAGCAGGCACGAATGTCACTCGCAAGAGAAATTTGAGATCTGAAAAAGCGTACACAGCGGCCTCTGATAGATTCAACAAAAACTGCAAAAAAACATTGCTCCTGGGATGTATTTAGCACTCTCTAGAAATGTATATAGGGGTACATTTTCAGAATGAGCCTGGATTGGTTTCTATTCTTTTCTGAGCTCTTTTTTTTTCTTTTTTGTTTTTGTATCAAGCCCTTGTAATACAGTTTTCATAAAAAAGCGTCTGGTGTATACGGAAAGGAAAAGAGAGGAAAGAGTGTGTTTCCTACAGGTGGTTTGTCTAGCCCACTCACCTGTGTGAAGCACACTCAGAATTGCACAATGAATGAGTCATTTGAAACGTATGAATGGATGCTGCTAAATCTGAGTAGAAAAACAAACCAAGGTAAAGCAAAACATTAAAAAAAATCTAATTAAAATAAAAAAAAGAGGACTATTACCAGCATACCTCTTTGGTCACTCTCTCCCAGTTGAACTTAAAAATGACTCCGATGAAAAAACTGGACTGCACACAAACACAAATGAGAAGTCCAAGCCAAAAGCCTGCAAAAGCAAGAGAGAGGACATTGCTGAAGGACAGATGTTCTCTCATTAAAGAATGTTTTAATGAATGCCGTTTTCTGCACTCGAGATGCATTAATGCAATTCTGCAGGGACCAGCGCTGCGTTCACTGATGTTCTCTACGTGCTTCAACCCAATGAAAATTTGATTTAAGTGACCGGAGAAGGGGACAAGGTCACAGAATATCAATGAGTACAATATGTGACAATTTATTTGAATTGTAAATAAGATGAAGGAAAACAAACCAACAACGTCTAATTTTGCAGCAAACATGAGAGAAGTGCCAAGTGGAAGTCCAATGCAGTAATACCCAAAGAAATTAGCAACAGCTGCGATCTTCTGCTGCCCTGAGCCCAACAAAACACCCATGCTGACACACTGAAGAGAGAAAAAACAGAAGACATTCATATTTATGCATTTACAGATGGTTTATCACTATTACTTATTTTATCGCTGTTCCCTTGAGCTACACAATGACATTGTCACAAGAGTATAGATACACTTGTCCAAGGAGAAAAACATGCATGATATATGAAAGTTATTTTTTTTTCAGAATGATAATTTCTGCAGATAAACCATCTTGTGTACACGAATGCATACACATATACAGTTGAGGTCTTATTTGTTTTATTTTGGCTAGAATAAAAGTTTTTAATTTTCAAAAAACATTTTAAAAACCATCTTAAGCAATAATTTTTTTGATTGTCTACAGAACAAACCATAGGTATACAATGACTTGCCTAATTGCTCTAACTTGCCTAATTAACCTAATTAACTTGCCTAATTAACCTAGTTAAGCCTATAAATTTCACTTTAAGATGAATACTAGCATCTTGAAAAATATCTAGTAAAATATTATGTTTCGTCATCTTAGCAAAGATAAAAGAAATCAGTAATTATAAATGTGTTATTTAAACTCATATTTTGAAATGTGTTTAAAATATACAGTCTAATAATTCAGAAGGATTAATAATTCTGATTTCAACTGTATATTCTATATATTACATATAAATTCTACATGTATATTATTACGTTTCATTGCTAAACAAATGAGTGATTTGAATGAATTGGAATTAAAAAAGGAATGTGTTTTAAGTCAGTTGATGAATGATTGAGTGATTCATTGCACATGAAGACATTTGATGCATCCTAAAAGCCACTATGCCATAAAGTATGTTTTAATATGCCATCAAACGGTTCTTGTTCTAAACATGCCTGACAAGATTTTTTCTTTATAAACTATTGTTACATTGAATGACATTCCAGTGGTCTTCATGTGTCATATACAGTTCTGCATATGTTTTAAAAAAGACAAGCAAAACACTGCTTTATAAAAAAAAGATTTAAGAAAGTGCTTTGATTTGCTTTGTTTGCATTGAATTTGGACAACAGTCATTTATCAGTCAGTTTTTCAGAAAAAAAGTAATTTCAATGCAGATTACTCACAACAAGACCATCAAAGAACTGCAGCACACAGTATACGTTCAAGAGTTTGGAGACAAGAGCCACAATATGTCTATAAAATAAGACACAGTCATCACCTGTTCAGTACTTTAAAAACATTCTCTACTGCAACTATGATATGATAAACAATAAAAAAAAAAGATAAATACCTGTCTGATGTAAATAAGAAACCAATGACAGTTTTTGTTGATACGAGCACAAGACCTTGCAAAACAGCCAAGACAGCTGCATCCAGATGATAAAGGGAAAGAAGAAAGACATGTCAGACACAAGCAGACAATGAAAGATGAATGTGCCTCAAAGGAATAGGAGTGTTTGTAAACCTGTGCAGGTGAGGGAAACCTTGCTGGTGCGGATCGCTCCGGCTGTGTCTCCAGCTCCGAGAGCATTGCCCACACGGACACACGCTGCTCCTTGAATCCCTAATGGAAACTGGCATCCCAGAAAAAAAACATGTTAGGAAAGAGCACTGCTGTTCAAAGTGTTAGATCATGAAAGATGGTTTGTTTTTTTTACTTGTGCTGAAAGACTGATTCTTGAGTGAATGGAAAGCATTTATTTGAATGTTTTGTAACATCACAAATGTAACATTTAAACTATTATTTAATTTGCATTCTTGCTAAATTAAATTAGCCATTTAAACAATACATTGTATCAGCCGGAAAAGTTTATCAATTTAGTTTTAAACGGGGTTAGGATCTCAATGTTTAAGAAATTTGTACTGAAAGCCCACAGTGACCCAACCTCTCATGAGAATCAAAAGGTCAGATTAACCTTTGCTGAGGAGCATGCTGTGTTCACTTTCACAAGTCAAGTCATGAAAGTTAGTTTAAATTATCTGGGTCCAGTGGGAAACATTCATTCATTCATTTTCCTTTGGCTTAGTCCCTTTATTCATCAGAGGTTGCCACAGCGGAATGAACCGCCAACTTTTCCAGCATATGTTTTGCACAGCGAATGCCCTTCCAGATGCAACCCAGTACTGGGAAACATCCATACACACTCATCACACACATACACTATGGCCAATTTAGTTTATTCAATTCACCTATACCACATGTCTTTAGACGGAGGGGGAAACCGGAGCACCCACAGGAAACAGGCAAACTCCACAGAGAAGTGCCAACTGACTTAGCCAAAGCTCGAATCAACAACCTTCTTGGCTAAAACAAAGCTAAATTTGGGCTGTCAGTGAAAATCTAATTTATGTGTAAGATTGGGCCAAAACTAGACTAGTCATCAAATAAACAGAAATGAATGACTACACATATAAAGTCTGCCTAATCGGTCTAATTGACGACTAGTCTAGTTTTGGGCTATTCTTAAATGTTTATAAGATTTTCACTGACAGCCCATGTTTAGCCTTGTTTTAGCCAAGCTGTCTACGTTTATATATGTCTATTAGATGTCTATTAAACACATAATTGTTTGCTGGTCATTGTCAAACTGATCTTACTTTACCACTAATTTTGACTTCCGCTACTGAAATTTTATTTTTGTAATCCTTTGTCGCTTTTCTTCATGCTACAGTCATTGTGTTTTACAAAAATAGTTATAAATTAAAGCTACTTGGTTGTTTTGTAAACAATATTCTACTAACATAGGGTGCAGCCATAACTTAACTAAAAAAAAGAATGAATACTATTTTTTCTGGTAAAAATATTCAAAGTCATCATCAATTGTTCACTAATATTGATCTCCACTTGATGTGTAACCATAGCTGTTTTCTAATTGTTGTATTTTCATATACAGTACTTGTTTATTTGGCTCTGTTTCAATTAAATCATTCCTGAAAATGGAAATTGTGGGGAAAATGAAGCATCTGCTATGTTTGCTTCAGGAACTTTGTAATTGGTGAAATACTGGGGTTTAAATTACCATGTAGTTGATAAAAGCCAGCATAATGACTGCGTGTTGAGCTGCCAGATCCAACTCTCCCAGCATGCCTGAATGAGACGGACATATGGGAATATGTCTGACAGTATTATTATAACGTTACATTTACAAAAGTCTTTTCTATTTTCCAGTAGCAATCATGCATGACAAATCATCTGAGGCTATAGTTAATAACCTGAAATCTTGTTAAAGCAAGGCATCCAAAAAAAACAAATTTTAATCGGAGGACATTCTTCAAGACCAAGCATAATAAAATGCCTAATTCAATTACTGTATAGAATACAGTCTGTATTTATAGTGTATTAACATAAAGGGCTTCTTGAAAGCACCTGCTAGGAACCCTCCAACCTCATAAATCCACCACTCGAAGCAAAGCATCATGGTACTGGGGATGGCCAGTTTCATATATCCATCCCACTCCTGCAATGAGTCACATGACCAGCCTGTTGTGGGCAGAGAAAGAAATCACAGCCAAAGATGAGACACTTTAGCTGAATTTTATGCAGGGTGCAACAGTTGTATCTTATGGAGCGTTATAGGAAACTAGTCTGGTTTATTGGTAAGTTGAAGCTTGTTAACTCACCTCCCCATGTTTCAACATGGAGCTTCTTCCAGCGAATATATATATAGAGGAAAGCACAAATATAGATCTGAGATATGGTATTGGCAGCAGCGGATCCACTGAAATACAAATGCCATGAACAAAATAAATGACTGTAAAACTGTTACATTACAGAATGAGTGAAAAGTAACTTTAATAGCTTGCAATAACTTGCACGATTAAAACTTTGAAGAGATAAATAGGATTTCATATTTCCCATGTTGACGATACAGATATCAGCCACAAAAGGCAGTTTTACAAATATGGATCTATGGAAAACAAATATGGATCAAATATGAATGCAGGGACATACCATGCATAGCTACTTTTCCCCCACCTCGTTGTATGAAGAATTCAGAAATATCAAGTGAAAAAAAAATGGTGTTTTGAAAATCAGAGCATGACCTGCTACCTTATTAGATAAGAGGAATATGGATGAATGAACAAGACTTGATATTCTTTTGATATGTTTTATTCTTTTAAGTTGAAGTCCTTCACCTTACATTTACTGTATAAGGTGCTCTGCAAAATCTTTGTGAAAATTGAGCTACGTGCTCCACTAACAAATTTAGAAAACATCCTCTATTTAACAACACACAAATATGCAAACATGCAAATACAGAAATGTTGCAAAGTTAAGAAAACATGCATATTGAAAAACACTAACAAGCTAAAAATAACATTCCTGCTATACACATAGAGAATGTGCTGTAAATACCGTAGATCACAAATCACAAAAAAAATTGTGACTAACCTGGCTGCTTTCTGTTTAGAGTCTGAAATTTATGTTAATTGTGCAATTTGTCACATCATTTGTGCTAAGAATATTTAACCATTAAGGAACTATACGACCGGGATGTTAAAACATATAAAAAAATCCATCTCTCAGATGGCTAATTCGTTTTAATTCGAAACGTATGATTTTAAAAAGGAGGTGTGGCACCCCCCCCCCCCCCCC
>CAIGQZ010000379.1:10829276-10859925 GCA_903798205.1 Danio tinwini
CTGACTAAACAGTATACTGTAACTCAAAGCTGCACAATACAGATACCTTTTTTTACTTTTTATCCCATAATAAAAAACAAACCTCACCGAAAAGCAATGGGGTAATGGGGTAAGACAAAAAATAAATAAATAAATATATGTATTCTTAATTGTAATCCTTTAAATAAGACAACTGTTTTGTACATTTACCAACACAATCTCACAGCAATTCGTAACTTTTTGAATTCGTACGATCTAATTTGTACAAATTAGTATGATTTGCTCATCACGCAATGATGGCTGGTGTTAGAGGTGGGGTTAGGTGCCACGCCTCCTTTTAAAAATCGTACATTTTTGTACGACTTAACTCGTACAAATTCGTACAAATTAGCCACCAAACTGACAAAACGTAAAATACTTATGTTTCCTTGTGAGATCAGGTTGCACACAGACAAGCTAAAATCCAAGAATTACAAATTTTTTATTCTGGTCTTAGAAACTGACTCCAATTTACGCAACTAACTGCTTCCTATACAATAGTTATTTCAACTCTATAGCATGTAAATAGATGACAGGGATTACAGACTTACTATACCCCAAGCTCCAACCAGTGAAGGAGAATGTAATTTGTCAGCACATTAGCAACATTGGCTGCGATGGCTGCATACATCTGAGGCAGAATCACGCCCTGCAGGCACAAAACAGCCCCATGTTAATGTATCCTTCGAACTGTAGTCACACACAGCAACGGCATCACATTGAATAACACATATGTGAGACCACACTTCTAGAAAACCACACTTTATCATAAAGAAAGATGTTCTCGGCCAGTACAGATCATAATGTAACAGTTGGAGGCTGCCTGTGATAAGTATACAGCTCTGCAGGTCTCGAGATCCTGCATGCAACAGTGATTTTGAAGAGCTCTGCTAAGGTGCTTATCTGCACTTATCTGACAAAAAAAGAGAAAAAGATTGCATACCTGGTTTTGGAGATAGGCTACTTGAAGCTGATGCAAAAACATAGCCTGTGTGAAGAGAAAGAGGAAAAGGAATACACTATTAGTTGACAGTAGGGTGCATATATATATATATATATATATATATATATATATATGTATCATAATTCAAGCTATGTAATGCAAATTATGTGTCTGCGCTGGCAGGAGGAATATGATGTTATATTTTATGACTCACTGGAACTGCTGGCAGGTAACAGACCACATAGAGTTGAGCTATTCTGAAAGGGAGCACATTTGTTACTGTGATATAGAGAGGACAAGGCAGCATGAATGATTTTAAAAGGAAAGCTGTGAGTTATCATGCTGCAGAATAAATCTGGTGCGCTGTGTCATTTCCATCTTGGCTTGCATCTAAATTGAGTATTAGAACGTGTGTCTGTGCACATTAAAACGGCTCACCTAACAACATCGTCAACATTTTTTTAGGAAAGGAAGTTGCAAAGTATGTTTGCTAGAGATATGGATGACAGACGCTTTTTTGTTTTTTCAAAACCTTGAGGTCTATAACTTTACTCTGGCATGAATAAAGATTGCTCTTTTTTGTTCTAGTCCAAATGATTAATTCATAGTAAAAGAGTAAACAACATTCAGCATAAGCTTTTTATCAGTTGTTTATAAGAGTTGCGCTGACGGGCTATGACTCACTTGCAAAGTTTGAACCTGCAGCTTTTTAATGGTCAGTCATGACCTTTAGCTACTATTTTAATAAGGGATTTTTGTCTTGTTATTTTTAATGGTATCTAAACACCTTTAAAACAAGATACCTTTTCTTTATATATATATATATATATAAATATATATATATATATATATATATATGACGTGGTTTATAGGAAAGGCAAAGGCCTTTAGATTACGCTTATTTTACCAAAATAAAATATGATCATGTCTTAATTTTTTATTATTTAATTAGGACATTAAGGTTTGACTTTGCTTAGACAAAAGTCTTGTCACTTAACAGAAATAATGTACAGTATAGAATATAAAGTCATGGTGCAGTGGAAAAAGTATTAATATGTGTATGACTTCCATAAGCTTGGATGACTACATTCATACATCTCTGCAATGACTCAAACAACGTATTCATAAAATCATCTGGAAGGGCAAAGAAAGTGTTCTTGCAAGACTCCCAGAGTTCATCAAGATTATTTGGCTTCATCTTCAATGCCTCCTTTATCTTACCCCAGATATGCTCAATAATGTTCATGTCTGGTAAATAGACTGGCCAATCCTGGAGCACCTTGACCTTCTTTGCTTTTAGGAACTTTGATGAGGAGGCTAAATGAGAAGGAGTGCTATCCTGCTGAAGAATTTGCCCTCTCCTGTGGTTTGTAATGTAATTGGCAGCACAAATGTCTTGATACCTCAGGTTGTTGATGTTTTCATCCAATCTGCAAATCTCTTGACGCCTACATACTGAATGTAACCCCAAACCATGATTTTTCCTTCACCAAACATGACTGATTTCTGTGAGAATCTTGGGTCCATGTGGGTTCCAACAGGTCTTCTGCAGTATTTGTGATGATTGGTATGCAGTTCAACAGATGATTTATTAAATAAATCTACCTTCTGCCACTTTTCCAAATGATCAGTTACTCTTGCAACTGGGATTGACGCCAAGACATTTGTCAGGTAGTGTATGCCACCTTTATGATCTCTTCATTTTATTAAACACAAAAGATAATATTTTGAAGAAAGCTAATTACAGGTTTTCAGGTTTCTTTAAAATATCTTCCTTCATATTTAACAGAATAAAGAAACTCAAACAGGTTTAGAACAAGTGAAGGGTGAGTAAATGATTAGTATTTTTGGAAGAACTGTCCTGTTAAATCAATAATGGGTCACATATGGACCTAACGTTGGGTTAATTTTGACATTAAATTAAATTACATTTTGAATTTGTCCATATTTGACCCCGTAGATGGGTTAAAATAACCCAGCGTTTTTTTTTATTGAAAGTTTTGTCTGTCTCAAAATTGTGAAAAGGAAATTCAGACTCAAAAGGTACTGTATAATCACATTATACATTTGGAATTTTAAGTTTATATTTCACAATTCTGACCTTTATGCATTTTTTTGATGCAATTTATTTTAATTTACAGTTTACAATAGATATTATGATCATGCATCTAGCAATTGCTAGTTTTTCCACAGAATTGTACTTTTATTTAATTTTATTGTGATTTTTTAAGTCAAAATTGTGATATTACAATTTAGAGTTTTTAAATCACAGTAATTATCTAATGATTAAATCATTATGCAATAAAAAATGATCCTAGAAATCACATTGTCAGTAGGTGCATAATAGACAAGCATTTTCCCTAAAACTATTGATTTAAAATATTTATACAGAATTTAAATGTATTTAAAATTTGTAAATAACAAATAACATTGTAATAAACATGTAATTTAATACTGTACCGAACACATGGCATTTGATTTGATTTGATTTGTCTGTTTATTTTTGGCATGAATCACCTGGCCACCTCTGGGTCTTGTCTCAGCAGCAGAAGGATAGGTTGTGTGTTGATAAGCAGAGCACAACATGGCAAACAGAAGAGTAGGAGGATCAGGACGCTTCTCTGCAAGATGATGCCAACACGACGCAGGTTCTTCCCACCGAAGGTCTGACTCAAACACAAGGCAGAAAAATTTATACTACATTCCTGAAATGTCTCATCTGAGTCCAAATTCAGAATCCGATGAGGTTTAAGAGCCCCAGTGAAAATGCTTCTTTTCTGCAATTTTGGTAACACTTTATTTGAAGGGGGTGTTCATGATATGACACGTTGTGAATATGAATTAGATTTCATGCCTGCTTATGACTATTGCCATTTAGTGTCTTTAGCTCAGCTAAATGTCCTTTTAAATGCAAAGAAGACAATCAGTCAAAAAATTACTTTTGCTGACAGTTCAAATTGCTTATTTAAACTTAGTTGAAACAAAACAACTCTGAAAGTTTTTTGGGACAACTTGTTTTATGTTTATTCCACTTCAATTAAGGGTGCTTTCACACTTGGTTCAATTGCCTGGACCATACCCAAGTTCGATTGTCGCCCCTTGCCACCTTCTCGGCTGGTTTGTGTTTACACTGTGTTTTTTCCATCTGAACCCCGGTGTCACGGTAGATTGGCGGAATCATGACACCCCGGTACGCTTGCGTCATCGAGCTGCTGTTTTGTTTACGGCTGTTGCTAGGTGACGGTCACGAAAGCAAAGCGCCAAAATGGAAAGACTTTCGCATATCGCGGTCGATTTGCTTTTGCTAAATACAGAAAGCGACTCACATCCATCTGCCGCAAAAATATTATAAACATTCAGAACATCACAGTGTCTGCAGAAGCTGTTTTTGGAGGAGACAAGCAGACATCACTGTGTATCACTGTGTTTGCCCTGGCTCAGTCCCGCTTGTCACCAAGGTAAAATACGTGACACACACACACACGCACACTCACGCACAGGCACGCACGCACGCACGCGAATGAACGTTATGAAAACGATAGTTTGTTATACAGTTGGCGGTTCACTTCCATTATTTGGTATGATTGCATTCATACCAGAAGTGAACTGTACCAGAGTTCGCATGAACCATACCCCAGACCACCTCTTTCAGGCGGACTCGGGTACGTGCGCACCCGAGTTCAGAAGACACGTTCACACTAGCTAAACGTACCGTACTATGACATCAAACGAACCCGGGTGCAGACCAAAAGTGCTTGGGTGAAAGCACCCTTAGTTAGCTTAACTGATTTGTATGGGGACACCATCTAGGAATTGTGTGGAGCTCAGCGTTTTTTACAGTGTTGTTTGAGGTGTCTCTTTAATGAGAATTTGACATTACCAAAATAGCATAACTTGTCATAAATCTGTCATAAACATAATTGTCATAAAGATTTTTCTCAATCACTTTTTTCAATGGAATAAAATGAATTTGTCATTAAAATTACTCAGTAAAAGCAACAATAATATATTTAACAGCATTGTTAATAATAATACATTTTTTTGTACTACTGTAGTTGAGGTTAAGAAAATATTAATATTGCTGTTATAAAATTTATGACACAATTATTATGGCCTTATTACAGTTATGTTTATGACAAGCTATGTTAAGGTCAAGTTCTCATGACAAAGACAAGGACTGTTTGTGATGTATTTATTCATGTCAAGCTGTCATAACAAAGACATCTCAAACAATGTCACCTTTACATTTAAAAAGACATAACTAAGTGTATGACAATGACACATGTCATAAGCATGCATAAAATGTCATTCATATTCATGACGTGTAATGTAATTATTATTAATATTTCATGAGACTTATGAACATTCCTTTAATTAATGTTACCTAATTTTATTATAGTTATCCATTTAAATATAGATCAGAGTGTCTGTATGAATACATTTTTAAAGCTTCATGATTAAATGACATTTTGAATCCCAGCTCTTCAGACAATTGTACAGTAGTCAACCTCTGAAGTGGATCCAAACTTTTCATCAAAGCTGTCCTAAAACTGTTGAACAACACCCATTCTTGTCTTAGGACAATTCAAAAAACTTTTTTGATCCACTTCCAATGTTGCCTACTGCATACCCATATTTTCATACCTGAGAGATGAGTGTGTCAGCCGCCAGTGCAAGACCTCCACCTGTAGCTGCGGTTGTTATGTTTATCGTCTGGTAAATCAGAATAACAAGCATCAGCTACTTCTCAGCCAACCTCCAAACTACTTCAACACACCGGCTTTGCAACCTAAAAGCTTACCAAACCTCTGAAGGCTCAATGTTACAATGCTGTGCCAACATTTGCATTTCATAAACCAATGTTTCTCTTTTACTACAAAGGGAAAACAACTATGCGACACTCCAGAGGAACAAATAAACAGACTGAAACATCAACTCACAGCTGAGGCCATTCCATAACCAGCCAGCACACTGTTTCCCAGGCGGCCGCAAAACATTGTTATGACAAATGGCAGGAGATAATTTAGAATGCGCGAAGCAACCTGGAATGACAAACCAGCAGATGAGAAGTATATGAGCGCGCTGAGCCATACGGAAGAAATAATGACACCTCCTTGCTTTTTTTTTTCTGGTTTGCAGATTTATTCTTTGCCTTCTGAGGTTACTGTAGATATAAAACTTCCAAAGTTTCTTTTATGTTAATACAATGAAAAATACATTCATAATTTATCATTATATTCAGTTTGATTTGCATACATTAGTAAGTGATAGAAGGAAAATTAAGGCCATACCAAAGGTCCGGTCATGCGCAGGATGTGGTAGAGCTCCTGTCTGTATACCAGAGGGATGCAGCGTCTCACGGACCTGCAGCAGAAAAGCTTAGAACTAGGCTCCATTGAAGAAGCTTCAGTCGTGGGACTTGAAACATCCATTATCTGTTTGGACCTGAAGCTCTGTGAGGCCGGAGACACACACGACAGGGGACGAGATCCTGCTGCGGCAGCTGTGTTGCTGACCGGGTCAATGTAGCAAAGTTTCACCATCTTAAAAGCTTACTGATTAGCCTCTTTCAATACTGTTGAACTCTGCGGCTAAATGACCTAAATACAGCCTAGATACATATTGTTTCTCGAGAATGGTGACAAGATGAGAATTTGAGGTATAGTTTTGCATGTGTTATTACTTTTAGGATTTTTGTTAAATGAAGTAGGCTTAGATATTTAGCTGACAGAATACCTATTTGTGCCATTTTAAAGCAGCCTTAGACTTTAGAAAGGGCATGAAAATCATAACACTTATTAAATACTGATATTGGATTGTAGCCTTCTTAATGCCATCTACTTAGTTAACTTGATAAAATAGATGAACTATGACTTGGCTTGGCAACAGAGGTGTGTATTAAAATGCAGTTTAATTAAAATTTGTCAGACAGGCAAGGTAAATACAGGAGCAAACTGAAGCATAAAGGCAATCCAAGAGTAGTCATTGAAACAGGCAAAAGGTTGAGGCAGGTGGCAAAACAAAGTAAAGAGCTTGGGGGGGTTGGTGGCTGAGGGTGGAACCTCAGCCAATGAGGGCAGACGGGCAGTGCTCTAGCCCTGATGTATTTTATAGTGTGTCCGTATCCCTCAAAGCTGTTTAGAATTAAATGCTTAGAGATGGTGTGACCAAAGTCCCTAGTCTTTAGTACGTGCCTTTGATGTACCCCTTGGCCACATTGTAGCCCGATTATGTCAATAGACTGGACTGTCTTAGCAACTAGCTAAATGTTAAGGAGGATTAGTCAAAGATACTGTGCAAATTATAAAATTGTGAAATGTTATTGCACTTTAAAATAACTGTTCAAAAGTAGTTTATCATTTCATTTAATCATTTATTTTAGTGGCTTTAATGATGAATTATCAGCTTCAGTACTCCAGTCTTCAAAGTCACATGATCCTTCAGAAATCTGTCATCATTAATCTAATCATCATTATTATTATTATTAATTGTAATATTAATAAATTAATATTGACTGGAGTAATAATTTCATTTGGAACTACATACAATAAGAAAGCAGTTATTCAAAATTTTAATAAATATTATAATTTATTATTTAAAGAAACCTAATGTTAAGTTACTAATGTACAATTAAAAGAAATAAATTTAAAAAGCAAGGTCACAAACTATGTCGTATTTCTACTTTTTTTCCCCAAATGTTCTCAAAGTTCTCCCTACCTGCCTTTACTCTGATCGCTGGCAGACTGGTGTCACTAAAATCTCTGATTGTGAACAACAGCAAGAAAATAATAATAAACGGTCCATTTAAATGATTAAATTTAAAACAGAAGCAGATGGGTTTGACTGTAGAAGGGAAATAACTCATGCCAGCGGTGCTAAATCATTTGCCGTCGATATGCAGAGGTAAGATGATCTGCTTTCAGGCTGCAGTGTGAGAGGCGGCTAGGTAGCGCTGTGCCGCCTTTGAGCACTCTGAGCGGGGGAGAGACCGACGGCATCACCCGCAGCTCGTTGCAAAGAGTAACGTTAGGAACAGTACAGCACAGACACGAGAGTCCCTAAAAATCTCTAGTAACACCTAAAAACATTCGCTAGTCGCTTTTTTTTGTTGACAATTTGGCTCTTTAGGGGAGTCTGAAAAGTCGCTAAGCTGACAACACGGGCAGGCAATGTATTTGATTGAACTGAAGCGCTCACACCTCGCGCATGTGCAGTACAGATGGAATGTTCCATTATTCATGGGGGCCCCCCGGTTTTGAAAAGTAGTAATAACGTTAAAATATTAACAGTTATGGATAGATTTTACAACATATTGCAGAAGAGCTATATGATTAACATTGGCTTCTTGGCATTGGTCGGGGCCCCCTAATTCCCCAGGGCCCTAAGCGGCTGCTTACCTCGCTTATATGGTAAGTCCGCCCCTGTGTGTAGTCAAGGAGTAATCTAGAACTGGTGTGTGAGTGAAGTGAAGGATGGAATATGTAGTTCAGTTGAATGACTCGTTGCAAAAGTGTAGCAAAAAAGTGTTGCAAAAATGTAGTTCAGTTGAATGACTGGAAGTGTTCTCCAGCAGCCTGCAAGGACAACACTGCTGGAGATCATAACAGAGTGCATATAAAGATACAAAACATATATTTTAGCCCTTTGCATTTCATTGAAAAATAATGAAATACTCTGACACTGTGCTGTAACATCACTACTAAGTTAAAGTATTGGGAAAAAAAAGACTGACATATTCTTATACTGACTCTCTAACAACTCAGTATTGATTTCAAACAGCTTGTAACTTGCAGTCAGAATCTGGAAAGAATTAATTAAATGAGTCATTTGTTAGTGAGCCAAAAGTATGCTTTACAATCTATTCACAGTGAGAATAAATTTATTGCTTTAGCTTATAAGCCTAAAAGATATCCAGCATTTGGTTTGTCTTATTTTTATAATTAGTATAAGGAATATTCCTTACTTAAAAAAGCAAATGCTTTAACATGGTATACCTGCATTTAAATACTGGCCAATGATTTAAATTAAACAATGTATTACTTACACCGCACATTTTAAAAACAACAGCAGCTGCAAGGCATTTGTGTCAGTAGGATTTAAAGGAAAATAGATTCAGATATCATCCATGGAAATGGAAGGACACCCAAATACAGTATTAGTTAAAAATAGATTAAACTATATAAAGTAAAAACAGTACTGAGGATTAAGCCCTGTGGTACACCACAACAAAGATGTGCTGCAGGTGAAGAGTGATAAAAGATAAACAGTAAATTTCCTATTAATGAGCAGAACCATTTCAGGACAGCTTTTCCTTCAAATACTCATATAAGACTCCAGTCGGGAGAACATCATGACCAATCAAATCAAAGCCTGAACTAAAGTCTAATACAAAAGCGCCATAGCGTTTCCAAATTCTACAGTAACCAAAATGGCATTAAAAACTTTTAGGAGTGCAGATTTAGGGCTATGTTCTTTAAAACATAATTAAATTATTTCATAGATGGGATGAACTGTCAGAAAGGATTTGGAATTGCAGTAGATTAGATTAGATTAGATTCAACTTTATTGTCATCACACATGTACAAGTACAAGGAAACGAAATGCAGTTTAGGTCTAACCAGGAGTGCAATAGCAGCAAGTGCAGGATACAGGTATTAGTTATAAAGTGCAGTTATAGAAAAACTATGGTGATATTTACAAATGGATGTACTATAAACATTATATACAGGTTGTGTTAGCTATGAACAGAGATTTACAATAGATGGATAAATGTACAGGTTGCTATTAATAATCAGAAGTGTGCAGATAGATAAACATAATTACAAATGTATATGTACAGTGGGTGTGTACATAATTTACTAATGTACATGTGCAGTGGGTATGTACAGTTCAAATAAATGAATCAGTGCAATGAATATGTGCAATTTTTAAATGTGCAAATGTTAAGTAGTGCAGTGATTATGAGGAGTCTGAGTTATGAGGAGAGGAGAGTGGGTTGTTTATTAGTGGGGCAAAAAGTCAGTGGGGAGCAGAGTTCAAAAGGGAGACAGCTCTGGGGAAGAAGCTGTTCTTTAGTCTGCTGGTTTTTGTCCGGGGGAGCCTTAAGCGCCTGCCAGAAGGCAGGAGAGAAAATAGTCTGTGAGCAGGGTGAGAGGAATCTTTAAGAATACTGCGTGCTCGGCGCAGACAGTGTTTCCTCTAGATGTCCTCTATGGCTGGCAGTGTGGTCCCTGTGATGCGTTGGGCAGTTTTCACCACCCGCTGCAGTGCCTTACGCTCCGCAACAGAGCAGCTTCCATACCAGACTGTGACACAGTTCGTCAGGATGCTTTCTATTGTGCAGCGGTAGAAGTTCACCAAGACGGCTGATGACAGCTGGTTCTTCTTAAGTTGCTTTAAGAAAAATAGGCGCTGGTGAGCCTTCTTGACCAGGCTGGAGGTGTTGGTGGTCCAGGAAAGGTCCTTGGAGATGTGGGTCCCCAGGAACTTGAAGGATGATACAGGCTCGACGGCCATCCCATTGATGTAGATGGGATCATGTGAGCCTGTTCGTCCCTTCCTGAAGTCCACAATAAGCTCCTTAGTCTTGTCGGTGTTAAGGAGCAGATTACTGTTGGTGCACCACGTGGCCAGATGCTGTATCTCCTCCCTGTAGGCAGTCTCATCATTGTTGCTGATTAGACCAATCACTGTGGTGTCGTCTGCAAATTTGATGATGGCGTTGGATCTGTTCACAGGCCTACAGTCGATGGTGAAAAGGGAGTAGAGGAAGGGGCTCAGCACACAGCCCTGTGGTACACCAGTGTTGAGTGTGACGGTGGTGGAGCAAATGTGGTCTGATCTAACATTCTGAGGTCTGTTAGTCAGAAAGTCCATAACCCAGTTACAGAGAGACGTGTCTATATCCAGGTCTCTAAGTTTGATCATTAACTTAGAGGGTATGACAGTGTTGAATGCTGAGCTGAAGTCAACAAACAGCATTCGTGCGTAAGTGTTTTTATTGTCCAGGTGTGTGAGTACAGAGTGCAGCGCTATGGAGACTGCATCTTCTGTGCTCCTGTTGCCACGGTAGGCAAACTGATGTGGGTCCAGTGTGGATGGCAGAGAGTCTTTCAGATGTGCCAGGACCAACCGCTCGAAGCACTTCATCATGATGGGTGTGAGTGCTACCGGGCGGTAGTCATTCAGGCATGTTGGGCTGGAGTGTTTCGGCACTGGCACAATAGAGGTGGTTTTAAAGCATGTTGGCACAGCTGCTAGGTTAAGGGACAGGTTGAAAATGTCTGTGAATACCCCAGCGAGCTGTTCTGCACATGCTTTGAGGACACGCCCAGGAATACCGTCTGGTCCAGCAGCCTTACGCACATTGATCCGACTCAGTGCGGTGTAGACTTCTGAGGAGGTGAGTGTAATGGGTGAGTGGTCGGTTGAGGAAGTGATCCTGATGTAGGGTTCATTATTGTCTCTTTCAAAGCGGGCATAAAAGTCATTAAGCTCATTCAGGAAGGAGACATTTGTGGCTGTGGGTGTGGAATGGCTGGGTTTGTAGTTGCTGATGGCCTGTATGCCCTGCCACATGCGCCGAGGATCAGAGTTGGAAAAGTGCTCCTCTAGCTTTAGCTTGTAGCAGTGCTTGGCCTTTTTGATGCCCCTCTTCAGATTAGCCCTGGAAGTGCTGTAGGCCTGTGCATCCCCTGATCTGAAGGCAGTGTTGCGTGCCTTCAGCAGGAGGCGCACCTCCTTGTTCATCCATGGCTTTTGATTTGGGTATGTGGTGATCTGTTTCTGGGTTGTAACACTGACAATGGTGGTGTTGATGTATTCCAGAACAGAGGAAGTGTAGCTGTTAATGTCTGTGTGAGAGCCACATGTGGCCTGGGAACATGTGGCCTGGGAAGCAAACATACTCCAGTCTGGATTTGGAATTGCAGTAAGACCACTTTCTAAAGTACATTGGATATAAAAGTGGAACTGGGAAAAAACTGTGAAAGTTAACTAAAGAGATGGAATCCTACTACTGCACATTCGAGGCAGTTGGGGAACATTCCATTATTTTGGCATTTATTAAAGACAGGCTGTAGTCCTGGTCCAACAGCTTTAATGACTGAAAGCATGGAGGAATGACATCCTGTAAAAAACATGGTGGCTTTTATTGGCTTATTTGCATAGAGATAGGCTCAAAAGCGGACCATTTATAGAGACAGGAAGGAACATGTGAAACGTATAAGAAAGAGGAGACATCTAATTTCACAGCATGAAATGCACACACAAAAGAGCATTAATTATAGACGTACTGGAAAACTCAATCCCACTTTCAACTTCACAAGATCTGTAGATGAAGAATTCTTCTATAACAATCTTTCTTTAATGCACCTTTGTACAGTGCCTATTTTCAATAAAAGCCCATTGTCATAGCATATTTCTTGACAAAGAAATGTAATGATAATAGGTCTACATAACACATACCGTATATAGCATAACATCATTTGAAATGTAGCCTGTTATTTACATCAAAGTTATTCATATCAAATGAAAAATGACAAGCATTGATAGAGCCCCTAATATGCATTATAAAAGGTCATATTTTGATTTTGGGGGTCTCCAACAACAGGCTGATATACATGCAAGGTCAAAAAACACTTTCATTGTCTTATAATATGAATTTATTTTTACTTAATTATCCCAACGACTCCCATATGATTTGTTCAGCAATTCATTTGTTCCCAAACCCCTCCTTTGCGTGATGCTACTTTGTGGTGATTGGTCCGATGACCCAGTCTGTTGTGATTGGTCGACTGCGTTCAGTGCGAGACAAAGAGAAAACGAGGCAACCATTTTAATCACACTCCATGCTATGTAGGAAGGAGAAACTGATCCATATAAACTGTGCAACAGTTACTGACAAAGTCCCATACATTAGTATTATGTGTTCCCTCCCCAGTTTGAAGGGAAAGGCGTGTTCACGTTTTACCGGAACCGGCACTTCATATTTGGTGATCTTGTATCAACTTTGAGGCATACAGGCAAAAGATCCGAATCAAATCATTTATTTGACTCTGAGTCGACTAAATAGAATCAATAGTTTTAAACACGGTGCACTTTCAGATTTAAACCTTAGCTAGATGTTTCCATTAACTGAGAGCCGTGTTACACACTGCATGGACGGTAATTTTTAAAAACCCATAATAGGGGTTATTTGAAGGCATAGTTAACCCAAAAATGAAAATTTGCTTAAAATGTATTATCCCTCATTTGGTTTTAAGCCTTCAAAAAGACCAAAGGCATTTTAAAGAATACTGGTTGCTGGTGTTCATCAACTTCCATAGTAGGAAAAAAACACTATTAAAAAGGCAATGGGTGCCAACCACTAGCATTTTACAAATTGTCTTCTTTTGTGTTCAACTGAAAAAAAATCAAATGAGTTCTGAACAAAAGCAGAATTTTCATGTTTTTGTCAGTTTTGTTCTATTCTGTGTCAATATAGCAGGCTAAATTGGGCATGTTATTTTGTTAACTTCACTAATTGTTCATAAAATGAAATTTACATATACTTAATTCTGTAGATTTAATTTTCCACACCTGATTTAATGTATCGTCAAGGTGTGATCATCCATTAATTACCCAAGAGCGTAACAAGAGAGGGAACCTTAGAATTACTACGCCAACATGTCTTGATCTATAAGCTGACAGGAAGCAGGTTGCGTTGGCGTGTTTTGCAAATAATTACAGGTCTAGACAGGTTGTTTGAAGACAGCAACAAAGACCATTTTGTGTGGTTTAAGCAGTTACATTCTTGGTTACCTAGTGTTTCAATGAATCTGTCTCAGTATTCTCTTCACACAGACATTCCGATATCACCAATCAGCACAAACAAATTGCTTTAGAGAGCAGGGAGGGTGACAGCAAATGATAGAACTAATGAAATTCTGCCTATTATGTTGACTCTTCTCCACTGTTATTTAGTTTTGCTGGTACAGTGCAAATCAATACAGACTGATTTCCATACAGACGCGTTGCATTTCGCTGTTCTGCATGATTTACGTGTCAGGAGCTTGTTTATTCCCGCTTTTATTTTGGTGCTATAAACAGAAGTGGGCTCTCCAAACACTCTCAGCCCACTGTTGGCTATTTCTGTCAGGTATAATGTATTGTCCTCTGTGTTTAGCTTTGGCAGTCTGGAATGAAAATAACCAAAATGTGAACGGCCTTTCACCCTCTCCTGTGCCTTTCTATATCATTCGGTAGCAGGTTGGAAAAATAACAGCATTATTTATCCTGCACAAACTCTATGACATGTTTGGAGCTTTCCATCATAACTCAGAAAGTTTTCTTTTTTGTGTGTGCTTTCTAAATTTGAACAGCTGGTATACTGTAAGTGCTTTCACTTACCTTTTCTTGGCTTTAAACAGAATGTTTGTGTTTTGGAATTGGGGTCTATAACCACTGACATAGTTATAAGCTGTCTATCATATTGACAGCAAAAAGCTTTTTATATCTGCAGTAGAGTTTATCTAACAAGATAAATGCTTTAGCAAACACAATATTACTGAATGCTATCTAAACACAAGCCAGCACATTCTCACCTACTGTTCATGTGAAAGAATTTTCCACCAATTTGGGGATTTGTTCTTGGTAGTTTTTACAACCAAAAACTAATTAACTGTCTGATTTTCTTTCAGCCAAAAATCTTCTTCCCTCTTTTACTGAAGGAACAGGACCATCTTAGCCTGAGGGTGAGTAAATTAACAGGAATTTTTTATTTTTGGTTGAACTATCCCTTTTACTAGGGGTTACTATATCTAAGTAATGCCCATTTGACTTTTAGGACAATATAATCATGGTGATATTAAAGAAATATGAATAATTCAAGTACAGCGATAATTACATTCTGATCATGATCACAATGTAAGGAAAATGTAACATTTATATGTTGATTAACAGTTATACATTTAGAGGAATGTAATTAAAATCTATTTATTTCATTGTAACATACTGGTAGAGGTTCCATAACAAAGCCCGGGTTCCCCATCCTGTTTGCAGGGCGAGAGGGGTGTTTGAGCTCAGGTAAGAGGTTGAGCTTTCAAAACTCCCCTGCTTATTATGGCTAATGACAAATTAGGGATGGCTATGGAGAGATATACTGCTGATTAAGAGCTCATCTGTGGTGGCAATTTGGTTTGGTCAATTCACCTATATCGCATGTCTCTGGACTGTTGGAGGAAACCGGGGAACCCACGCAAGCATGCAGAGAACATGTAACTCCACACAGAAACGTCGACTGGCCTTTTAAGAATTTGAACCATTGACATTCTTGCTGAGGCAACAGTGCTAACCACTGGGCCATCGTGCCACCCTATCAAGGAAAAAAAGGAGGAGGAGGAGTAGGGGTGGAAGGGGGGATTCTTCGAGACAAAGATAACCGAGGTAAAAAACTGGTTATTTAGGCTCAATCCCAGTTCTACCCCTTAGCCCTTCCCCTTCCCCCAACCCCTAGTCTTGCATGTTCACATTAAGGGGTAGGGGTGTCCCAATTCCTTTTAGCTTGAATATGTAGGGCTGAGGAAAAGGGCTAGATAGCCCTTGAAACTGAAAATTTTCAAGACCACCCTAAAAACCAAGGGGTAAGAAAATTCCCCACCAGCTACAACAGCAAAATGGCTGCACACAGAAGACAGGAGATGCACAAATGAGTATTTTTTTTTTTCATTTTTACAATGAACAAACCAATGTTTTAATATATCCATAACAGTGTTTGTGTTTTACCATCAAAACTCTAAAAAAAAATAAATATTTCGCTATCTATAATCCATAATAATTCACCTGTATAGCAGTCCCACAACATATTTTAACATCTGACACTCAAATAACCTGCCAGAAAAGTCTAGTGGCTGGGAACGACCTTTTTACAGTGTCTGCTATAATGGTAATGTTGTTTCCTTTGTGTTTACATAGATGAATATGGCCACGGTGTTGCCACACTATACCGTTATGATAACAAGATATATGAAATAGAAAATAGAAATAGTGAGTTAGGAATTGTCTGATTGGTGAATCATGTGTTAGCTATTGCAGGACTGGCTGTGGTCAATCATAAGCACATGATCCTCTTGAAATTAGTTTATAAATAAACTTCACTTACTTAGTGGGAGGGACATTTAAAAAACTCTAAAGAAACTGTTGTGCACTGCATTATTTATTTTGGTTGAAAAGCAATTTCATTATGATGGCAAAAAAGAAACATCTATATATTATATTAAAGTTAACAATAGATTTGGCGTCATCCTCAAATGGTTCCAAACCTTTATATGTTTTTTATTCTATTAAACATGAAAGAAAATATTTTTTAAAAGCTGAACACCTGAAACCATTGGCTTCTATAATAAAAGTATTTTCTAGGTTTCCAGCTTTGTTTAATATATCCTCGTTTGTGTTCAACAGACGTAGTAAGTCAGTCAAACAGGTTTGGAATATATACTGTAATGGATAAGTACAGAATTTTCAGTTTGGGCTGAACTATCCCTTTAATATTTTTCAGACTGAACTCAGTGCCATTCCTATATCCAAAATTAAAATGCCACATGCACTCAAACAAAACCTCCATCAGTTGAAGCCAGCCACATAATAAAAAAAAGTTTAGTTGGACAATTAGCTGCCAGAAGCCTAACTAGATACACACAGCTTCAGCATATGCTGTTACCCACAATAGCTCAGCTTCTACAGCAGATGGTGTAGAAATATTATGCAATCATCCTCTCAAAAAGAAACCAGAAAAAATATTAAGCAACTAGACCGCACATTTGCTAATCTTACATTCATAAAAACAAACATTCATTATTGGCTCAAATTAACTCGGATAAACCAGCTTCAAGAATCAAATACACAGAAAAAACTGAATAACCCATCTAGTCCCTGCTAGCCCTAAGCAAAGGTGTTGGGAAACTATTATTGTCCAAATCTCATTCATTCATTCATTTTACAGAGAACGTACTGTCCAAGATAATTGGTCTGAGTGACATAAAAACAGTCCTGTTGCTTTGTGGTTATCACTACAATATATTGATCATTATGCAGTCAGTAAGGCTGGTACACAGTGCACATCCTGTCTCTGTGGAATAAATGTGGCAGTCAATGGGATTGTCCTGTACATGCTAACCCTCATTGTCAGGCTGGAGGATGGTTACGCTTTGAACCGGGACACCAAAACGGTCACATGTTTTGCTAAATCCCCTGAGGCTTTCAACTGTTAACTTTTTTTCATCCATCTTTCTTCTCCAAAGTGACTTTTTATACACTGGAGCAACAGCAGGGGCAGGTCAAACTGCCCTTCAGGCCCTTAGTTTATGGGATTTTCTTTTTATTGATGGAAAAAATAAACAAGTCACATTATTATTTGATAAATTACCTTCTCTCATACAGCAGATTTCAAGATTTGTTATGAAAGCAGCCTACATATACCAGATGTGACACAAATCTACGATCTAACTCAAAAATGTCACAATAATATATGGAAATGACTAGTTTACATGTGTAGGTAGATGGGATTGAGGACGTAAGTTATCATTCTGGATGGTAGATGATATCAAATTATGGGCTGTCTCAGGAAGCAAGACTGAATCATTATCTAAATGATTCACCACAATGTTTTCAGCATGTAGTAGAAGAGGTTACACATTACTGTAAGTGTGGATGAGGCCATATCATCTAAAACTGCAAGATATAACATAAGAGTTAAATATTGATGCTCTGGTTGAAAGCAGAGTCCACTGTGGTGTTTGAGAGTGAGAAGAGCAAAAAGCATTATTGGTAAAGAGAGCACGAATGCCTGGAAAGGAGCAACACAAACGTAGGTAATTAGTTAAATGAATTTCAAAAATGAAATTACTATGAAAAAAAAATAGATGCATAATAACCATACAGACAAAATAGCAATATAGATCAAACATAACAATTTTTTGCATGCTTTAAGCTCAGAATATCCTCGAGCCCGGGGCTCCCTCCCGTTACATCCAGAGAGAGGGGAGTCTGAGCTCAGGTAGGTCTCGAGAGCTCCCCTCAAATCATTCATTCAGGCTATTCCTTGATTATTAGGGGTTGCCACTGTGGAATGAGCCGCCAACTATATCAAGCAGTTTATGCAGTGTATGCCCAGTACTAAAACACTCATATACTGTGCCAATTTGGTTTATTCCATTAATTTATACTGCATGTCTTTGGACTGTGGGCGGAAACTGGAGTACCTGATGGAAACCCACGTGAGCAATGGGAGAACATGTAAACTCCACACAGAAACGCCAACTGGCCAAGCCGGGACTCGAACCAGCAATCTTCTTGCTATCAGGCAACAGTGCTAACCACTGAGCTGCCATGCCGCCCTATTCTGGATTAATCTAGGAAAAAGGGGGAGGGAGTAGGTGGATGGGGAAATTCTTCAAAACGAAGATGACTAAGGTAAAAAAATCTGGTTATTTATGTTCGTTTGGATTCAACAGTAATTGTAAAAAATCTACAATTTTTAAAAATTGAATTACAAACTTTTTGTATAGGTTTATTTAAGCAGTTTTAAACTAAAAATAAAATAAAACAAAACTACTATAAAGCACAGTAAATCACATAAAAGCAGATCTAAGTCAAAACAAAAGCATAAACATTAAAAAAAATCTAAGCAACAAAAAAACTTAAAGTAACTGTAAAAGATGTAAAAAGAAAACATTGCAGATTGTACACAAATTCAAGAAAAAAACTAAACCAAAACCAAGCAGAAATAAACAAAACAAAAATGTATACAAGAACTTCAACTAAAACTTTTTAAACAAAAAGACAACAACAAATACAACAAAGCACTGTAAATCCCATAAAAGCAAAGCAAGTCTAAACAAAAGCATAAATAATCAAAACGAAAATAAAAACAACAAAAAACTAAACGTAATTGCAAAAATTAAAAAAAATAAATAAATCTATACACAAGTTTGATTTAAAGAAACGTTTTAAACTAAAAATAAAGCACAGTAAACCACAAAAGCCAATCAAAGTAAAACAAATAAAACTGAAAAAAGAAAAGAAAATCACAACACAAATCCACAACAACACACAACATAACACAAGCACAGGTAAATTAAACCAGTTTAAGCCTGTTCACATTAATAGGCTCAGAACATTCAACTGCATACTATATGTGAAAATGTCTAAACCCTAAACATTTAATCAGTAATGATTCAGAACATTTCTACAGTGCCTTTGAGCTTGCTTGAGACGCCAGTGAATACTACATGAGTGTTTCCCATGAACAACAGTGACTGGAAAACTAGTCCCCCGAGCCCGTGAGCTTGACCTCGCAGCTCAAGAATGTTCTGTAGCAGGATATGGATTCTGACTGACAGTCTGCTGTTTGTAACAGTTTGTGCAAGAGTATGCTGGTGTGTATTTGTGTTCATACTTTTGGTGTAATCTCTCCATCCATGGGTCTTGCTTGTCAGGTCAAAACCTCTCATGTACACATAACAAAATCATCCAGTCACACAATAGTCTCAAAAAACCTCCAGATTCACACAAATCCACACGTTAAGGCTGGGAAAGCACTGCAGAGAAACTGCTGGCCTTAAGAGCCCTCTTGACTGGAATCATATCTATAATGTGTCGAGGGTTTGATTGGCTTCTATAAAAAGGCTGGAGTGAGAAAAAATATATATATATTTTTAGTAACTAAATTACAGTGCTGTGCTGGGACCAATTTTCATGATGAAAAAGGCTCTAATGTGTAATTATTCCATTTTAAAGCTAGCAAATTAAAGCTACACTTTAATATCAGATCGAAATGGCCTCAATTTCTCTTTTGCAGGGTTTCAGATATGGCATTGTGAAAAATGCACTTCTATGTAAAGAAAATCTGAGGTCAGATTAGGACGGTTTAAAGTGTCAAAACTTGTATTAATCCCCCTGATTAATACAATACAGATACTGATTTTCATGGTATGTTTTGTTCTTATATCAGATGTCAGTTGCTCCTCATTTCCAGCATATTTCACAACATCTTGTTTTGTGTTCAACAGAGGAAAGAAATTGTTAAAAGCACAATGATGAGGAAATGTTCATTTTTAGGTGAACTATCCCTTTAAAAAAGCGTAGAACAGATGTTTTCAAGCAAAACGAAAAATAAATTATGGGATTGGTGCAGCTAGAATGAATTACGCACAAGGCTTGTGGCATTACGACAAGAGTAATCCTGTCTTTATGATGTTTCCTGGAGGTTTGTTCAGGTACTTGTTTCTGGAAACTGCTATAGTTCTGCATTCCCAATGGCATCTTTCAAGACAGCAAGCAAGGATTTGTCAGGATTTGTCCTTGTCTTAGGCTTTGGACATGTATTTTAAATTTTGTTTTGAACTTGCTTATAGCCAATGTAGTATGAGCCATAAACAGAATAATTTCTCAAACACTCGAGAGAATCATTTGCATTTTTGCATCAACCAACCAACATCTCGGACCAGAGGACTTGTTATGACAGGTGAGTTGAACAAACAGACTGCACAGCCCGGAGAGCGGTGTAAGGATTTAATTCATATTTAGTATTTCTCATATTAATCGGGCCCTAAATGTGTTATACTTTTTGCGCAAGTCTGTGTTTGGGAATTATTTGTTATGAAACGAACATGTTTATTATATTCTGCTGAAATAAATGCAATGCAATGCAACTTTTTTTTGTGTGTGCAGTGCAATAGGGCCTACCATAACACTGGGAGCAGTGCCAACCTGTAGGGTTAAGGGCCCTAGGCGAGACAAAAAAAATTGGGCCCACTGGTGTAAAAATAGTGAGAAGAAAGCATATAAAAATTACAATTGTAATATTTGAGTGTATACATTTTTAATAACTAACATATTTCACCTATAATACAATATATATATATAAGAAGTAAAGGTATGTTTAAAAAAGCTAAAATGTGTGTGTGTGTATATATTATTAATATATATATACACATTTTAGCTTTTTTTTTTTTTTTTTACACAGATTTACACAAACAAAACATTGCATTAGATGTTGGACAGTGGGTAAGATTCAATTTTGACCAAATGAGGGGGAATTTTTTTTTTTTGCAGGGTGAATTAATGGGATAGATAATTGATTATTTGATGAAACATGCTGAATGTTTTTTCCTCACATATCACACAAGTATTTCTGTGATCATGGCCATCATTGCATTTCTTAAAACAAGTCCTAATATTGCACTACTAAATAATGTATTAGCAGAACATACCTTTACTTTGAGCTTGTTCCTCTGCTTTTCTTTTCTTCTTCTTTTTTGGCTGTAGAAAAATGTTGTTTGGTTTGGATGCCATTTCATTTCAAATTATAATTAGATTAAGATCTAAAAAAATAGCAACGACACTTGTTACGTTATATTAGTTAAGACGTTAAGACACTTTTTCGGCTTTATATCAAACTTAAGCAATTTGGAGAGATATGTGGAATCTGTGTAGGAATATGCATCATTCTAGTTCACCCAAAGCCGATCGAGGGTGGTGTTATGCAAAATAGCGTGTGGTGCTGCTGGGTATGTTTCTAATATTTTCTGTTTTTTTTCATATTGTTGTTGTGCATTTATTATCATTTTCAGCTATTTGTCATGCATGAATTATACAGAGATATTTTTTTAATGAATATGGAGGTCATTTTTTTTTCTCACTGTCCTTGTGAATTGTAGCGCGGGTTTGTGCATTGCACAATGCATATTGTTTACGATTTATACATATGCGCTTGTCCTCGCTCTTACGTTCATAGTAAATATACTAGAGCAGTGTTCATGGGTCCCTCCAAGAAACGCGGGGCCCTAGGCGACCGCCTATATTGCCTGTTGGACAGGCTGGCACTGACTGGGAGCATCAACAGAAGCCAATTTCTCCAAATAAATGCATAGCCATTTCATTAAAGAATAGTCAAGGGACTTTCATCTCATATGATCGTTTTCCGCCATATACAGTTGAAGTCAGAATTAATACCCCCCTCAGATTTTTTTTTTTATATTTAAAAAGTCTTGTTTGTATTATTACAGCTAGAATAAAAGCAGTTTTAAATTTTTTAAAAGCCATTTAAGGTCAAAATTATTAGCTCCTTTAAGCTATATATATTTTTTTCTGGATAGTCTACAGAACAAACCATCATTGTACAATAACTTGCCTAATTACCCCAACCTGCCTAGTTAACCTAACTAACCTTTAAATGTCACTTTAAGCTGAATTCTAGTGTCCCGAAAAATATCTAGTAAAATATTATGTACTGTCATCATGTCAAAGATAAAATAAATCAGTTATTGGAAATGAGTTATTAAAACTATTATGTTTAGAAATGTGTTAAAAAAATCTTCTCTCCATTAAACAGAAATTGGGGAAAAAATAAACGGGGGCTAATAATTCAGGGGGGCTAATAATTCTGACTTCAACTGTATGTGGCACAGTTTTCACCTCAATTTGCAGTTAACTTTTAAATGAAATTTTAACTTAAACTTTTTTTCCCTCTCTGAACTTAATGTACTCACCCTCAGGTTATCCAAAATAGACATGGATTGTGTTCTTTAGTAGAATATTAAAGATTTTTAGCTGACGCCGTGGTTCTCAGGTCATACACTTCAAGTGAATGGCTACCAGCAGCTTGAGAGAAACAGAGGTAAAACTATTCATTATTAGCGGAGGTCTTATGAAGGGAAATGATCAGCCTATTAATTGACTGATCTATTACATTATTTCCTTTAATCCACAGCATCTACAAACATTCTTCAGCATGGAGTCTTGTACTGAAAATTATCAGAAATGTTTAATTTTTGGTCAAACAATCCCTTTAAATAAACACAGGACAGAACAGGACATTTGTCCACCAAATGATGCCAAAATATACAAACAAATGTTGCTTTGTACTCCAGAGGAAAGAAGAATTATTCTAACTCTCATTTTAGTGATACAACAAGCAATCATCTGCAACATCTGTGAAGAGTAATTACCATGCAAGTTCGAACAGATAAGGACACATTCAATCAAAAATGTGCATCAACGCCGACATGTCAAGAACAACAGATTAAAAAGGGCTCATCAATAATCCCTGAGATACGTTCACATAATTTGCACATGCCGACCTCTCCGGTACACGTCTGGCGCATTAATCAGCTAAAGTGTGTGAACGGTGATTAAAGGGCCACTTCCATACCATGCAAAAGAATAAGCAGCGCACATTCATTAATACTGACAGTCTCTGAAAGCATTTGTTCACTTGCTGACTTTAAAAGACTGGCGACAATAACCTGCAAGAAAAAAAAAATCCCTTAAGGAAGAATAAAGGAAGTTAATTTCACTGGAAATCTATTGTCTGCACATTAGTTAGTTTAAAGCATTTGAGCAAAGCCCACTAGTGTGTTTTTGGTGAGAAATCACACACTCTTTTGCACAGAGACTGGATAGTGTAGATTAGTTTTGGATTTGCATACATATTAAGAAATAGGAGCAGTCCATCTAAAGCGTCTACACTCTTGACAGAGAAATTAGCATGATAACACTTACAGTAATGGCTTCTTGTGAATTGACAGAGCTGTATTCACCTTTAAGAGCGGTCAAAGAAAAGGTCACAACATAACACGTCTCCACAGTGCTGACAGAAGCAAAGTTTACACTCATAGATCAAGGCTTTATAATGATTTATTGTCGAGTGAGTATACAGTTCAGTATAGGCCCAACAGAAGCACATCCACTGAAATAGACCGACTGGACCAAATAAACCACAATAATATGCATGTTGTCAAGAGGCTTCTCATCGGAGACCACCGACACAGTTGTGTATTGAATATATATACTTTACAATTTTTAAAATACTTTTTCACATACCGTCTGAGAATATAGATATCGGACAAATAAATATACATGGGCTGAAAACACGTTCATATATCATTGACAATTCAGCACACGAAAGAATGAAAAAAGTCTGGCTATAAAATCTCCACAAATTACAGGCTCAGTTTGGACTATATCAGAAGATCAAAAGGCCACCAGCACGATCTTTGAATGAAAAATATGTGCAATAAATACAAAAACGCTTGCATATACGTAACGCGCACACAGACCCAAATTACTCAGACTTTCACACAGTCTCTAAGATAATACAAAGATTTACAGGCAGATATACAAGAAAATAAAATTACATAATAAATATTTTTTTTGCTGTGAAATTGCAATTTTTAATAGACAGCCTCATACAAAATACAGAAAAATCAGTAACTAGAATAAGAAATTGTGACATTACAAGAACTAACAACTATGGACACACATCAGAGTGACCTGACAGAGTAGTTTATTTACATTAATTTATTGTAACATCAAAGTTGTCCTCAAGTAGAGTATAAAATACTAATATAGTATGTTTTTCAACAAGACCATCATACTCTGAGAGATGGATTTACATGTAAACAATATTAACGTGTGTCTGCGCAAGTTGTCGTACCAATAGAAACTGATTAATGTGACACGACGACATCTTGACAACCACAGTCACTTTACAATGCAAAATTTGAAATGGTAATTTGGTCAGTAATAGTAAACAACAAAATATAATTTCTTAATTACATTTTTTTTTACATTTTGGTTATCAGGGAAAGTACTGAAACATTCTTATGATAAATTTACTAAATTTAGAGATTATCCTAATTATAAAAAATATACTGAGTTGTCATAATCCAACTTTGGATCTAATATAAGCAAAATGTTGAGTTTGAAATTTAAATTACACATTTTACCGCAAGTTTGTCCATATTTGACCCAACATTGGGTTATGACAACCCAGCATTTTTTAAGAGTATTCATATTGAATTTATGCACTATTTTTGACAGTCTTTCATTGTGACTGTATGTAATTGATACAAAATAAATTTAGTAACATAGTGAAATAGTATTACAATTTAAATGAACTGCTTCATATTATACTATATTTAACCCTTGTGCACTGTTCAAGTTTACTACCCTTTTGTTATGTTAAAGATGAAAACATCCACTGAATTAAACTACTGTAAAAATGCATCTTATAAATATTTGTAAAATGTTTTTTGCATAAATCTGTTAATCAACCCCAGTCCTGATCAAAGCTACTAAATTACAGGATTTTAACTCTTTAATTGCCAAATTCATAAATGATGTCACTGATTTGGTGAAAAAAACAAAATGTATTTTTTATATAAAATGTAATTGTGGACTGGAAATCAAAGCCAATGTTGTTACTGATCTCTCACATGTCCAAGACTGTGATAAAAGGTAAAACAAAAATCCACAAAAGTCCACAAATATTTTTTATATTGAAAATACATTTATTTTGTGTGGGGTTTTTTCCACTAAATGAGTGACATCAATAATGAATTCGGCAATCAAATAGTTAAAATCCTGTAAATTTTTTAAGCAATTTAATAGTTTTAATCAGGACTGATGTTGATTAACAGATTTATACAAAAAACAAATGTAAAAAATATTGATCTGATGCATTTTTGCAGCAGTTTATATCATAACAAAATAGTAGTACATTTGCCCAGAGTGTATTGTTGAGTTTTTCAAGGCATTATCTCAAAATATGTGTCAAAATAATCATTCTGTTAACTGAAAAACAAAAAAAGTTATGGCCAAATTAAGGCACAAAATCACTCCAGAGTGAATGAAATCTTCCCCAACAGTACGTAAGGGTTAACATATATAATATTAATTTATTCATGTGACGACAAAGCAAAATTTTCAGCAGCTGTTTCTCCAGTCTTTTCCACCTGGAATCATTCTAAAATGCTGATCTGCTGATCAATAAGCATAAAAAACATTAAAGAATGTTCATAAGGCTATTCTTCTTTGCTTAATGCTTTTGTGGGAACATTTTCCCTCAACTTCAATGAATAGAACGTTTAAAATAACAGAATATATGTTTTTACGCTTTATTTTCATTTCTCTTTTGAATTGAATTAATAACTGCCTAAAATCCTCCCTCATGAATAAAATGAGTACTATAATAATATTAAAAAACATGACTTATTTTTCTAAACCCTATTTCAGGTTTCACATGTATAATTCTAAATCTAATATTTATTAAATGACTATTTATTAATTTCCTATTTGCTTATTTATACCCAAATAAACTCTCAAACAACAATTCTCATACTTCCAGTGAATTCATCATGTTTAAGAATGTTTAAATATTTATACCAGAGAGGACCAAAATATTAAGAAAACACTGCTGCAGTCAGCTATTGCCATGCTCCACTACACCAAGCACAGTCAGTTTGCCTCAGTGCCACTTACTGTATTTTTACAAGACGAGTGAGAAACAGGCACAAGAAGATCCAGCCATGGTTGTAAATATGCTTCAGCGGTGTTGAGTTCAGCAGGAGGGGCCACCGCTGTCAGACTCTGTTCTGGCTGAGAGGCTGAACGGACACAGAGGCGATGAGAGTTCAGGCCAGGTCGCCACACTGCCACAAAAGGTTAATGTACAGTTTGCAAGTCCGTCTGGCCACAAGCAGGCCATAGACAGCCGCCCAGAGAGCAGACAAATGCCTGCAATATTAAAACAGAGGGATTATTGCAAAAGTCAGCGCAGCCACCTGTCCGAGCAGCAGGACGCTCGCGTTCCCTTCTTCCTCTGTATTGCTTAGGCATGAGGAAATTTGATGTGCTCTCAGAGGATCTTATCAGATATCCTCTTTCTTACTTGATGCCAGGAATCCTTCGCATGATGTTGAATAAATCCAGACGCTTCTTTCAAAGCATCACGGATGGATGAAACATGGATGAAATTGAATTTTAAAGTGAGACTGAGTTCTCCTGTTGCCAAATAAATACAAAATTGGACGGTCAGAGTTTGTGCGTCAGATCCACTTCACAGAGGTGTTGTTTTTTTTTTTAAACAGCTCAGGTGGAATTTGTTTTTCATCTTCCATGGTGTGATATCAGCAGGAGTAAAGATGCTGCAGGGTTGAAGGAGGAAAGAGATTGTGAATTAAGAAAGGCTTTGCACAGCAGTCACACTCTAAAGGGCGGCCACATAAATATCTATTTTATTATGAAAATCATCAGAGAAAATTACAAACGGGTTCCCGAAGAGCAGCGGACGGCATCTATCTCATCAAGTTAAGATTATTTGGCGAAAAGGGAAGAGCACTGGAGTCGGGGCATGTCTGGGCACTCTATTTGTGGATCACCGCGCCCAGCAGAGAAGCCCCTCAGTTGCACATTTGCATTCAGATTTGCACGGCGTGATGGGAGATGAGGCGGCGTGAGGTTTGGGCTCTATTAATAATCCTTCAGCCTTTTCTACAGTTGTGATAATGAATTAACCCGAGCCGGAGGAGGGGATTTTATGTTCAGAAGCATGTCAAGGTGCTGGTAGTGTCCCTAATCACTTTTCCATATTTGAATGGACGAAGCTGCTAAATCATTCACGGAGGGCGGAAAAACGATACAGTTGGAGTTTAGGCCATACTGGGTCTGTGAATACAAATTCTGGGTTACGAATTAAGCGGTGCAGAGATTTAATTTAGGAAGATTTTGCGTTTGTGATGCGGTGAGAATATTAGGTTTGTGTTCATTTGATATGTAATTAAATTCAAATATAAAGCACATACATGGTCTGTTCCCACACGAAATCTCTTTGTCATGCATTAGAGACAAGGACTACTTATTGATCTGTTTATACTGAAAAGGTGCTTGTGGTGATTCTAATCGGTCTAAAAATTTTACCTGTAGACATTTTTTTTTCTAATTTGTAATTCATGCTTTTTTCTTTTTAAACAAATTGAAATTCCGATTAAAATACACATCTAATATACATGCTGATATAAGTATTGAACAGGTGACCATTTTTTTCAGAAAACATATTTCTAATGGTGCTGTTGACTTGAAATGTTCACTAAATGTTGGTAACAACTAAAGAAATCCATATACTGTATGCAAAGAAAAGAAAACACACTAGTTTAAAAATAAAGTTATGTGTAATAAAATGAAATGACAAAGGAAGGTGTAGAAAGGCAGTGAAAGCCCTGACATAAGCTTAAATGTTTAGTACTTTCTCCTTGTGTCATTAATTCATTAATTTTCTTTCGGCTTAGTGCATTTATTCATCAGGGGTTGCCACAGCGGAATGAACCGCCAACTTATCCAGCATATGTTTTACACAGCCGATGCCCTTGCAGCTGCAACCCAGTACTGGGAAACATCCATACATACTCATTCACACTTATACACTACGGCCATTTTAGTTTATTCAGTTCACCAACCAGAGGAAACCCACATGAACACAGGGAGAACATGCTAACTGCACACAGAAATGTCAACTGGTCCAGCCGGGGCTCGAACCAGTGACCTTCTTGCTGTGAGGTGACAGTGTAACCACTGAGCCACCATGTCACCCCCTCCTTGTGTCATTCCATTATATTATAAATATATTATATTACACATAACATATTTTTTTCCGTTTCATTGTTTTATTATTTTTTTTTATGTTTGTATAGTTTGGGTTTTTACCAAAATCTGGTTGAATTCCATCTTAACAGCTCCTTCAGAAATATTATTCCCATGAAAAAACATGACGAGGTCAATACTTATTGCCAATTTTCTGTTCATTTTAAATTAAACAAAGGAATACAATATTACATGCATTAACTTTATTTGATCCTACTGTTATAATTATGTAAATTATTTGGTCAATTTAAAGGCTATGCATGTCAGTGGTAACTATAGCAACACATTGCTGGTATTTTTGACCCAAATAATCAAATGTTTATAAAGCTTTGCAGAGAGTGATTTTGAAGTGTTGCCATGTCCCCTTATAATAAGCAACAATTATTATATATCTTCAGGCTTAAGTAAAGCTAACCGATTAATGAAATTAATAAAATAGGCAAGTGCAGGTCACGGTATTTTAGTACATGGATTATTTACTTTGAGCATTTGAGTTTGAGTTTATTATTGTTTTTTTTAATAGTTTTTATCATTATCTGGCAACTCAAATAAGTCTTATACTCTAATAAATAATCTTAAAGACATAATTAACATTTAGTTGTTCAATTTGGTTCTATACATACTGCTTTAAATGTTTGTAAATGCAGTTGTATAATGCATTAACTATGCTGTTGAGTGTGGTTGCCACTGCCATAACTTATTCAACTGAGCATGTACTAAAAGGTAAAATGACAACTGAATTTAGCTGTACACTCAAAAACATCCTTGTGCTGATTGTTCAGACTACTTATATAAAATTAATTGAAACAACACAATTCTCAAGGTTTTTTTGGGACAACTTAATTGTTTTAAGTTCAATACAATTTCAATTTGTAAAATCAATTATGTTGATTTAATTGATTTGTGTTGGGAAAAAATGAAGGAATTGTGTGGAACCCACTATTTTTTACAGTGTAGAGCGCACGTGTGGCAAATGTGGCTGATGAATCCCAGCCACTTGATGGAGAACCTGTGGTCTAGAATATGTTTACACAAAAACCAAATGACAAAGAAAAATGTTTTGTGCCAATGCTCACCTGGGCTCTGTCCACCGATCTGTCTTTTTCCATTGCTTTAATGTTTCTGTTGGGTCAGGGAGTGGTGTCGCCGCGGTGCATGGACCCCCGTGCCCACAAGGCATGACTTGGAGCCCCTCCACCTCCATGGTCTTTATCTGTCTCAGGCTGACTCTGTGCCCGCTCTGGTTTAGGGTTTGGAGTCATGGGTGGATCAGGCTGTTGTACTGACATGGTGCGGCGAAGGTGCGTTCGCTTGCACAGAAAGTCTGGTTTGGCCGACAAACCGAATGAGCCCTTTCGAAGCACCATTCGCACTGATGAGCTCTTCTTGGGACGTGCTCTGTGACTGAACTGCAGGGAGGACAGATGAACTGCATAGCCCTCGCTCAGAAACTGTGATGGATCACAAGATTTGAAAAGATATTAGAGAAAACTAGATCAATATTGGACCAGTTATGGCAGAAATTGAATGAAAAGTAAAGTCAGTTAACCTGGCACTGATTCTGGTACTTCTTGGAGGGCCGACCCACTATATATATCTGGTTAGGGCTGAGGCCCAGTATGCTGTAGACTGAAATGTCCTTCATGGAGCCGTAAGCGCAGTTGATTTTAATGTGACACTGCCAACATGAGAGAAAGGGCAAATTGTGATAGCCAGCCTGAGGATACACTGGGAAAACACCACAGTTTCTGTGTGACTACTCATGTGTGAGACAGAAGAAGAGAGTGTGAGAGATGAACCAAGACATGCACAGGAATAAGGAAAACTGTGTCTACTCTAACTCACAGTTTATTCCTACTATGCACAATATTTTCAGGACCCTATCATATAATTTGGTAACATTTTACAGTAAGGTTCCATTAATTAACGTACTTACTGGACTAACATGAATAAGCAACGAACAGTACATTTACTACAGTATTTAATAATGTTTATTAATGCTAGCTAATGAAAATAAAGCCATTAATTGTTAGATCTCGTTAACTCAGAGTGCATTAACTAATGTTAACAAGCACAGCTTTGGGTTTTACTAATGTATTAGTACTGTAAATGTTGAACTGTGATTTGTAAATGTTGTACAAGCATGGCTCATTCTTAATTCATGTTTGTAACAAAAAGTTTCTTATATTTACCCAGGATGCATCTAATTAAATACACAACATTTAAAGTTTT
>CAIGQZ010000379.1:10866216-10894677 GCA_903798205.1 Danio tinwini
AGAGAGAGAGAGAGAGAGAGAGAGAGAGAGAGAGAGAGAGAGAAATGCAAGAAGCTTTTGCTCTGCTGCTTTATAGGACAAATGCAAGTCTTTGAGACCGTGTCTGAATTCACAAACGCATCCTCCATAATCCCAAATCGAACCACTCTCAAACACGCACACACACATACACATACACACCAGTGACTACTGATAAAATCCATCAGGATATCGAGACTTAAATGAACTGCAGTCTAAAAAAACGTGGGCAGAATAGATTTTTGCAGTTTGAGTAGAGCTTGATTAGCTTGTATGCTAAATAAGGCTAATTTGTGTGGTACTGGCTGTTAGCATGTTGCTGTTGGGCTTCAAGGGTTTGCTAGGTTAAGGGCTTTCTCAAGCGAATGATAGAGAGAAAAACAGAATGACGAATATTCAAATTGTTTATAAATTCATAAACATGATATTTTAAGATAAGATAAATAAATAAACAAACACACAAAAAAACAAACAAAATAATATCAGAAACTTTATAACAACTCCTAAAGACAATGATTGTGTTTATATAAAATATTATTTACATAAAACAAATAAATAACACAGAAAAATAAATGGAATATTTAAAAATAAATACATATGATTTAAATATGATAATATAAAATAGGTTAAAAAGTTATGTGTGAAAACAAAGAATTTCTTAATAATCTGTCTGGTTATGATAGTACAGAGAGCGCCCTTATAAAGATAATCAATGATATCCTCCTAAATACGGATTCAGGCCAACTAACTGTGTTGGGCAGTCTGGGATGGTCCTCAAATGGCTCAGATCTTACCTTGAAGAAAGAGGTTACTATGTCAGTATAGGTGACCATAGGCGGAAGTGGATACCCATGACATGTGAAGTCTCACAAGGTTCAATTCTGGCACCTCTGTTCAACCTTTATATGCTCCCTCTGAGCCAAATGAGAAAGAACCAAATCTCCTACCTGCTGATGACACCCAGATTTACTTAGCCTTACTGCCTAATGACTTCAGCCCCATTGACACCCTCTGCCAATGCACTGATGAAATGAACAGTTGGATGTGCCAAAACTTTCTTCAACTGAACAAAGAAAAAACTGAAGTCATTGCTTTTGGGAACAGAGATGAGGTTCTCAAGGTGAATGCGTACCTTGGCTCTAGGGGTCAAACAACAAAAAAATAAGGTCAAGAATTTTGTGTGTTATTCTGGAGTCAGATATGAGTTTAAGTAGTCATGTCAAAGCAGTAACTAAATCAGCATACTATCATCTCAAAAAACATTGCAAGAATTAGATGCTTCGTTTCCATTGAAGACACTGAAGAAACTTGTTCATGCTTTTATCACCAGCAGGGTGAATTACTTTAACGGCCTCCTCACTTGCCTTCCCAAAAAGACAGTTGCAGCTCATCCAGAACGCTGCTGCCAGGATTCTGACCAGAACCAGAAAATCAGATAACATCACACCTGTCCTCAGGTCTCTACACTGGCTCCCAGTTACATTCAGAATAGATTTTAAAGTAATATTACTTGTCTACATATCATTAAATGGCCTAGGAGCACAATACAGATATGCACAATGAATACAAACCTAACAGATCACTCAGATATTTAGTATCAAATAAACTAGAAATTCTAAGGGTTCAGTCAAAGCAGGGTGAATCCGCCTTTAGCTACTACGTCCCCTGCTGCTGGAATCAGCTTCCAGAAATGATCAGATGTGCTCCAACATTAGGCACATTCATATCAAGACTTCAAGACATTCTGAATGAGCACTGTGCTACATCCAGCAGATCGCACTATTAGGTCTTTCTTTTATTTTTCATTCCTTTAAAACCTGTTTTAACACGATTAAAAACAGATTAAAATATTTTTATTCTTTGTTTTTATTTTCTTATACTTGTCACTTTTATTTCTGTTTATGTAAAGCACTTTGAACTACCATTGTGCATGAAATGTGCTATATAAATAAACTTGTCTTGCCTTGATGAATCTTAAATATAAGCATATAAGCATGAGCACTTTCATTACAGTGTTAAGCCGAATCGATTTAATTTTTATTAACTGTGCAGCATTTTTTTTTCAAGTCAAAAGAGCTAACCTCTATGTCTTTGTGATATTTAGACACTATATTTGCCCCAATGCAAAATTTTGTTGTCCATTTGGCAAAAAACATGTCAGATTGCTTTAAAAAAACTCAAAAAAGTTCTATTAATACTCTGATGTCTAAATCTCATGAAAGGTTTTTCTCATATTAACGTCAATGCCCCTATAAAAATAACTTGCCTTGATCACGTCTGGATAGGAACCTGTACACTGTGACTTTGTTAATATGATGTTTCTCCTGTTAGCATGGCATGAGCCCACACAGAGCTGTACAGCCCCGAAAATCATTAGCCCACACCAGCTAATGAGACTGATTGCGCAGATTTGTCATTTAATGAAGCGGTTAAACATTCCCCAGCTTGCAGTCATTTGCATATTGATTAAGTCAGTCAATAATTCATCTTGGCATGCGCCCATACATGATTGCCATATGATGGGCTTCCAAACACAAACACAAACCGCTGCTATACGCACACGTCCAAAACACAGCACAGCTCCATGCGTACAGCTGACACACCTGAATGAATTTCTAGTCCCAAAAATGATAAGTGAGAAAGGCATGGATGTGCGTGGAGCAGATCCAGATAGGCTCGCTATAAGCCAAAGTGATGTAGACACATGCACAAACTGATAAAGACATTCAGGGTCTCAAGCGGGAAAACAGCATGACTGCACAGAAACGCCTTTGACTTGAAAGGCTAGCAAATGTTCGGATCAAACACTACTGAGGCCATCAGCGCATTTAGAAGGGCTGGAATATAACTGCGATTTTTAGATCAAGGTCCCGAGTGATCAAAACACCATTCCCTGTGAAAAGTAAAGGTAGTGGTGATAACGCAGAAGTGTTTCAGTGAGCTATACTTAACCCCAATGAAGGACTGGGAAGAAATGGGTCTTTGTTATGGTGGGCTCTTTTGAACGGCAACACTAAAACACCCAAGTAAACCAGCACAGGCAGTAGTTTTCAGCAGCACTGTTAGGTAATTGTGTTGATGTGCCTCCGAGCTCTAAATCAAGGTCGACTGAGATGCTTATTTTCGTAAAGCACGGATTTCTGCCCACACACACTGAGCCATTGTGCCGTGTTTGAGAAACTCAAAGCCTTGGCAGACACGGATATTTTTAGTTCCTCTACAATGTCAGGACTCTGCTGCAGTCCACATTTTGCTTGAGTGATATATGTGTATGTGCGTGTGTCCATCTGAGCTTGCAGACCAGAGTCAGAAATTAGGCAGGCCTCAAGGGCAAAAATGTCACTGTCAGTGACAAAATTACCCTGGATTTTTAGAAGAAAAAAAGTTTGAAGTAAAAATATCAAACTCTAAAGTGACAGCAAATAGTAAAATAGATAGTCTAGACCAGAGATGCCCAAACTACAGTAGGGCTTGCAGGACCAAAGTTGGCTCATGGTAACCTTTAATATGGCCCGCCATCATCTGAGAAGAGAGGGAGAATGACGGGAATCCTTTCCAGATTGTCAATTCAAATTTAATTTAACCCTTTGTTTGTTTTATTGTTAAAAGCTAACTAAAATTAAATGTTTCAATTAAATAGTGTAAATTAATCAGATTGTGTTTAAATGTACATACTGTCACCAGACAATGAAGATTATGGTGAGCAAATCAAGGCAAAGGCAGATACTGCTTGACTAGTGTATTCAGCATTGAACCCCACTGTGTTATAAATGCGATTGTTTTTTTTTCTGCAATAAGTTATCATTTAAAAAGTTATACTGCATTAGTTATTACGATTTAAATGAATGTTTTCTATTTATTTTGAACTATTATTAAATAAATTATGAAATGACTCATGGCAACTTTAATTTAATATAGTTGGTATATTTACTTTCGGCCCACTGCTCTCAATGATATTTGGTTTTTGGCCCTTCATACAAAAAAGTTTGGGCACCCCTGGTCTAGACAACAGAGTTGACACACAGCAGGCAATTACTTTAAATTAGTATTATGGTATTATGGCCCATACTAATACGCTGATTAAAATGTTTGTTATTATGCTTAGTTGTTTTAGAATCACTCATTTAACTTAGCATTAACACGCTGCATATTTCATACGTTTCTCTTTTCACTTCAGACATTTGTTGTCATTCAACCATAAGTGCCCTACAAAGTGGACTCCACAGGGTATTCTGCCATGAAGAGAGCATATAGGTTTCATTCAAATGGCATTTTGGGGTGTTATATGTGAATTTATATTGTATTTATTTACAAAGGAATATGTCACACTTCACGATTCTCTAGTAAGAAGACACTGCAGGCAGCGATTTTGCAATAGTATTTCACTATCCTTCACTCCACAGATCCTTCATTTGTGGATTTGCAGAAGAGAAAGGTCTGGCTGCAGACTTGCACATGCATGCTGAGACATGCACTCTCAGACACACAGACTCAGTAGAGCCAGTGACATTATTGTACTACTGAGGGGTAGGGTTAGGGGTGGGGTTAGGTGTACACATTAAAAGCGTGCATATCTGAGAGTGCATGTACAAGTCTGCAGCCAGACCCTTTAGTTGTGTAAATCCACAAATTAAGGTTTCGGAGTGAAATAAAGGTTTCTTATGATTAGGTAGAGAGCAGTGAGGCAGAAGGCAGCAGGAAGCAAGGCAGACTGTGTACCTGTCAACTGAAATACAGTTCATGCATGGGGCTCTTCTAAGGAGTTACCTATCCAAATCAGGTGTCCTAAATACGAGAAACATCTAAAATATGCAGAGTTGTGGAGCGTAAAAACCAGGATTGTGAAACACTATACGTCTAAATAAGAAAAAAAATTAAAAAAGGCTTTATGTATTAAACAAGTTTAAACTAACATAAAAAGTAGTTATTTAAAGCATTTTTTTAAATACAATTTTTATTTTAAACATTGTCATACAGATTGACAAAGGTTTAGTTTTTCAGTTTAGCAAAAAATCTAAATAATGAATAAATTAAATTTATAAAAATAATAATAATAATACAAAAACAAAAATACAGCACGAATAATATAAATTCAAAACAACTTAACACACTTTGAAAGAAAAAGTAAACAAATAAATAAACAACAATATTAATGTTAAATAAAGCAAGAACATATTTGTCTAATCTATATACTTTCAATGTCTGTCAGTTCAAGAAAAGAGTCACCATCTAAATTCTCCAAAAAGCCATAGAATATTTTCCAAATAGACCAAAATATTTGGATTTTGTTTTTCAAAAAATATGTTAGTTTTTCCAAGGCATGGCAAGAGGTCATCCCCTTTATCCACTGAGATACACCAGGACTGTCTTCTTTTTTTCCAAGAACACGCAATAACATGTTTAGCTTCCAACAACCATAAAATCAACAGCACTCTTTCATGTTTGGTCACATCAAAGTTCAATGGACAAATATGCAATATACACAAGCTGGGATCAAGAGGAATTACTTTACCAATGATCTGACTTACAATGTTCAGTATTTTAACCCAAAAACAACTGACTTTAGAACATTCCCACATACAATAAAATAAAGTTCCTTTCTCTTGTTTACATTTATAGCATGTATCAGGGATATTTGGGTTAAAATGATGCAACTTAACTGGAGTTACATACTGTCTACACAGCCATTTATATTGAAGCAATCTAAAATGAGTGCTTGTTGTCTGAGTTTGGGCTTTAAGACAAGCTTCTTGCCACTCTTCCTCAGTTAAAACAAATTCCTCGTATGTGTGAACATACCTGGCAATAAAGCTCTTTCTGATTCTGATTCTGATTCTTATATCAGCCTCCAGGTCATACTGCCTAGCTTGAAGTCTATCATTAAATGACTCTTTTGATTTGTCCACCAACTGTTTGTATAAAACCGATACTTGACCTTTACCTTTTAAACAGTTAAGCATGATATTCTCCAAAATAGAAAGAGGGGGTTCAGCTAAATGATGATCTTGTTTTGACATAACAAAACTACGCAATTGCAAATATTTGAAAAATGCTTATTTGGAACTCCAAATAATGGATTATTTTGTATTTTTTTCTTAATTTCTTCAAAGGACATATAGTGACTTTCATCGTAGAGATCAGATATCCTACTAATACCTTGATTTGACCAAATTTTAAAATCTGGATTGGCTCTACCAGGGCGAAAATTTTCATTCCCAAAAATTGGAGAGAAACGTTAGAGCTGTGAAAATCCACCTAAATGAGTAAGAGCCCCAAACCAAACTGCTATTGTATTCCGGGTAAATGGATTGTTTGTACATTTTATGAGCTTTTTAGTATCTCCTGAATACAGATATAAGTTCAAAGGAATTTTAATTGAGTGGGCCTCTATAGAAATCCAAGTAGGAGGGTACTCTTTTTCAAAATAGAACATTGCTGCTCTAATTTGAGCGGCCCACTAATACCATTTTAAGTTTGGTAGGTTTAACCCTCCTCTCTCATAGGGCAGATACAGCAAGGAGAGCCTGAGATGAGGGCGCTTGTTGTTCCAGATGAAGTTGGTAAAACTTTTTTCATTAGGGGAAAAAGGAGGAATGTGGAAGAAGAGGGATAGATTTGACGAGATATAACAATTTGGGTAAAACTGACATTTTTTAAATATTAACACGACCAATCAAGGAGATGGGGAGTTTTGTCCATCTATTCAACAGACCTGTTATAGTTTCTGATATGGGCTTGTAGTTTGCTGATACAATTTCATCCACAGTTGGTGTAATTTTGATCCCAAGATAAGTAAAACCATCTTGTGAAACAGCAAAGTGAACTGAACTGGTGGGGAAAGTCTTTCTGATTTATTGAGAAACAGCAACTCAGATTTGGAATTATTGATTTTATACCCTGAAAATTTACCAAACGCTTCAATCAAATGTAGTAGTGCTGGAATAGACTGTTTTAGATGGGACGAAAATAAAATTTTATCATCTGCATATAATGAAATGCAGTGTTCTAAAGAGCCAATTGTTATTCCTGAAATATGTGTGTGATTACGGATTGTCATAGCTAATGGTTTAATCGCTAGAGTGAAAAGCAGTGGAGAGAGCGGGCAACCCTGGCGTGTACCTTTGTAGAGTCTGAAAGGGGCAGATATTGTACCATTTGTTCATATCTCAACTGACGGGTTAGCATAAAAGATCTGCATCCATTTCATGAATTTATTTCCAAAACCCATCCTTTCCATGGTTTTAAACAAAAACTGCCATTCAATTCTGTCAAACGCTTTTTCAGCATCTAATGACAGAAGTGCATTGTCATGGGTATTAGACTTCTCATACAATATAATTAATACTCTACGAATATCATGCAAACCTTGTCTCCCCGAAACAAACCCATTTTAATCCATATAAACTAGCTTGGGCAAGTAGGGTTCTAATCTTTAAAGCAATTTTTAAGATCTGAATGCATATTATTGCATACTGGTCTACTTCCCCCCTCCCTCAATAATCTAACTCAGAATAATGTCACAACGATAAAGAAAACATCTGCCACTACTTTTGTTACTTTCTGACCTAAACATTTAACACTGACATGACAAATTTTAAAACAACTACCAGTCAATAACCAATATAGTCCCAACATATCACACAGTGCAGTTTTTATATGGTTAGACAAACAATATGCTTACATATTAGGCACTGGAAAATCAATTCCAAGGGGCAAATGCTGCCACTTAATAAAAATCTGACACTTGTGCAGATGAATACTTCTATCACACTGCCATCTAGCTTATGGATAACATTACTCAGCAGATTTCAAACACACAGGTCTACAATTAATCATAGCAGACACTTATAACGAAGAGTAAATTGAACTTGGATCATGTCATAGGAAGGCATGGATGAATGCACAAAGCTTAATGGTGCTTGGAGGACTTGCAGTGCATGCAAGAGTGTGTTTTTCTCAACACGATGTGCTGTGTTTGTCCTTACCCTAAGCTTAACGTGTGTGCGTCTGCGGAGCCACTTCTCTCTGGGACTTGAGGGAGAGAAGGGGGCCGAGTCACAGTTGTCCATCTCTTGGGCTTTCACATAATCACAGTGCATCACCTGTCAACCAATCACACAGAAATTAGCAAGCAGCATCACTGTCCCCAAGAGACCGTGCAACCTTTAAAGCAGGTCAAAGGTGAAGTGTGTCATTTCTGCAGCATGGAATTGGAATTGTTATTTTCACATATACGGAATCATTGGAAATAAGTGCCTCAAACTACATTATTGTAAAACAGATTCATTTGAACATTTCTCTTTTCACTTGAGGTTGTTGTCTGTTTTGCAAATCTAAAATATGTTTTGGGTATGTTTTAGTGTACGTTTTAGATAAGTCATTCTTGTACCTTTCCTTAATTGCAATTCATAGTGGTTTCAAAAGCAAACATAAAAGAAAAGTGCATTGCGACCATGTAATTTTACCTTGATTTTGCATTGCTTTTGTGGTACCTGGAATCGAACCTGAGCACTCTGCGTCACAAGCAAAACACTTTGCAAATAGAGCTCCTGAGCAAACTGACAATGCCGGAAAAGTTGTCAATTTTAACCCATTTGTGCCCAAATTTTTATAAATGGTTTCATGCATGTAGCCTTGTTTATAGTGTCCTATATGAACTTGTTTTTCATTTTTGCCCAGGTTTTTTTTTACCTAAAAAAAAGTTCAATTTTTTTCTAGAAAATTGTATTTGAATATGGCTACTATAGTTCTCGAAATCTTTTATTTGGTTGATCGCTTGTATGTCATTGAGGAATTCATTCATTAATTTTCTTTTCGGCTTAGTCCCTTTATTAATCTGGGGTCGCCACAGAAAAATGAACCGCCAACTTATCTAGCATATGTTTTACGCAGCGGATGCCCTTCCAACTCCAACCCATCACTGGGAAACATCCATACACAATCAATTACACACATACACTCTACGGACAATTTAGCTTACCCAATTCACCTTTAACACATCTTTGCAAACACAGGGAAAACATGCAAACTCCACACAGAAACACCAACTGGCCCTGCCAAGGTTCGAACCAGTGACCTTCTTGCTGTGAGACGAATGTGCTACTCACTGCGCCGCTGTGATGCCCTCATTGAGAATTTAACATGTAGAAAATTTATTATAAAAGCAAATGGCAACAGTAGCTGCTGGTGGGCTTAAATGGGTTAAGATTGAAGAGGAAAACGTACTTGATTACAAATCATAGACATTGTTACGTTTTTTTGTGGTATTTATTTTGTGTTGTGCAAAGATTTGCATAAAATAATCTATTATTCATAGATAATATGTCTCTGTAAATATCATTAGTGTGAAAAGGAACAAAAGTTGTTGCTGTTATACTACCCCGTTGTATTAATCTAAGCTAGAAATGGCGAACAAGCACATGTTTAATTAAATATTTGCAGTTGCACAAAAAAAAAAAACGTAGGCTGAAGCACACATTTCCAATGAGCCCGTGTTTTGCAGTGTGTTATGCAGTGTTAAGTCAAACTATGAATCAGCAGCATTGTCCCTTTTTTCTGTAGGGATGAATAGTCAAGCTGTAATCATATTCCATCCTGGTGGAGATAATAAGAAAAGCTATTTTCAACACACAAACAAAACAACACAGCATTCTTTAAATGCTGCAAATATACTGGTCTGATTGATTCAGAATGCAGGTATAAACACTATAAATCTGAAAGCTTGTCACTTTATCTGTTTCCTGCAGCAATGTAACACACTACCGTGAGAAAAATACCAACAATCAAAAGAGACTTTTATGACCTCTGGTATTTCACCAAGAAATCTCTCAGTAGATTCAGCTGATGTAGATGAAACGTCTTTGTTGCTGTATTTGAGCTGGATCAAAGGGATCATGTTTACCAGTCTTCATATTACTCTTAAAGCTTGTAGATTTGCTGAATGTGAGGCCCAAGCTGCCCTTGAGAACTTGAATCTTCAAAAAAAAAAAAAAATAATAATCAAAGCAAACTTTGTCTCTGATATAGGTGTTTATATTGTCTACAATCTGTGAGTGGGCGTGTTACAGTAACTTAATACCAGTGACATCATGATATCACTGTCATAACATCCCAGGCAATCTCAAGGAAAGTTTCTCTGGCTCTAAAAATAGGGTGGAGTTGGCATCCACAAAGTATACTTATATGTATACAAAGGGTGCAAATAAAAATGATTAAATACATAAATTATATGCAACATAAAAAGTAGAACTGTCAGGTACTAAAACTGGTACCTACTCCCCTCTACACAAGTTGAAGACAGGGTTTACGGTGCTCAAACATAACCATTGCTCCATTGATTGCAAACCTTTATGAATTTCTTCATTCTGTTGAACACACAATAAGATATTTTAAAGAATGTTACAAACACTGACTTGCCTAGTAGGAAAATCAAATATGTGACTCTGCGGTTTTTGACATTTCCATCTTTTTATGTTCAACAGAAAAAAGAAATTGAATCAGCTTTAGAACAAGTGTGAGTGAAATTTTTGGGTGAATTATCTCATTAATTTGCATAAGCAATTGCTTAAACTAGCTACAATGACCTTCAAAAATAAGAAGCAATGGGTTTGATTTACAAAATTAGCATAGAAACCTTCCTAAAAGTGAATGTACATCAGAATATATTATTTATTATTTTATTCAATCATGATTATTGCTCATATAATGATTAAATAGGTTCAATTAAGTCAATATTTAAGTTAAATACTGTATGTTTACTTATTCAGGTTTCCACCCCCGCTTTGTGCGTTCACCACATTTATAAATGAGACCCAATGTCTTGGTGATTAAAGAGCCCCTATTATGGGTTTTTGAAAATGACCTTCCATGCAGTGTGTAACACAGCTCTAAGTGAAGTGAAATATCCAGCTAAGGCTTAAATCTGAAAGTGTGCCGTGCTTAAAACTATTGAGTCACCTATAAAAGTGTTTAAATGAATCGTCTGGGCAATGAATCTTTAGCCGTGGCGGTGTGATGTCGAACTCAAGCCCCACCCATTTGTTGCGCGTGCAGACTCGGAAAAAATTTAACCCCTTGGCCCTGCGCAAACACTGTAGAAAAAAGGAGGAAGACAAACATTGTAGCAGATCCTGGTTGAATTATGTCGTGAAGATGCTGTGCTCTGAAGTCTGAGGGAAAGTTAGTGTTATTTTCCCTACCCAAAGATGAGGCTGTGAAGAGTCAGTGGTTGAAGTTTATTTTTGAAGGATCAGAGAAGTCTATTGATATATGGGACTTTGTCAGAGCTTGCCAGGAACTTTACAGTACACAGTTCATGGATCAGTTTCTTCCTTCATTTCACAAGTGTAAGTGTGATTAAAATGGTTGCTTCCTTGTTTTCTCTAGCTTGCAAAATATGTATTTAATTGTGTTTTGTTACTTGTAACCGCTCCACGCGGCTTGTACTGTATCTGGTTAACTCTTTATATTCTCATATCATGTATAATGTCACGTTAAAAACGTGAGGCGTGCCACTTTCTTTAAGGGTTTAAACATGTTTGTGAGCTTGCAATCCTTTGCTGTTTGTCATTGCTATGGTCACCGTCAGCTGTTCCTACACATGTGCGGTGTTCAAGTTTCAAAACAGTTCAGCTTTTGTCACTGTGTAAATTAATACTGAATGCCTGTCATGGTTAAGAATAGAGCAACATGCAGATGTTTAACTGCATTGCTTTAATGCACTCCTGCATTGGGCTCACACACATACTCTGCACTCTGACTACATCAGACCAATCAGTGCAGATTAGCATCGCGCTAAGGAAAGGTTTGGGAACAAATGAATCGCTGGACAAATCATATGTGAGTCGTTGGGCATAATTAGGTAAAAATAAATGCATATTGCAAGACAATGAAAGTATTTTTGACCTTGTATGAATATTAGCCTGTTGTTGGAGACCCCCAAAACCAAAATTTGACCTTTTTAAATGCATAACAGGAGCTCTTAAACTAAAACATGACTAACTTAAGTGAAATGGAAAAAATAAGTTAATAGAAAATACTACAATTAAAAATAGTAACACTATAATAGTAAAATAGCATGTCACATAATACATCCAAAAATGAACAAAAATCCCACAGTTTCTCATACTAAATGACTCATATTCAAATCTCTGAATGACTGTACACTCTTTATCGAGACTCCATCCTTTCACATGACATTTGAAAATGTGTAAGTGGTGTGTAATTGCTTGATCATGTCATAATTGCATCTACAGTGATAACCTTCCATTTAACAGTCCCAGAGGGAAGCAAAATACACTAAGGAGAGTTAACAAAAACAGATTAGACCAAATACATAAAACATGAAACCAAAGCACAAAATATGCACACAGATAACAACATAATCTGATGTGCGACACCTAAACCGTACACTGCAGCTGGAACTCTTGTCGGCTCCATCTCTCTCCTTCAAGCAGGCGAAGACAATTATGAAAGTAACACATTCAGAAAGATAGATTGGTCCGTGATTTGCCTAAATTGACTACTTCCTCCCCACCTGTGCCGCGACCGCTTCTTAAGAATGAGTTTAATAAGAGGTGCCATTTGCATTTGACACTCTCAAGTGAAGCCCGGGTACATCTGCATTGAGAACTACAGCGATTTGATCTTCAAAAGTCTTTGAAAGTGAAGGATGTGCCACATTTATTTGTCTCTCAGCCAGAGGTACAGCTGATATGAATTAAAAAAAGCTTTTAGAATAAGATACAGTCCTTTCAGTGAAATCAGAAAAAAATAAGCTTAAAAGACTGAGATACTAAGGGTTCAAGTTAGGAACATATTAAGAGAAAGAGACTGTGTTGATAGAGGACAGATAGAGGTTGTGAGAACAGCGTATCTAAAATCTGTCTATGGTAAAAGGCAAGTCCTGCAGTCTTGTCACGTAGTACTAATTTGATTTCTCTGGCATGAGAAGAACAATAGTTGGGGAGTCTGAAGTTATTTACGATTGTTTGACCTTAAAGATGCACAATAAAACAAAAACAAAACAATACATTTTTCAAAATCTGACTGAGACTTGGGTGGTTGACTTGCATATAATTCAGTAATTTACTGCAGTAAAAGTAAAAAGGCAGGTGGTCACAACAGTGTATGGGTAATTCTTTCATTTGCATCTACTAGATAAACCTATTATTTTACAAAAAAAAATAATAACACAATTTATATAAAGTTAACTCTAAAAATGATGCTCCATGTTTTTTTAGGGACATTTTGCCCTGAAAACATTAACTTAAAGACTCCCATTAAAGTATTTAAGACCATCTCTGTTTCCTGAATTGAGCTTCAATTATCATGAAATAATTAAATGTAATTTAGTATTTTTAGTATATATTATTTTACTATATATATATATATATATATATATATACATACACATACATACAGGGCTTTACATTAACACCCACCAACCTGCCAAATGCAGGTAGATTTCAGTTGTGGCGGGTTAGACAGCCACTCCCTCTAGCCACTTTGGCTGGCTCAAGCTCATTTTAAAAATTGCCAGTGCTAGCTCGTCGTCACTACAGATTAGACTGTTAGTTTATGACCGATTGTCTATATGCGTACAAATGTGATCTTACAATTGAGAAGCAGCACGACTGACAAAAACAAACAAAAAGAAAGCAAGTAAATAACGAATGAGAGGATCACGCACACGGTGAGCCAGGCTTTGCTCACTCACTGATGAGGGCTTTAGTGTCGCACAAACAGATGATTTGATGAGCGCTCGTGCACCCACAGTCCTTCAAGGGCTAGAGATTTTTTGTAAGCAGCAGCGGGTTGTTGTCGCTTTCGCTATAACCATTCTTTGAACAGATTATTAATTGGTCTAATATTATCTGTCTGCGCGGCATCATCCTTTCATTATCGCCCACGGAATGTTTTGTACCCGCTTTCTTTTGCTTGCTGTTATTTTTGTTTATATAGTTTAATAATCATCCTTTACAATAATATTGCTTTAATATGTTGTTGTATGCATAGTTAACTAAAGATCTGGGATCTTGAGCCAGAACAGACCACTGTGCATAGTTTTAGATGTGTAAGAATATATACATTTTTTAATTGTCAGCTGTTTTGTTGAATAAAAAGTTTACATAGTATTTTGTTTGTTTTGACGCATTATTTAAAATTTATGGCATGGAAATAATTAGTTTGGTGTGGCCAGAGAAAAAAAAAGGTAAATCCTTATTGTGTTGGGCCCTGAAAAGTCCTGTGAAAGAAAACTAATTGCAATACGCCACTTTTTTTAATAAAAGCATAACCCATTTGCTCATGCTCATTGAGTAAGTTTATAAACAAAAAACAGTTAAATGAATCTAAACAACAGAATCTAGACAACTCATTAACCGCATGTTCACAAAACACAACACTAAAGCATGCAGCCACAATGTAAATACCGAGCCACATGCTTAGGCAACACCAACATAAACACAACGTAAGACATGAGCACACAATAAATAAAAACACCCTATCGTGCGCTCACATGCTGCATGCATGTTTCCGATCCCATTGCCAATCGAAACCAACTAGACTGAAGCACTGAGAACGAAAACACCAAGGAGCGAATAAAACAAACACACCAGGACAAGAGCGCCCATCCTGAGCACACCCGGACCTCACGTTCTCGCATCAAGTGGGAGCGTGCACGGCCCGAGACGGCGCTCATACAAAAGACACACAATGACAGAAAATGCTCTACCCGAGAAAACTTGAGCCAAGCACAACATACAAGACATGACAGGACTAGTGTCTGGACTCTGCCACCAAAACAAGAGTGGCAGAATTCTGACACAATGAGCTAAGTCTTGACTAATTAGTGTTGCCAGATATTCCTAGAAATAAACAAATATGAACAAGAAATTATGAACAAGCCCATAAAAAAACATCAAACATCTTTTGTCATAGAAACAAATAAGCCACATACCAAAATGGCTTATTTGTATCATTTATCAATGGCTTCGTCATTCAACTGTACTGCTTCAGAACAAAGATGCTTTACAAGCAACAATACTACAAGCTTATAGTAATTGAACATGGTAACTCTTCAAGAGTGTACAAAAACATAACATGATTTCTTTGCAGACTGTCTTTAGTTAAATTCGCAGACCATAACAAATCTTTGATTAGTTGTGAATGTCAAAAGTGCAAGATACTGGCATAAATTTACTAATTGTGTCAACCATCACAAGTATTTTTTTAAACAAAAGAAGACTGTATCAATTACATTGAAGCACCAGCAGGTGGTGACAACTAATTGTAAAAAATATATTTGTCACTGAATTGTTCCTTTAAAAATGCTGATTCGCCAATTGATTTGACAAGTGAAGTGTTTGAGTCACAAAATCATTCAATATAACAATTAAAAGACATAATAGTCTGCACAATCTAGTAAATTACAAGTTATTTTTTAGAACAGTTTTTTCTTCTTTTATTTATGATTCTTTGTTCATCTAGACTTTTGCAGCTCTATAATAATCTGCTGTTTAACAAATGAAAAACATGCCATGTTTATTACCCACAGGGGCAGTATTAACTAACAGCATGCATCACATTTTTTTCCATTAAATAATACTGTAAGGAGAAAATGAGTTATTACACAGTTATTTCTGGAGTTTACCTTATTGCCCACACATTTATGGGAAGACGGTGTTTAAGCTAATTGTGCAGTAGATTTCAGGGACGTGCAGTCAAGGGAGGCAGGTGAGACAGTGCCTCACCCGTCATCATCCTCACCTGCCATCATGAGATGTATACTAATGATAAAATAAATATTTGTCCACTGATCTGTGCTATAAATGCATTTTCTGTATGATTCAAATAATTTCAATCATTTTTAAGATCAAAATCGCTGTGTTTTGCATATCTCCTGTTCAGTTACAGAGTAGGAAGTGAGGTCAGGCAGACGGGGCTGTGCTTCACGTCAGATTGCGCAATCCCTTGCAAACTAGCTTGAGCCCGCTCCTTTTGCTCACTCAGTGTATGCTACCAATGTAATGCTTTATCAAAAGTTTTTTAGGGAGGCATATTTAATCGCTATACATTTTACATTCTTCCTTGGCCCAATGTATACCTGCCATGTGTACAGAAAGAATGCTGATATGATATATGAAACACAACCGGTAGTTGGCAAATATATCGGGTGGATGTTTGTAAATCTTTCTTTTGACTTTGAAAAAGTCAGTGCCTCACCAGCTACAAACCTCACCGCACGTCACTGGTGGATTTAAGATTTACTATATTACGTGCATAATTTTTCACTCTCATTTCTGCTTTTATGGGCTTACACTCTAAACAATTATTTACTCTGTTTAGTAAACTTGTCCCTTATAGTTAGGGGTTTCAAAAAAAAAAAAAAGATTGTTTCATGATTATGCACGTCTCATCCTGTGTACCTGTCGCAGAAGGAAGGCGACCACATCAGTAGATTCCCAATAGGAGGCATGGAACAGGTGAGGCAGAGCCACCGTGGGGAAAGATGTCAGGACGTCTGGGCAGTAAAGGGCGTAATCCAACCGCTTAGACCCCCACCAGCTGCTGGAGACTAACACACATAGAAAAAAAAACACACAGGTGGGTTTATGCATACAATCAATGAAACTGAGTTAAGCTGAGATTGCTGCTCTTTTGACCACAGAAGCAAATTGTATCATGTTTTTCTTCACACACAAAAAATATATTAAAGAGCCTCTATTATAGGTTTTTGAAAATGACCTTCCATGTAGTGTGTATCACATCTCTTAGTGAAGTGAAATATCCAGCTAAAGCTTAAATCTGAAAGTGGACTGTTTTTAAAACTATTGATTCATCTATAAAAGAGTCGAATCATAGTGGTTTAAATGAATCGTCTTCATAACGAGTCTTCAGCCGTTTCGTCGTTACGTCGTCGCGAAACAATGGTTGCGCGCGCAGACCCGGCAAAATTCAAACCTGCGGCCCCGCCCACTAACACAGCAGCAAGACGCTCATGAAGACGCTGTGTTTACCTGGATATTGTTGGAAGTGTGAGGGAAAGGAGTCGTTCAGAAATCTGCACGTTTACAATGGGTGATCTATCACTACACAGCTCATGCATTAGTTTCTGCCTGACACCAGGGGTGCAGGCAAAATAAGGACAAAAAAATAGGTACACCGGTAGGCTGCTGAACGCTGGGCTTCGGGCTGTTGAGCAGCACTGAAAAGGCTTGCGAATGGAGAGCGGGAGCCCGCAGAGATAGCTTTTCAGAGGACAGAGGATTCTACAGCCTCCCGGCTGGGGATGTGATAGTTTAGAAAAGCAGAGTACAGGTAAGCACTTAAAACATATAGCAGTTCACGGACGAGGTGCCACAGCAATGATTCCAAATAGAAATGATCTACATGTTTTGTTACTAGTAACCGCTTGTACTGTATCAGGTTAACTCTTTATATTCTCATATCGCGTCTAATGCTATGTTGTAAACGCAACGCGTGCTGCTTTGTTTACAGATTTAAATGCTTTCGTGAGCTCGTTCCACTGCCGTTTGTCGTTGCTATGGCCACCGTTAGCTGATCCTGCACACGTGCAGCGGTCAAGGTTCAGAATAGTTCAGCTTTTGCTGCTGTGTGGATTAAAACTGAATGTGTGTCATACATATGCTAGTGTTTAACTGCACTGCTTTCGGCGCTGAGGTGTCTAAATAAGCGGGTACTGTTTACTGTGGTGTTAGTAAGTTTACTTTGAAGCATGTTTCGAGCGTCCGCTGCGATACAATGTTGGCGACCCGCGGCCGCGGGCTTGATAAATCACGCTAGCCATATTACTGTCTCGCGCTGAACGCTGTCGACCAATGGCAACAGGCTGCCATCGGTCCAATCAGTGCAGATTAGCTTCGCGCTAAGCAGGGGTTTGGGGACAAATGAATCGCTGAACGAATCATATGGGAGTCGCTGGGATAATTAGGTAAAAATAAATGCATATTATAAGACCATGACTGTGTTTTTTGACCTTGCATACATATCAGTATGTTGTTGGAGACCCATAAAACCAAAATATGATCCTTTTCAATGTGTAATAGGGGGTCTTCAAACAAAAACTGCTTATAACATTGATAATGGAAATATTAGTTCAGAACTTAATGGGCATATTAGAATGATCTGTTAAGAATTATGTGACACGGAGGACTGAAGTAATGATGCTGTTTAGCTTTGCCACCATACACTATAAAAAAAAATCTGTAAATGATTTTTCTGTATTTTTGCAATACATGTTTTTATTTTGAATTTCCCTTCTTTATTTATGCTTTTGAATTGCATTATGGAGCCATGACCTTTCTTCCAACAACTTTTTACCTTGAAAAGTTTGAAAAAGTGAATTTTATTGACATTTCTAAACCTTTAAAGCAGGGTGCCCAAACTTTTTTTGTATAAAGATCCAGAAACCAAATATTATGAGCCGTGGGCCGAAGGTAAATATACCAAACTTATTACATTACAATTACATTACATCACAAGAAGCCATGGGTAATTATATAATTTATTTTATATATTTAAAAAATAAATAAAAACCATTACTTTAAACCATACAATGCAGTATATCTTTTAAAATTATAACATTGCAATAAAAACATAACAGTGAACAGTGGAATTCAATGCTACCAGTCAAGCAGAATCTGCCTTTGGCTTGAATTGCTCATCTCTGCATTGTCCTATATCATCAGGTGACAGTATGTACATTTGAACTAAATCTGATTATTGACAATATTTAACTGATACTTTTCATTTCAGTTCGCTTTTAACAATAATAAAAAGGTTACAGTAGATTTGAAATGACAATTTCTAAACCATCCCCATCATTTTTCTTCTCTTCTCAGATGGGATGGCGGGCCAAATTGAAGGTTACAATGGGCCAACTTTGGCCCGCGGACCCTAGTTTGGGTATCACTGGTTTAAAGTATTATATTGTCTGTGTTGGTGTTGTATATTACAGTACAATTACCTTGTAATAAACTTCCAGTACATGTTCTGTTATTTTACAAACTTATTTTATTATTTCTTATACATAATATAATTTCAAACTAATATAATGTAAATAAAAGTCACTTTGTTACACTGTAGAGTTGAATTTTAAACATCAAAAGTCAACAGAGCAAAGATCAAGGTCCCATAATGCAATTCACAACTGTTAATAAACGGGACAAACTTGCGAATCACAAAATATGGAACATGGAATATGTAAATATATTTTTACAGGGCATAAATAAATGACATATCCAAAAAATATCCAAATATGTTGATTTTTAAACTAACAATTGATCAAATGAATAGTGTAAAAAGTATCTGGCAAACACAAAACTTTTAAAACTTAAAGCTACTGTGAGAACATTGTGCCACCTAATTACCTAGGGTTTATAAGGCATTTCTGCAATTTTAAGACCTCTGTTTAAAAAAAGATAACACATTTTAGAGAATAATGCTAAACATTATGGCACACTCGCTCTATTGTACCATTTTATTTTTCTCGTTAGAGGCAGACAGATCTTGTAAGAATAAAAAAGTGTCAATAAAAGTGCCATGTTTTGAACTAATAAACTGCAATTATGCCTCTTCTCTGCACCGAAGATATGATCTACTTGAACAGAGTTAAATACACTGCGGCAGGTCTTTTGGCAGCACAGACAGCCCTTTAAACTGCATTGCTTGGCTGGATAGCAGAAAGCATCAATCCACCTTTTTCCAAGTGAGACGGCTGTGTTTCAAATTATGTTTGAGGAACTTCCTTTTTAAAAAAAAAACCTGGAACAAATTATTTTAAATTATATAATTGTGCTACAAATAATCCACATAAAACAGAGGTACATTGGACCTTGTGCTTTATTTTTATCCATCCAAAATAAATAACATTAGGCTTGGTATTTTGACATTAGTATCACTAGCATATCTGTGGCTCTTTTGAGCACTAACTGTATTCTATACCCTACAGTAATATTCAATATGCATCCATAATATTGCTGCAGAAAGACATGAAATGTCACGTTTTGAGGGGTTATTCATGGTCTACCGAAAGTAATTTGTTAATAAGTTTCCTTTTAAAATTGGATGGCTGAACTGTAAGGAGAGTAATGACACTTCACTGAACCCATTTTTTAAAACACTTCACTGATTGATACAGTTTAATGGAATTTACTCCCATAATTCATCACGGGGCATAGGAAAAAAGGTGGATAATGTATAAAGAGAGCTTCATCTTGTGCCTGTCATTCACCCACTCACTGTTGGCGATGGTGCTGCTCAGCCTGCTCTCCAAGCAGCCTGATGACTGACTGTCCATGCTAGTCAAACTGGACCTGCGGACCTCGCCACCCACCCGTCCACCTGCGGTGCGATCTGTCTGTGGAGACGAGGACTGCGGGACGCCCACTGGAACCACACTTCCAGGCAGGAACGCATCAGGGTAGCTGGGGATTTCATCAGCTGGAGGGAAGAGAGATGGTGAAAGGTTGGATGTGCAGACAGATTGGGGTTGAATCGATATCAACATTTTGGCTTCTGGGAACCGTGTCAGCCTCTGGTACTGATATCCGATCAATACAGTGAGCAAGACAAACAGCCATTGGTGACGGATGAAATGAAACTAGGGCTGTTAATGTATTCAATATTTGAACCCTACAGAAAAAACACAAAAGTGTCACAAGTTAAGCTTGAATGTCAAACCTGAGGAACAACATTTGAAACATATGAAACATATTTCTGAACTTGTTTTTTGTTCAATTTTTTGACATGCAAACGTGTCGTGTGTCATTGACATCCATAGTAGGAAAAATACAATAGAAGTCAATGGCTACTAGTCTCAAACTTTTTTCATAACATCTTTTTTTTTTTTAAGAAAAGTAAATAGGTTCAGAACAATTCTGAGTAAATGATACACACATATATATATATAATTTACATACTACGCTTGTAAGTAATTTATATATTTTACAAAGAAAGAACAATGTTAATTAAGTAATCATTTATTCATTCATTCATTTTCTTTTCGGCTTTATTAATCAGGAGTCGCCACAGCGGAATGAACCGCCAACTTAATATAGCACATGTTTTATGCAGTGGATGCCCTTCCAGCTGCAATCCAACACTGGGAAACGCCCACATTAACTGATTCCAGTGAGGACTTGTTCATGCTTTTATCACCAGCAGGCTGGATTCCTGTAACAGACTCCCCACTGGCCCTCCTAAAAAGACAGTCAGACAGTTGCAGCTCATTCAGAAAGCTGCTGCCAGGATTCTTACCAGAACCAGAAAATCAGAGCACGTCACACCTGTCCTCAGAACTTTGCACTGGCTCCCAGTTACATTCAGAACAGATTTTAAAGTATTATTACATGTCTATAAATTACTAAATGGCCTAGGACCTCAATACATTACAGATATGCTCACTGAATACAAACCTAACAGATCACTTAGGACTTGAGGATCAAATAAACTAGAAATTCCAAGGGTTCAGTCAAAGCAGGGTGAATCCACCTTCAGCTACTACACCCCCTGCTGCTGGAATCAGCTTCCAGAAATGATCAGATGTGCTCCAACATTAGGCACATTCAAATCAAAACCTAAAACATATCTGTTTAGCGGTGCCTTTACTGATTGAGCACTGTGCTACGTCCGACAGATCGCACTACTATGTCTTACTTTTATTGTTCATTTCTTTAAAACCTGTTTTAACACATTTTAATCTGTTTTTAATCATTTAAATCTTTGTTTTTATTTTCTTATACTTTTATTCATGTTTATGTAAAGCACTTGAATTACCAATGTGTGTGAAATGTGCTATATAAACAAACATGCCTTTGCCTAATTATTAAGAAAGAATTTGTATAATGAAAAAAAATCTAATTACTATAATATTTATTGTTTTTTTTTTTAGGGTCTCCACATTTTCTTTAAAAAATATAATAAATGATAAAATAAAAAAATTATGACTGATTAAAATAAAAAAATCATGTTGCACTTTTGACCTAAGTAAAAGCCAATGAAAAGTCAGCGTTGCCATTACAGAAGTAAATTACTTCAAATTGCATTAAAATAATCAACAGTCTGTAGTTAATAATATTTCATAGTACAACTGTCCAATACCAAAATAAATACTTTTCTGATGCTTTCTTCATGCAGAATCAAGCATCAAACTGCCTCATTTTTACCAACTCTCTTTGATTTATTGAAAAAAAAAACTGTGAATATGAATGCATCTGCATGAATACAGCAGTGTTTATATGTGCAAAACGAATAAAAAACAGATATCAAATCATGACCCCAAAAGAGCCTTGTTTATATTGGATCTCTAAAACCCTCCACCACTGCACAACCAAAACAACAAAAGCCATTCTTTCACTCTCAAATAACTCACCACAACGTCAAACTGTATTTGTGCAATGGACCTAAATGCTTCCTGACAGGGATCAAGCGCTCTCCTTTCCTCCCTCTTTGAGAAAACAGACAGACATGCAGACAGAAATTCTTTAAGTGTCCGTTTTGACTAATCTGTCCCTTTATATGCCTGCTGCCTTGTGCACACAAGGCCTGTTATTTCTGACAGGGGCAAATTGAATCTGTTTTCATTAGTCCAGCAGCCAGTGCAGAAAACACCCCATTAGGCTGGCCCACATTACCAGTGCAACCACACACATGTGAGCAGGAATACACTGCCGGTGTGTGTGTGTGTGACCTTGGCAGCTGTGTGCCATTGACCACTACAGGTGGTAAAGAGCACCTCTGCTCTGTCATTTAAGCAACTGGCTTCTCTCTCGTGTGCCATGGGCTTAAAAATGTCCAAGGCTTTAATTACGGTGACAGCCACTGAAATGCAGAGAGTGGGGTTGGCTTGATGTAACAGACATAGGAGCAGGAAAAAATGTAAATTGAGGGAAAGACACATATTATCCTTTTTTCCCTTCTCAAAGTATGACATAACGCTTAGTTGGCAGTGATATATTTAGAAGCCCCTAAACTACAAATTGTCATCATTATCTAGAACACAATACCATCTAGAACTTATACTTATATACTATATACTTATGTCTCTCTCTACCCAGGTGCGCAACCTTGGGGTGCTTTTTAATGCACAGCTTAGTTTTAACTCACACTTCAAACACTTGACTAAAATAGCCTTCTTTCACCTACGTAACATGGTGCGGATTAGACCTTTCCTATCACGGCCTGATGCGGAAAGGCTTATCCATGCCTTCATCACAACATGTCTTGACTTCTGTAACTCACTCTTTGGGGGTCTACCAGCAAGCTTACGGTTTTGAGACGTTTACAGTACATTCAAAATTCTGCTGCACGGGTTGACACATACAGTTGCAATCAGAATTATTCAACCCCCTGATTTATTAGCCCCCCTGTTTATTTTTTCCCCAATTTCTGTTTAACGGAGAGAATATTTTTTCAACACATTTCTAAACATAATAGTTTTAATAACTCATCTCTAATAACTGATTTATTTAATCTTTGACATGATGACAGTAAATAATATTTGACTAGATATTTTTCAAGACACTTCTATACAGCTTAAAGTGACATTTAAAGGCTTAACTAGGTTAATTAGGTTAACTAGGCAGGTTAGGGTTATTAGGCAAGTTATTGTATAATGATGGTTTGTTCTGTAGACTATGGAAAAAATAAATAGCTTAAAGGGGTTAATAATTTTGACCTTAAAATGGGTTTTAAAAATTAAAAACTGCTTTTACTCTAGCCAAAATAAAACAAATACGACTTTCACCAGAAGAAAAAATATTATCAGACATACTGTGAAAATTTCCTTGTTCTGTTAAACATAATTTGGGAAATATTTAAAAAGAAAAAAAATTCAAAGGGGGTTGAATAATTCTGATTGCAACTGTACTTCCTCACGCCACCATATCACTCCTGTACTTCAGCAACTTCACTGTCTTCCTGTTAAGTCACGCACTGAATTTAAGACGCTGATTTTAACATATAAAGCAGTGCATGGGCAAGCACCTGACTACATCTGTGACCTGATAAGTCTGGCCACTCCCACCCGCAGTCTTCGCTCTTCATCTGGACTTTTGCTGTTTCAGCCACGCTGCAAACTAAAGACTATGGGTGGTCGTGCTTTTTCGTACAGTGCACCTAAGTTATGGAATGGCCTACCCATCAGCATCAGGAATGCCGCTTCTCTGGACTGTTTTAAGAAACTTCTCAAGACTCACCTTTTTACCATTGCTTTTAAGTTGGATTAATTATTTTTGTTAATTTAATCATCCAGTTGTATTGAATCGTTCATATTTTATAATTTTATTGAGGTCTTTTTACTGTTTTTATTGTTCTGCTTTGTTTTCCTTGTAGCGCTTTGGGTATGAGAAAAGCGCACAATTAATAAAATGTATTATTATTATTATTATTATTATTATTATTTTACAATACGAAACACAAACCCACACACACATTACAATATGGTTTCTGTGAATTATGGCCACAATTTACATTTTTAAATATAATATTTATATTTTGTATATATTTATATATTTTTGTATATATTTATATATTTTATCCCCTGACCCAAGCCATCCCCAAAACATACTGTAATCCTAAGTGAAATCTTGGGCAATTTTACACTTTTAGATAAATATCATTTATCATTTTAACTAAAGGTCAAAAATCTTAGGTTTTACTATCAGTGTGGTTTCTGAATCATGTGGTCCCCGCATTGTAGGATATACCAGTACTATTTTTATTTCATTCATTCATTCATTTTCTTTTCGGCTTAGTCCCTTTATTAATCTGGGGTCGCCACAGCGGAATTAACCACCAATCCGGCACATGTTTTACGCAGCGGATGCCCTTCCAGCTACAACCGATCACTGGGAAACACCCATACACTTCCATTCACACACATACACTACGGACAATTTAGCTTACCCAATTCACCTGTAGCTCATGTCTTTGGACCTGTGGGGGAAACCGGAGCACCTGGAGGAAACCCATCCGAACACAGGGAGAACATGCAAACTCCACACAGAAATGCCAACTGACCCAGCCAAGGCTCGAACCAGCGACCTTCTTGCTGTGAGGCGATCGTGCTACCCACTGCGCCATTGTGACGCCCTATTATTTATAATTATTTTATTATTAGTACAATACAATACAATGCATTTCAAATTTGCATAAATCACAAAAACTTATTAAAAATATATACAAAAAATTATATTATTCAGATATATAATCAAATATACTGTATACACACACACGAACATACATACATACATGCATGCATGCATACATACATACATACATACATACATACATACATACATACATACATACATACATACATACATACATACATACATACATACATACATACATACATACATACATATGCATACATATATACAGTTTTGGGGAAAGTTACTTTTGAAAGTAATGCATTACAATATTGAGTTACTCCACAAAAAAGTAGCTAGTTGTGTTACTTTATTATTTTTTTACAGTAAGTAATGCGTTACATTACTTTTGAGTTCCTTTTGCTTTACTTTTTATTACCTGGCTGAGCCTTGATCTCTTTCAGAACTTGTTTTTCTTTTTTTAAAATAGAGGAGTTCTGCAATTAACAAAGCACTGCATAATCTACACCTACGTACATTTACCTTTAAAAAAACACATCAAGAAAAAAAAAATAGGATAATGTTCTCTGAGAACTTCCTCACCCCAGAGCTATACGTGCTGTATATACAGATTATTGAAAGTTTAAAACAATGTGTTAGCTACTTTTGTACTATTTGTCTTGAGTAAAATCACTGTCCATTAAGACAATCCCCTTTTCATTTTCTTCAATGTTAATTTAAAAATTAACTCGCATTACATTTTCAAAAAAAGGAACTAAGTAAATATTATTACTTATTTCTTAAAAGTAATGCCTTTTAATGCCTTTTATAATAAACTTTACTCGTTACTTTACTTGAAAAGTAATATAATTACTTTATATTATATTACTTGTAATGTGTTACCCCAACACTGTATATAACATATATACAGTAAATATATATTAATATATGGCTTAATATATAATCATTTCACATTTTTAAATCATAATCTGCCATCTGCATGTAAAGAGTTAATATGCAGAATATTAATCATTTAATAATATAACATTTTTCTAATTGTACTCCATAAATTGTAAATAAAATAAATTGTACTCCATTTTTCTAATTGTACTCTATAAACCGACCCATCTTACCACACCCTACCAAAAAACGAAAAAGGAGACCAGTTCTACTGCTTTCTCCACTTCTGAAAATAGGGGTCTGAAACAGTGGTGAACGGAGGGCTGTGAGATGAGCAGGGTTGAAGGGCTGGTGAGCAGAGAGCATGATACTGAGCCTCTGTGTGAATTATAAACAGGAGCAGCCTCTATCAGCGCTGGTCATCAGAACGAGCCTCTGCGATTTTATTGCTTTCCAGTCATGCTGACATCTCCGAGAGCTGAGTTCAGCGTGTTTAGAATTAGCTTATAGCCGCTTCAGCCACAATCTGGAAAAAGAAATGCTCCAGAGAGAGCCAATGGTTCTGCGCTCCAATCCGGCTACAGTTTTGCAGATTTAACCCCCACAGTCTCTCAGCTTGACCTTTTCCGAAGAGTTTTCGGCGGGCGCAGGATGCTGCTTAATTTCACATGTCACTAAAGGCCCTGGAGTCAGTCGTAGAATACAAATGCACAAGAAAGAAAGAAAAAAGCGTGGACTAGAATCAGAAAGCACCATTACGCCCATTCTGGATGAACACCGGAGAGAAAGCTGCTCTTTATGCAGACATGAGGATACCGATCACACTTTCTCTTATAGAGTTCATTAGTGTTACCGAAGCCATCCATTTATGTGAGAAATGGCCTTTTACAAAAGGCCCGCTCCTTTTTACTGAGAAGGAGAATGAGTCTAAATAGTAGCAAACATATTACTTGTGGTTGTGATTCTGATGAAAACATTTGTGTGAGAGATTAGTTTGACAAATGAGCAAACACTTGACTTGTTTACTTCACAGATGCAAAGATATCAAACAGAGGATAGATAACTGAATTAAATAGCCACTTCCTAAGTTCATCATGAGTCATCCATTCCATGTTCATCGAGAGCTGAGACCTGAGCAACAGAGAAAGTGATGGTGTGAATGAAGAAAGGAAAAAAAATCAAGGATGTAACAGTCATGGTGCTTCAGGGTGAATGGAAGACTTAATAAAAACAACAAATAAATTTTTTTTAACAAATTGCATGATACAAACTTACATTTGCTAGCTATTAAGATAAAGTTCTAAGTGACATATAATTGTGAGGGGGAACAATCTCTAACTTCGGTCACACTTTATTTTAAGGTACAATTATTAGGAAACAATTAACTGTGACTTTTAGCTCAAACTCCTCATTTGCTACTTATTAGGTATTAAGATAGTAATTGGGTTTAGGTATTGGGCAGGATTATTGACATAAAATAAGCTCATACATTACAAGTGCTAATAAACAGCCAATATTGTAACAATAGGCAGGAAATAAACCACTAGTTAATAACACAGCACATAACCCCTATTGTGAAACAATTGCACTGGCTCCCTGTCAGTTTTTGAATTCTTATGCTAGTGTACAAGGCCTTGAATAGTCTAGCAATATTTATCTGATCTACAGTATTAATCCTTTACACATGTAGATGTGCTTTACGCTTATCTGATGCTGGTCTTTTAACTGCTCAGTCAAAAATCATGGGAGATTGGGCATTCTCTTCATTGGCACCTACATTGTGGAACCGTCTGATATTCACGATGCAGAATCCCTGAATACTTTTAAATTATCACTTAAAACTTACTTTTTAGTGTAGTATTTATTTGATTATTAGATGTATTATTATTATTATTTTATGTGTTTAATTATTTTTATTATTTCATTTATCCCTGTATGTATCTTTTACTGCTGCACATTTTATGTCTGTAAGTGCCTTGAGATGCTACTTTTAAAGTCGCTATATAAAAATAAAGTTCATTATTATTATCATCATTATTATTATTATTATTATTATTATTAATAGTGAGAATTAGTGTTAATGTCAGTGTTAATCTGATTTCTTTATACATAATTGTGGGATATCATTTAAACTATGAATTGTGAGTTACGAAGTCCAGTTCAGAAGAAAAAAATACTTTTCTTACAATTGCTCACAATCCTGACTTTTAAACTTGCATTTATATGCTGATTTGGTGCCCAGGAATGTGTAGAAGTGTGTATATTTTTGTGGAAAACAAAATGATTTTTTTATCAGCATACTTTGAAAAATAGAATATTCTAAAGAACTGCATTTATTCTAAATATACATATACACACAAATATACACACACACACACAAATATACACACACACACACACACACACACACACACACACACACACACACACA
>CAIGQZ010000379.1:10894687-10912659 GCA_903798205.1 Danio tinwini
CACACACACACACACACACACACACACACACACACACACACACACACCTATTAATGTTTTCTTTCATTTTGATAATTTGAATGAATGCTGGCGGAAAACAAAATTAATTTCAATTAAAAGATGGCAGAATTTTACACAATATACTTCCTTAGAATTACATCTTTCACTTTAATCTGCTTGTTAAGTGTGACATCACACAAAGTGGCTTTCCAAGCGCTCTATCGAACTGTATGGGGTAACTCAACAACTGGTAACAATAAACGTTTATGTAATACTTTCCAAAATCATGATCGCAATATATATGTCCATGCCTAATAGATGGCCAGAAAGTGATTCATTTTTTATAAATTGTTAAAATATTGATGTTTGTGATGCAGCAAGTCCAGAGACTGTTGTGTACACCATGTTTTTTTTTTTTTTATAAAATTCACTTTAATGTGTGATATATAACTAAAAAGAGGTTATAAACAAACATTTTCTCAATTCAAATGAGTAGTGGCTTGTACCCGGAAACACTATTTCATACGTCACCACTTAAAAAGCAGATAAAGTAAGAATTGGTTAATCAGTAGTAAAACTGCTAGCTATACACCTTATGAACTGCACATCCAGTTCGTAAATATCAGTGTTTCAAAAAAATCATTAATATTTTTTATCTATATTTCCATATATTTTCCATCTACGTATATTTCCACATATTGTCCATCTATTTTAAGTTATCATATAATAATTGTAACACTTCAGAAGCCTGGTTATAAGTTAGCGACATGGCAGCAGGAACTAATGCTCAACTTTCAGGACAAACAACAAAAAAAGGAAAAATGTACTGCAATGCAATAAGAGAGGTCAACTGAGCAAGAGGTCTCGCTCAAAATACAGGCTGAGCGACTCTGAGAAGATTGAAGACTAAAGCTCAGCAGGATCCACATTTGCTACTGCGCTGTGGAATAACACGAGAGACCTTTAAGATGAGGTTGAGGTAGTATATGAGCTCTGGCCACGAGAGGCTGAAGGCAATGCTGTGATGAGAGGAATACAGAGTTCAGTAGAAAGAATCAGACCATTCTTCAGTGAAACGAGAACAAGAACGCTATGATGTCGCTCCACATATGGTTTTGGGATCTCAATCTTCAGTTTCCAGCTACTTGAAATGAATTCAATTTTGCTCAGCCGCCGAAATGAAATGAATCAATGCACAGGAACAGCATAAACAAGAAAACAGATGGATATCGGATACGTTTCTCACATTAAAGGCCCGCTGAGTAAATCTGTAATGATTCATAATGAAAGAACCTGACACATGGGAGGCTGTTCCAGAGATACTCCATTAGGATGGCAATTATTAACTACCGCATTAAAACTGAGCATGTGTGTGTGCGTGTGTGAGCATGCATTAAATTAGACACATCCACGCCTCAGTATCTAACAAACATTGTGACATTCTTCACCTATGATCAGCAGAGCGAGACTTGATATAATTAAAAGTCAGTGTCACATTTCCTGCGAGACACAAACTCTTTCCTCTCAAAGGCTGTTGATGAGGATTATAATCCCTTCTTTTCCAGGAAGATTTCACAAGTACTATTGTATATATTTGTTTTCCTGTCAAATGACAGCTTGTTTGAATATATTTAGTGCACATTTTATCATCCATGAAGTAATAACAATTAAGCATTTTCTAATAAGCTTTTTCCCTCTGTTATTTTCGTTCACAAATACACTAAATCAACTTTAAAACAATCAATAAAAATGTTTAAAAAAACAGCTGTTTTGACCAAGCGGCAACATTCCGCTCTCCTTCATGAAGCTAATACGGAAGTAACTGAAGCTGCAATTCATCGAAGTTTCGCTAGTCCTGGCTCCGTAATACAGCACATTTCTATTGACCCCAATGTTAAAATGGCCAACTTTACAGCAGAAAAAAAGTCTGTTTTTTGTAGATATAGCTAATATTACCCTTTATGACAACTGAGTGGGGTGAATTTTTTTTTCTCATCTGTTTCGTTTTATTAAAGGGCACCTAGGTTACTTTTTCCAGATTTAATTAAAGTCTTTTGTGTCTCCAGAATGTGTCTGTAAAGTTTCAGCTCAAAACACCCATCAGATTTTTTATTATACCTTTCATAAGTTTCTATTTTGAAGCTCTTAGCATCAGGTAGCGTTTTTTGTGTACTGCGCCTTTAAGGCTTGTCAGCGTGCCTTAATCTCCTCCCTCGGTTGCGTCAGACAACAGACAGACACAAAGGAAGCTGATCTCACGTAACGTAAATACTACAGTAAGAACTTTACCAATGAGTATTTGATGCATTTGTTGTGGAGCTGCAATGATAAGTTACACAAGATGTCGTTACAAAGTTCTCGCACACACAGATACGTTAATACGCAGCTGTCAATCAATGCGGTCGGTCTCAAAACCGATGCAATTGGTCCACCGTTTTTATGTTGTTAAATTGAAAAAAAAAGGACTGAGTGTGTTTATATCACCCCAATATGATGGTATATACACTATACCTACACATATGTCTGTCCAAACAGCTTGAAAAGTAGATTTTTCATCATAGGTGCCCTTTAAGTTATATTAAGTCTGCATAATTAAAGGTGTGGTCACTTGAGTGAGAGCTAGGTCTAGCTGGTTGCAGTCACGTCAGCTCAGCTGATTCCGGCTGATTAGCCACTGAACTCGGCATATAAATAATATTTTTGTTTTGTTTTATGTGGCTTTACACAGTCAATTGCCCTTTTGGAATTGTTTCCTACAATTATCAGACAATATGGCATGCTGTGTGCCCTTAATTGTGCTCACAAACCATTCAAGTGGCCTCCATTTCCCAGATGATTGAAATTATATACTTATATAGTATATCTATAAATGTATTTGTTTTTTTTTTAATGTATTACAACTGTGCTTTTTTAAAATACTAAATACTTTATTAATATAGTGTACAACGAAGCACAAGTGGTCAGAACACAAACGAGCCACAGGTAATAAAGTATTAAGCTTTTTTACCAAAGAAAAGCCTGTCTAAGCAAAATGCTAACAGACATCTGGTCGGCAGGATAACGCACAAACAAAACGGTGACGGTTGGCCACGCTATTACTTGTAGCTTAATTTGCGCTCCTCAGAAACCTATGGGTGACGTCACGGATACTACATCCATATCTTTTACAGTCTATGGTTTTGACCTTATTTTGTATTGTGGAAAAAGCTTGTTTCTCTGATTGCTTAAGAACGTCCTGTTCATTTGCAGCAAATCATTCAGAGCCTGGATCATTTTGGTGTATTTATGAAAGCTTTATAAAGGCTACATCACCAGCACGATAATATTTGTCCTAGATCTAAGCCTTGTCTAGAATATAGGACAAGCCTAAAATGGATGACATATAAGTTAAATATGTCTGAAAAGCAGGATAAAATATGCTTTAAATAAATCAAGATCTCATTACAGAGCGAGACGCCAGTGTGCAGAACAGAGTAAAGCTCCAGAAAACCCAACATTAAGTAAAAGAATGCAACCAGACACAGGATTGTACAAGTTTGTCTGTCTGACAATAAAAGAATGGATAGAAAAATATGACCAAAAATTCCCACTGAGAAAGAAAACCTTGTTAACAACCAAACCAGAATCATGCCTCAAAATAGTGCACAGTGGCAATTTGGCAACCCAAGAAAAGCTCATTACTGTTACAAAGCAATTATGAAACATAATAAAAACAGCAAATGGGTGAATATTGCTTTTTATTTGTGCATGTGGTTTAGCAGCGAATGGTTTAATTGATTCTAAACGGGTTATGTCACGCACCGATAAGGTTGGAGCGTCCATCTCCCAGAGGGTAGCGCTGATATCGTGGAACCGGAAACGGAGGCAGTTTGTGGAATTGCGAGTGAAGCAAAGGCTCCAGTCTGGACGCCGATGGGTCCGAGGGGTAAAACAGGTTGAAGATCTGCGAACATGCTGGCCGGAGCTGAGACACTGCAGGATAAACAGAAAATGATCTGATTATTTGTAAATATGACTAAGGCACAGGACAGTCTAATAGGAATGCTTACAAGTATATCAAGAGGACAGTGTGTCCTCATTACTAATTGGAGAATTTCCATACAAACCCTGGACAGCAGGAAGCACAGTGCGTCTCATGGCCAGCACCAATCCAAGAGGACAACCCAGCAGAAAACAATCCGACACTTCAAAGTCAAAGCGACCGGGATTTAGCACTAAACTGTTGCTGCTGTTTGGTCTCAAGTCTGCTCCGTCCTGTATCAGACTGGATACAAACACACAAATGATGACATTTACTTACAGGTCAGGCATGTAAGAATTTGTGGTAACACTTTAGTTTACAGTAAGTAAACTATTCCCACTAATAAATAAGGCTTTTTCCTGGCTCGAAATGAGGTAGAGGTCGTATCCAGACTGTGAATGCTTGAATCAAACACAATTGACAATGTTCCAGTAATCTTATCAAGTAAAATGGTAAGCTTAATATGAAATAATAAAGTAATTTTAATTTAACAAGTGATATTTCTTGCTGAGTCCTTTTGGATGTTTCGATCGTATAATAATCGCATAATAATCTTTACACCATTAAAGACACAGCTGCCAGTAACTTTTAGGTTGTTGAGAGATTTTGTCAAGTTTAAAAGGCGCATTTAGATGCATGAGTGTGAGAGATCAGGCGAAAGAGCACTCGCTTTACAGCTCTGTCGATGCAGCGAGCGGCTGGGTTTCTTTATTTATTTATTTTGGAGATTCATACAAAATATAAATACAACAGAAAGACATAAAACTTTACAAATTACATGTCCACTTTTGTAGGATCAACACAATAGTGGCAAGACCACTTGATGTACAATGCCAACAGTCGGTCAGTGAGTAAACAAATATAATGAATGAAAATACAAAGGCCTATGCATATAGACATATGTAATGCTGTGCAGTAACACGTAATATGCTTGTTTTGTTTGTCTCTAATTAAATCGTTTTGTGATAATTATGACGGTGTGCTGTATCTGCCTGATCTGCTTGGATCTGAACTGGGCGGGTTGTGTGACGTTTGATTCGGGGGGCGTTCTGGGGGCGGGGTTTGCATGCTGTGCTGCCATGGCTCGCACTGCCCTGACAGTGGAAATGCATCTATTGAAACTCTGTGAGTGGCAAGGCTTGACATTAACTTTTTTGATCACCAGCCACAGTGGCTAGTAGTTTTACAACGTTACTAGCCACTCTGCATTTTCACTAGCCACAATTTTGTTGTTGGGAAAATATTTTTATATGCATAAATATGACTTTGACATGCTAAAATTACTTGATTTCGATTTTGTGTTTTGTCCATATGCCTCCTCATTTATTTCATGTTTTGTGTGTCGTGTATGAGCAAATGGGTCATGGTTTCATAGTGTTATACTGCAAACAGTTTTTATTTTACATGACTTTTCAGAACTCAAAATTAAGGATTTACCAAATTTATCTGACCACACCAAACAATAATTATTTTTAAATGTGTCGAAACAAGCTGATTACAGCTGTATGCTATACTTTTTATTTAACAAAACATTTCTTAAAAAAAGAAAAGAAAAACAATTGAGTTTTAAAAATAATTATTGTCATGTATCTAAAATATGCACAGTAATCTGTCCTCGCTCAAGGTCTCTCAGATCACCAGTTAACTACACATACATGGAGAGTTAGTTTCATATTAAAGCAATGTTGTTGTAAAAATATGATAATTAAAAATTAATAAATAGATCATCCTCTCATTAGTTATTCACCTGCTTTCTATTGCTCCCAATAGAATATTGATAGAAGTCGTGCTGTTTCTCAATTATAAGATTAAATTTGCACGCATATTGGGTCATCCTTATAGTCGAAACCTGCTATTAAGAAAATCACAATTTTAAATTATTTTCAACCAGCCAAAGTGGCTAGTGGGAGTGTCTGTCTTACCCGCCAAAGCTGAAATCTACCCGCATTTGGCGTGTGTTAATGTTAAGCCCTGGTGAGTGGTCCGCTTAAATCTATCAATCGACCAATAGCAAGAGTTTGGGGCATTTGTTGCATGGCTACGGCTACTATAGCAGACAGGCTAAGCCAGCAGAAGTTTAGCCAGTACAAGATCATCTTGACATTACATAGCAATGAATGAAACTGTAGTAACGAAATTAATATTTGCAATGCTAATTTGAAGACTTCAGAAAAAAACTTGAGACAATAAACAACAAGTATTAGCAGTCATTTTACAAGATTGAGAAATTTAATGGAATTCTTTGGTTACAATCAATTATTTTGATTTTAATCAAGTCTGATTCTGATTGTCACCAAAAAATTCCACCAAATTCACAATCGGGTTGAGATTTTTTTTCTAGACAGATAAAGTCACACACTGGCTCTTTACAGTAATGCTCTATAAAAAACACTAAAATACAACTGAAGACAAAACATCAGTGCATATTTAAAAATAATAGAAATAATAATAATAATTCTATTGATAAAAAAGTCAATATAATTGTTACAGCAAAATACCATATAGGATACTATGAAAATAGGTTATATGGATGCACCTACTTTCTGTTACACCTTTCTTGTAAACGGTTTCATTTTCAGTTAGAATGATAAAAAAACATGCTTGCACTGATATAAAATCAACATGAATCCCAATGGATCACATCACAAATCTTTCTTCAGACTGTCAACGACTCTTTATTGTTTCCACCTTGCTGTTTAAATCTCCACCCCGTTTTAGCACATTGTTTGTCTTTATTACCATCATGCTTCCAGTGATGACAGAAAAGCTCTTAAAGACTTTGACTGGCTATCTCACCTCTCTCTGAGTGTGAAAAGGATGGGGTGTTGAGGGCCCTGGGGACGGATGATTGGGAGTGAAATGTAGTAGAGCTAAGGGGTATGGATGAGCTAAGTGATAAGTCTCCCTCAGGTCTACCACTATCAGTCCTGAGTGAGAATCAGTGCTTTTGTCCAGCACTTTCCTCAGCTGCCCTTTTCTGACTTCACAAAGGGCAAGATATAAAAACCTTTGGCAAAATAGCCTGCTATGTAGGGACTGGTAATAGGAAGGTTACTAGATCAATTGACAACATCTAAGTGACTAAGCCACTATCTTAACAGTGCCATTAAGCAAATATTTTTATTGTAAAAAGCTACGAAAATATGAACATGTACAACTCCAAATCAGAAAAAAATTGGAACAGTATAAAAAATTTTAAAAGAAAGAAGTTATTTTTCTAAAATTATATTGACGTGTATTTCAGATAATATAACATCACATTATATAACATCACATCACTATTTATAGAGTGATACAGTACAGTACGGGTCACCTCTACCAGGCTTGCATTTCCACTGCCAAAAGGGTACCAATGGTACGTGGGCATAGTGTGCGACAGAAAGTTTCAGTCGACGTCATTCTCGCTCGAGGAAATGTCAAAGTAAAGATGTACGGGTCATTCACATATCATACGAGAAGCACTTCTCACAAAACAGAGGTTTTACACACATAAATACTTGTGTATAAATGTTTATTACTAACTTTTCCATGAACATGATTTGATTATAACTGCAGATAAATAATAAAATTAGCCTATTGTAATGTCTGCAATTATACATTACAATTAACGTTATAAATGCAACATTTACAAATATGAACACATACAGCCCTTTACAGTCTCTGATATGTTACCAATTACAGAAAAACTACAAACAGCATACATTTAGTCCTTATTTGGCTTCAAAAACACACAACATATAGCCTAAAGTCTTTTTAATCTGCACACCAGCACATGTAAACTCCTGTTAGATAGTAATTCTGTAATTCCGAGTTCATAATAGTCAAATAGAGTTCAATAGATATAATGGTTCATAATAGAGTTCATAATAGTCCAAGAGGTGATGATAATAGTAAAACATGGCAGTCTGTTCATGTTTTAGGTTGCTGAAAGAATCATTCACTCCTTTGTTTTTTTTTTCGGGCTTCTCCTTTGTTTTTTTGTGCTTCACTCTTAAGATTGTCCGTTTCTGAAAGGATCAGGTGTCAGATGCATTTAAAGGTGCAGTATGTAGGTTTGACACCCAGTGGCTGAACTAGGTTTTGCACTCCTGAATAAAAAAAATGCAAGCGCGGGTTGCCTGATTGAGGACAGAAGCGAGTGATTTAAACTGTGTTCTGATTAAAAGCAACGACACGCGATAGAGGGAATATTTTCCATATTAAAAGGAGTTTTGGTTCTAACGAACAACTTGAATTGATGTATTAGAAACGGCTTCTATTTCTCACAGCTGAATAACAGTAACCTATGACAGATCACCTCAGGTAAACCTTGTGTGCTTTATTTAGTGCTAAATGCTAACAATGCAAGTTTGAATGCATTTTTCATGACATTTATTGCCATATACTGAAAGCAGAAAGTTCACCTCAGTTTTCAACTTTAGAACTAAACACATATCAGTGATTCAGCATCTACATTTAATGATGTTAAAGAGGGTTAACATTTATTAAATAGATTATAAACCTTACCGTTTCGTGAGTGAGTGCATATCCTGTGCTTCTGAATGGCTGTATTTAAATTTCTGTCATGTTTCGTCTGGTGCAAACCGCCAAATTGCTCATCACTGCGTATCTCGTCACAAAGCGTGTTGTTAGGACACGCGGTTACAATGTAACCTGCTCACTTTCATAATATTTCTGTCATTTGCTAATTAATAACCTCATGTGGAACTGAATCTGACTCATTTTGACATCTGATACTGTCCACTGACACTGTCACATTTCGGTCATGCTTCCAGAGTCTTTCTGAATGAATGAATGAAATACGCTGTTTTCCAACAAGGCAACACAGGGTGCTGAAATATAATTGGCTAAACTGGCATTGTGCAAGTTAAATTTACCTAAACAAAGACAGCGTTCCGGCACAGAAAAAAACATTTTCAAAGCAGAATATCTGACTTCAGCATTGTTTTTCAGTTAAACAAGTATGTTCACTTGGGATGTTTCTTAAATATCTGCACACATATTATGGTATTTTTATGCTTTAAAAGAGTCAAAAACTTACATACAGCACCTTTAATCATGTTCTAAATAAGTTGTATAAGCTACAAAAGCTGTTTTAAGTCAGTTTAACATAATACAAGATCAATGGACTTTATTATGGATTTTATGCTTTAGAAGAGTCAAAAACTTACATACAGCATCTTTAAATAATCACATGCACATTATTATCATCAGCTTAAGAAGTTGGTTTTTTCAAAAATAGACGTGCTGCAAGTGCACGCAAGCTCTCTGGAGAAAGTGAAACTGCTTGCACTTTTAGACGGCTTCGTAAAAAAAAACAAATACATGACACAGCAGATTTTGGCTTAAGCTTTTCTTTTTGGCTTTGTGGCTGTTTATCAAGATGACCATGGCTCGATATTATATGTATATAGTATTACCATGTAATGTCTTGGCTGTGTATTTAAAAATGGCGATTCCTTTGTTTTCATTCTCCTGCTTGTGTACGCTAGTGACAAACCAATAGTGTTCAGCTGCACGTCTAGCTCTGCCTTTTGGTACCCTTTTTTTGTGCTAGGTTACTGTAATAAAGTTCACGGCCACCTGGCCGCCGGGAAGAAGGAGGCGGAGAACCGACGGACTTTTAAATAAATATTTATTAATAAAAGGGACGGCAGCTCCTCATGGAGACTGCCGTCTAAATCAAAACAAACGTTCCTCCTCTTATAGTTCAGAGCTCCTTCCGTGGGATTGAAGGCAGGTGCGTGCCACAGGTGTATCTCATGGCAGGCCTCGTTTCGCTCCCACGGCTCTCGGCCACGCCCCCTCGCCACAGTTACCCTTTGCAAAAAGTACCCAAAAAGTGGTGCGGTACGCTTCGCTCCTTGGTACCTTTTGACAGTGGAAACGGCCATAAAAGCGTACCGAACCGTACCACTCAGTGGAAACGGGCCATTAATGTGTTTCTCATGTTTTTGTTTTTTTTTTTTGTTGAAGGTGAAATATGCAAAACTTTTCCTTTTTTTCTTTGAGCAACATTTTTTTTTAACATTTCAAAAATTTTCTCATGTATTTGTTGGCAAACTGGCGATCCTTGGCCCATCTTTGCTCCTAAAGAACTAGATTGTTGACATCACCTGTTTCAAATCACATCATTATTAAACCAACTAACCTGATTTCGATCCCTAAATTGCTCCAGCCCAACTATTTTTGGAATGTGTTGCAGGTCTGAATGACAGGAAAGGATGTATATTTACAAATGAAGTAGACCAGACAAAACATGAAATATTTTGTGTTCATATTGTCTGCAATGAAATTGTAACGAAGGGATGCTGGACTACGGAAATGAAGATCCACGTGCAGTTTAATAATCAAAAGTAGTCAGGCAGGCAATGGTCAAGAGGTACAAACAGGAGCATAAGGAAAGTGTCTGTGAAAGTAAGCAGCATACTGTATATAGTCCTTGTAATCAGGCAATAACAATCTTCAGCTGTGTGTCAGTGTCCAGATTATTGTTAGCTGTGGCAGGAGTTGATGAGTGCAAAGAGTTCTGGGAGTTGTAGTTTAGCAGGGTAAGGAAGTGATCTCCAGTGGAGAAAACACCACTGGCGATCACAACAGAAATACAAGTCAAAGTAAATTTGGAAATCACAAATTTCTTTGTTTCATTTGAATTTTCATACTGTCTCAACTTTTTTGAGTTGTATAAAAACATGGCACATTTTAATTATTTTATACAATCATTTTTCTAAAACTGGAATAAATGTTATAAGTAGTTTACAGGCAATCATCATGTCTAGCTTTCGGCATGCATACTTTAAAATAATGTGCTCAAATTAGACTCAACTTACCTCTCAATACTAGCTTTGCCTAAACTTAAACTTGAATAAACAGCTTTATTTGATATGCAATTGTATGCCCAATTGCTAGCTCTAATTGAGGGTTAAAACATAGAATGTCACTGCTGAACGCAAAAATTTAAGGAACTCATTTGATAAAAGAGCTGTGCGACAACAACAGTGCTACGAAATCCCTCTTGCTACATCAATCCCCTAACAATCCCCTAAATAGGATAATTTAGAAGAGTAACAGCTGGATATTTGGTCCTCTGGCACTGTGGAATTGAGCAACTTCTACATTAAAAAAGGCATCGTTCAGTCAGTGCCTCGTTCTTTTATATAGTACTGCAGCTGCGACTATTAATAGCACTGCAGACATGCAGTCAGATGCAACAAGCCATCAAGTGGCCAATATTGATAAAATGAAAGTAGAAAAAGAGTGAGAAATTCACAAATGACTTGGCCAAGGGGACACATTCTGGGTAGTCTTCTTGGTTGTTCTGATTTCCACTCATAAAAGAGATGTATATTTAGAAATATTCCTTAAAATGGTATATTAAAGCCTGGATATATGCATGGCAAATGGCAAAATGTTTCAAGGTAAATTTGAGTTTCACATTCTGGGGGCATCTAAAATTAGTAATACATCTTAATAAAATGTGCATAATGTATATCCTCTTTAAGCCTGATCGCTATGGACTGAACAGAGAAGTGAACCAGCAGATTTCTACATTAAAAAGGCGGAGCCTCAGAGTCACTCCTACTTATTACATAATTACCACAGACCAATCTCATCAACTGAAGTACAGCGGGGAAAACAAGTATTGACTATTTTTCCAGAAAACTTATTTCTAAACGTGTCGTTGAACTGAAATTTTCCCTGGATGTTGGTAACAACTAAAGAAATCCATATATGCAAAAAAACAAATCTAATAGGTTTACAAATTAAGTTATGCATAATAAAATAAAACGACACAGTGGAAAAGTATTAACCACACGAAGAAAGGAAGGTGTAAAAAGGCAGTGAAAGCCCAGACTGCAGCTGAAATCTCTCAGTGGTTATTCAGCAACCATTTGCCCTTCGTCACTGACTACGTTTACATGGACACCAATAATTCGATTTTAATGCGATTAAGACAATACTCTGATTAAGAGTCTATAATGTAAACAGTGATTTTTGATTAATTTAATCAGATTAAGGTCATAATCGAACTAAAGAGAAATCGAATTAAGACATGTGGAGTATGCAGATTTTAGTCGCATTATTTAAGTGCAGTACATACATGTAAACACCTTAATCAAACTATTACAGTCACGTAGGACTTTAAGCCGCTTTTTGCGACAGGGTAGTCCACACACACACACACACACACACACACACACACGCACGCACGCATGGCTGATTGACGCTCTGCACCTACCGAGTCAGTGCAGACCACAGACACCTGCATCGTGAAATGCAGAGTTTTTTTTTTCCTCCATTTAGCATGCGGTATGAACTTGCAGTTAACTTGCATACGGTATGCAGTTAAAGTCGACTAATTAAAAATGAAACACCCGAAATTACATGAAACTCCTCCGAAAATGCGGATAGCCGGTGACGCAATGACGTTAATCAAATTATGTGCTGTAGCATATAAAACGGGATCATGAAAGTAACACTTAAAAAGCAACTCATGTAAACACCTTAGTCTTATTATTCTCTTAATTAGATTAAAGCAAATAATTTGATTACTGAAGTCCATGTAAACGTAGTCATTGTAATTTAATATTAGCTGCTTCAGTCTGACATCTACATTACCAGGATGATGAAGATTAAACCAGGGTGGACATTTCAGAAAGAAAATGATCCAAAACACAGCCAAGGAAACTCGCAAATGCTTTCATAGAAAGAAAATCAAGCTGTAGAATCGCCCAGCAAACCCCCTGACTTGAATCCAATATAGAATACAAATTAAAGATCAGATTTGATAGACCCACAGAACCATCAAGATTGTTACACTTTGTTTAAGTCTGTGAAAAAATTACCCAAGCAATTCATGTGACTTTATTCTCCATATGAAAGGCATCTTTAAGCTGCAATCACCAAAAAAGCTTTTAATATAAAGTATTAAATACATTTCAGTAGTTTAGTACTTTAACACTTTGTGTCATTTCATTGTTATTACACATATTATTCAGATTTGTTTTGTTTTATTTTAATGTTTGTATTGTTTGGGGTTTTACCAAAATCTGGTTATATTTCATGTCAAGAGCTCCTTTAGAAATATTAATTCCAGGAAAAAAACATGACATGTTTAATACTTATTTTCCCCGCTGTATATTGAGGTTGTAATGATGCTGATTTTAAAAAATTCAGTTTACAAAAAACAAACATCCCACCTACCACTAGGCCAATGTTAATATGTCAGGCAACTCAAAACAAAAGCATTGCCTAAAAATAGCGTTTAAACTCTTCATGGACTGCCTTTGCATGGAAACAATATTGTAATACAACCACTTACTCTGTCATCTTAAAACAGCATAGCTACAAGTTTGGTCTCTGTTTTTTTAAGTACACCATACCTGCTGAGGAACGGATGGTGTTGGCCTCCAGAGTCTCCATCATATGAATCGCTCTGTTTGCGGCTGAGTGGAGTTTTCCTGTTGCGGGTCTCGCTGGGCGCGGATAAGTCGATGTTGCTCCTGCTAAGGCGTTTGCTGGAGCTCAGGCTTGGACTGACATCAGGATTATCCTGAGAATGTGAATAGAGTGAGATGTAGACGGTCGAACAGAGTCATCATTCACACTAATGTGCAAATATTATAAGTGAGCACTGAAGTACAGTGTCAAATAAAGTCTAGAAGTGTGACAGCTGTTCAGCTCCCTGTAGATCATAGCAGTGTAAAAGGAAAACCCACTGGAATTTGCTCTTTCATAGCTCAGAAGCCTAAACTGAGTGATGTTTCTTTGATTCAGAAGGTTCAGAGATAAAAATAGACACAACTGAATCAACTGTTGACATTTGGCGTTCGAATATAAAGCTGGAAAATTTGCGTGAATAGAATATTTCAGTTGATTTTGCTATGAATTCTGATGAGACATTTTTACACGGAGATATTAAATATTCATATTTTTGATATCTTGGCATATCTGAGCATAGTTTGCGGCATTGTTGAGATTTCATCTACAACTTGAAAGATGTGATAGTACAAGGAGACAATAATGAAAACCAGAAGACTTAAAGGGACAGTTTATCCAAAAATGAACATTTTTTCACCATTTACCCACAATTTAAACATTTATGAATATCTTTCTTCTGTTAAAACACAAAACAAGACATTGTTGGGAAAAAGCAGCCATTAATAACTACAACAGAATCACAAAATACTATAGAAAAATGGCTGCTACTTTCCAACATTCTTCAAATTCCTTTATTGTGATAATTAGAAGTAAAACAAAATGTAAGATTTGTAAATGTTGACATTTTATTTTGGGGTGAGCTATACCTTTAAGAAAAGGTCTCCAATTGTTCGCTAATGAAATCTCACTGCCATCTGAAAGAAAAATATTAAAGATATTGAGGGATGAAATTATGGGGATGCAAATATCTGCACCTTATTTGTTACTTGTTAACTTCACAGTTTTTGTTTAATTTATTGGTATTGGTTGATACTGTATTAGCTAATTAATTGTGTATGTATATACAGTTGTTTGTTTTGGTAGCAATAAAATATAATTAGTCATGTCTGTTAATAATTAAGTCTGTTAAGCAGTTCAATAAGTTACAGTTTTTCTCAGTGGCTTTGGTGCATTTCTCACAACACTATTTACATTTGCACAACAGTTAATGCATTTCTCAAAACAATTAGTACAAACTGCAAAACCTAGTTGATAACCTGCAAAAGCGTGTCACTTGCTCAAAAATGGATAGGTCATTCCTCAAAAGCAAGTGTTGATGTCAATGAAAGTGTCAGTGTCATCAAAATGAAAAGTCCTGACACCATTGTTTATGAACAAGATTATTATTATGACAGTTTACTCTGTACATGTTTTCCAATGCAAAAAGTCTGATTTTGGTGACACGTCCTGAAAATGCTCAAGACAGCACTATATACTATTTGCACAGCCATTTGAAAACCACAGTAAAGTTAGACATCACTGCATTTAGTGAGGTATGTGAGTACAAGACACTGAATATGTATGTTTCACATGTTTACTGCATATGCTCTTTGCAATACTAATTTATTCACGGCATTGTGCTAAAGAATAAATACAGCCTTATTTACAACAAACATAAACTTCCTTTGGGTAGAGCTGTGCACAATTGTAAACAATATTGCAGTACATATTGGAACTGAACTTACAATATACACAGGTCTGTAAATCATTCATGAAATTGTTCAATTTAGAAGACATTTTCAGAAAAAAATCATCAAACAATCAAGCATTTCATTCAAAATAGTCAACAGGGTCGCAAGAAGCGTGTGGAAAAACCAAGGCGCAAAATAATTGCCCATGAACTGAGAAAAGTCAAGCATGCAGCTGCCAAGATGCCACTTGCCACCAGTTTTGCCATATTTCAGAGCTGTAACATCACTGGAGTGCCCAAAAGCACAAGGTGCGCAATACTCAGAGACATGGCCAAGGTAAGAAAGGCTGAAAAACGACCACCACTGAACAAGACACACAAGCTGAAACGTCAAGACTGGGCCAAGAAATATCTCAAGACTGATTTTTCTAAGGTTTTATGGACTGATGAAATGAGAGTGAGTCTTGATGGGCCAGATGGATGGGCCCGTGGCTGGATCGGTAGAGAGCTCCAGTCCGACTCAGACAAGGTGGAGGTGGAGTACTGGTTTGGGCTGGTATCATCAAAGATGAGCTTGTGGGGCCTTTTTTGGGTTGAGGATGGAGTCAAGCTCAACTCCCAGTCCTACTGCCAGTTTCTGGAAGACACCTTCAAGCAGTGGTACAGGAAGAAGTCTGCATCCTTCAAGAAAAACATGATTTTCATGCAGGACAATGCTCCATCACACACGTCCAAGTACTCCACAGCGTGGATGGCAAGAAAGGGTCTAAAAGAAGAAAAACTAATGACATGGCCTCCTTGTTCACCTGATCTGAACCCCATAGAGAACCTGTGGTCCGTCATCAAATGTGAGATTTACAAGGAAGGAAAACAGTACACCTCTCTGAACAGTGTCTGGGAGGCTGTGGTTGCTGCTGCACGCAATGTTGATGGTGAACAGATCAAAACACTGACAGAATCCATGGATGGCAGGCTTTTGAGTGTCCTTGCAAAGAAAGGTGGCTATATTGGTCACTGATTTGTTTTTGTTTTGTTTTTGAATGTCAGAAATGTATATTTGTGAATGTTGAGATGTTATATTGGTTTCACTGGTGAAAATAAATAATTGAAATGGGTATATATTTGTTTATTAAGTTGCCTAATAATTATGCACAGTAATAGTCACCTGCACACACAGATATCCTCCTAAAATAGCTTAAAAAAAAAACAAACTAAAAACTACTTCCAAAAATATTCAGCTTTGATATTGATGAGTTTTTTGGGTTCATTGAGAACATGGTTGTTGTTCAATAATAAAATTAATCCTCAAAAATACAACTTGCCTAATAATTCTGCACTCCCTGTAATGCATTAAATGTTAGTTAATAAATGGAAAGCATTACCTTTTTTTTGGTATCATCATCAAAAATATCAACTTTATAATAACACTGGTTAAATCTTTGTACATGCTATATTGATTTTTTTTATTGCTATAAGAAAACTCATCATTAAGATAGTTTAATACTTAAAAAAAATAATTGAACGTGAACCCTAGACTCATGATTTCGAAATGAATATCCAATTTAATATTAAAAACTAGTCAATAATTTTAGCCTTCATGACTTATTTTAATATAAAAACTGTCTAGAAATCCAATTCTTTTCTTTGAAAAGTACTATTTTCAACTTTTTTACAACAATCACTCTTCAACAAGAAAAAAAAATTAATAATGCAAGAGGTTTCAGACATGATGTCAAAAACGTGTTGTGAATGAGTGAGTGTTTCAGTATATACCTTTAAGCTCTCTGTGCTGTTGTGTCGACTGCTATGGATGGGGCTGCTGTGTTGTGGGCTGTTGCTGAAACAGAGAGCGTCGAAACACAGCACACCTCCCACACAGTCACCCAACAAACACACCTGTACACACACAAAAATTCAACCAGAATCAGTGCAGCCTTTTTGCATGCAATCAACACTGTCAGGCAAATCTCAAGATTGCATAATGGTACTTCAATTTACAGTGTCGCCTGAAGTAAATAACACGTTTAATTAATCATACAGAAACATCACAGCTGCAACTCTGTCCTGTTTGATGCTGATGAACAGCTCTACGGTGAGCTCAAATAATGTATGGATGCTCAAGAAACAAACAAATCCACAGGTCTAATTATCTGAGTCAACAACAAGCAAGTCTATGCCACACTGCAAATGAGCTACAACACTATGCTTTGTCCAGATGAACCCCAAATTTTATGCAAAACCAGCTCTAATATTCTGTTCAGTCGCTATCTGAACGGTCCAACTCACTAGAGAGTGAACACTTGACACAGAGCTCATAAACTGTGGTCACCACTTCAGGAAATCCTTGTGCCTTCTAAATTGACAGGAGTGTGTTATTGGATTAATCATGTGAGACTATGGAGTAAGACGAGTGGAAAGACCCCCCTCCTTTTGGTCTGTTTTGAATGACTCATCACTGATGAGTCACTATCCCTGCCAGAGACCCACACACCCTTCCTATTCCCTCTCCGCACAGCATTTGCCTTCCTGATACTGATCTGGGCCTGTGTGGCCAATTCTTTTTTAGGCTTGGGACTAAAAATGGGGTCATTTTTATTGTTGTTTGGCTCCAAAAATGCACAGTAGTTCCCGCACAGTTTTTCTGTGCTGTTGTTTCCATTAAAGCTGTTTTTTCCTAAATAAAAGATAAGAAAGTCAATGTTATGTTAACACAAACCAAGCAAGCATCTAATTTACATAACAAGCAATAAAGAAAAATAGCTGAGGTAAATCACAGCATTACCAACTAGATAGATGACAGACAGACAGACAGACAGACAGACAGACAGACAGACAGACAGA
>CAIGQZ010000379.1:10942165-10975023 GCA_903798205.1 Danio tinwini
ATATATTTATAATATACATATAATATATATTTATTTATTTCTTTGATTTATCTTATATTTCTACATTTTTAATGAAGTCCTAAATAAAGTGATCAATAAATTGATCACTTTAAATAAATATGATCAGTAAATTGATGGTTACGTTTCTTGGTATATATTTCAAATGTAAATAATACATTTCCATGTCAATATATATAAACTATTTATTGATTAAATTTATATGAGATATGAGATGACATATCATGATATCAGATTTTTGTCATATCGCCCAGCCCTAATAGAAACTACAAAAAATAAAATAAAATCAACCAACAAGGAGACATGCTCCTTAAACTTGTTTGAAGGACACTAAATCCCAACAAGTTGACAATGAATAAAACCAATTTTCAGCTGAAAGGCAAGCAAACCACAGCAGGTCAAATAGGCATTGACTGAGCCCATTACTTGGTTTGATTTCAGCGTCATATCGTTTGACAAAATGTGAATCTCTGACACGAAAACCTGAACAAACCTGAGCCAGGATAACACCAAGGTGAGCTTATCCCTTCAGGCTGAAAACAAGGTCTGCATCATACAACAAATCTGTTATTTTGACACAAAATTATTACATAAACCATTAAAACAGTTTTCTCTTTGCTCCAATTACAAAAAACTTGTCAGACTCAGCAAGATTTTTAAGCACAATCATTTACTTCAGCATTGAGGTTTGTTCTGGTATCACATTTTCTTTTTGTGATTAATTGCTGAAGCTTTTGTTGTAATATACTGCATTATCATGATATTGACCTAAGTTGCAAAACAGATTACTTTAACATATATTACAATAACCAAAAAATACTTAGTGTATTGCTTATTTTTTATACATGTTCAGAGTGAATAAATGTGCAAAAACAAATGATTTCGTACAATATGTAAATACAGTCCCGTTAGTAAACAATAGTATTTGGATTAAAAAAAACTGTTAGAAATAACCATATTATAGGTATCTGCTAAAGTTAATTAGAAAAAACAACTAAATTTATTTATCTATCAACTGCATTTAATAAAACATTTATAACATTTGGTTTTAATGCATTATTAGACATTTACTAAGAAAAAACATCACCTAATATCAATAAATGCTTTAGTAGTTGTCATTATATTGAGTTAAATTAACTGATATTAACAAATGGAACCTTACTGAGCAGTTAACAAACCACAGACCTATAAATAGTCACAGAAGTTACAATGTAGTATAGTATATACAGTATATCTTTCAGTTCTAGTCACTTTACCTAAACAATTACAAATAAATACAAAGTGCTTCCATAGACTTGCATTACAAGAGAGCAAAAGCTTGTCTAATGGCAACAGTTGCTAAGGAAGGATTGGTCAATAATGTTTTTAAAGCATGAAGAGATGTAACACGAATCAGATCAAGGAGAGACTGACAAGGAGAACAGAGCGAAAGACGTGAGGTGAAATAGACTGAGATTGAAGGAGACAGATAGAGGATCCAGATATGCATTTAAAGTGGAGATAAACATGAATATGTTGCCAAAAATATCAGCTGGGTTGACAGTGGCTGCAGGCTGCCTTTAACTCGGCGATCGGTTGAGCTCACGCAGAGAAGTGAAGAGTATAACTCCACTAAAGAGAGATACAGATGATATCAATGAAATACTGCTCAGATCACACAGAGAAGCAGAACATGCAGGCGGAGTGACTGCATTGAAAAAGAGCGGAAAAAGCAGCTGGGAATGCTGGGAAATGCTGCAATTATGAAAAGAAGAAGATCTGTAAAAGCTAGTGGCTTAGCTGATAGAGTTCCTGGTGGATTCAGGGTTTAAATCAAATAGCTAGAGTACACTGTACATGATGCTTTATATTTAATTAAGATTTTAATCTAGTTTGCATGTTACAGAAAGTGAACGTTCAAATATAAAAAATAAACACTGAGTAACAAAATTGGTTATTTATTATTATTTTTTATTAACACATGAATAACATATACAAAACAATGCCAGAGGTGTACATAAAAAATGATGAAAACCATAATAGAGTTATATAAAAGTACAAAGACTCAATAGGTAAAACAAAATAAAATCAAATAACAAATTAAGAAAAAATATATTACAAATAATGTTAGGCCTTGCTAACTCACAATAACTTAAACGTGTCAAACAAATACACTGTTTTAACAGCTTTTTTGTTTGTACTCTACTTATTGGTATTTATATAAATATCTAGTTCTTTAAGTACCACTGAGAAAAGAGGTTTCCGACTGCTAAATGTATGTAATTTAATGTAATGTAATGTAATGTAATGTTAATTTATATAGCGCATTTATCATGTATAGCCATACACCCAAAGCACTTCACAGAATGAAGTGGTAGTCTCTCCACTCCACCCCCAGTGTGTAGCATCCACTTGGATGATGCCACGGCAGCCACAGGACAACGGCACCAGTGCACTCACCACACACCAGCTATTGGTGGAGTGAAGAGACAGTGATAAAGCCAATTTGGTAGATGGAGGATGATTGGGAGGCCATGATGGGAAAGGACCAGGACACCCTTACTCTTAACGAGAAGTATTATGGGATTTTTAAGGACCACAGAGAGTCAGGACCTCGGTTTACCGTCTCACCCGAAAGACGGCACTCACTGACAGTATAGTGTCCCCTTCACTATACTAAGGTTGTTAGGACTCACACAGACCCCCTGCTGGCTTAACTAACACCACTTCCAACAGAAACCTATTTTTCCCATGTGGTCACCCATCCAGGTTAGCTTCAGTGAGTAACCGGTCTTAGGCTGCAGGGTGATATGGCTGTATATGAAACTTGGAAAGTATAATCAAAAGATTGATAACATAAGCTTCATTTTCCAACTTCTTATCATAGTTCAAAAAGCCAAAAATGACATATTCATACAGTAAAATAAATGTAAAGCACATTATCATTCATATATTTAGATACTTTCTACCATAAACTTTTTGTAAACTGACAATGCCAGAAAATATAAGGTACTGTTTCCGGGTATAATGAACAGAATGAACAATTGACATCCATGTCTTCAATAAATCTGGTTAAAAATGCTTAACAGGGTTAATTTTGTATAGTGTCTTAAATGAGATTTCTTTGATTTTATTTGTAACTAGATATATTTATTAGGTAATACCCAAACTTTCCTCCAATCAATATTTTAAATAATTTTAGACCAATAGAAAATAACATATGATTTACTAACCAGTTCTTTTTGGAATAATACACTAGGTCTGGGTGATTTGGCCTACAATCTAAATCTTGATTATTTGAACATTTTAACTCGATTACGATTAATGAACGATTATTTTATTTATTTATTTTATGTTTTTGCCCTCGTAGTTCACTGATAAGTTTACAATTATTACATATATTGCATATTACAAGCAAGAAATTTTTGAATGAAGGGTGCTTAAATTGATTTGAAAATAAGGAAACACACTATCATCTATGATTATTTATTGAACATCAGCGTTGAACAACTGAAATTAAAACACACATTGCCTAAAGCGTGGCTCCCACTGTGGTCGCCGATATGAAACTGACCAATCACAAAGCTTTCACTATGTCTCGTTGAGATATTTAATTACATTTTTTTGAGTGGTGCACAGATATGCGGAGGCTGTGCCGGAACATACGCATGTGCTTGGCAGAAGCATAATATAATAATAATATAATAAGTATAAATCATAATATATTAAGTATAAATCAGCCTTAATAGAGCAGGGTCATGTGACTCCATACACGAAAAAGTAACTGAAAATTTGACCTGGAAAAAATAGATTGATCATTTTTGAATGTCGCCCAGCCCTATAATAGATACATGTTCTTATTATTATTCTTTTTGTTAAATAAAAAACAAATTTTTCCACAGAAAGTATCAGCAGGGTGAAGAAAAGATGCATTCTTCGAGTATGAAAGACCTCAACATAAAGAAACAACACTAAAAGAGAGCTCCAATTACAGAGGCATATTCCTTTGGCATTGCAGGAAAATCAAAGTATGAAAGAAATTCATTACATGTTTTTAAGTATCCTTGATTAGTCAACAACTGTCCTACCAAAAGAATCCCTTTATCAAACAATGTTTTCATGAATATACTTATTATTAATTTCATTAAATAAGAAAACAATGGGTGTGGCGTGTTTTTATTTCCAACCACAAGCTACCTTATTAGTGCTTGGATATAGTAAAGTCAGTATTTCATTCAGAAAGATACAGACACCTAACAGACACCTGCACCTTTCTGTTTGCTGTCAAAACTGACAGTTGGATGGACGTGGTTAAGTATGTTAGCCACGCCCAATACCTCAGACAGACGTAATCTGAGAATTTACCTGAAAACAAACAGGACGTGCATTTTCAGATTTAAATTTTAGATTACAAGGGCAAACCATTTTTTTTTTTGAATGACATGCACAGAATAATTGTTCACCACAAAATTTGCAATGTGAGCTAACAAAATCAATATGTTAGTTTTGATTTCATGTGTATTTTAAAGCAATTTTAGCTGTTTTTATAGATTTTTGGGGGGTTGAACTTGGAAAAAAACAGAACTTTTTTTTATATAATTTCTATTCAATGCAAAATTGTTAACCCCAACATTGCAGTGCATTATAAAAACAGTTCCACAGCTCTGTTCTATACAACTGCTCTTTACTGAAATAATAACCATGAGAGAAAATTTTACAATAAAAAAACATGAAATGAAAATGGAGGAAACAAGCAGAAATAATCATATTATTATTATAGTCATTTACAAACACAACTCAATTCCGCAGTTCTGGGTAGTATTAAATAGATTTCTTCTGTGGCGTTTGACTGAAGCAGTTACGGGCTGTCACTTTATTTTCAGACACAAAACAATAAGTTTGGTGTCACTGCCACATGCTAGAGCAGAGCGGACATTTCTGACCATCTGCTTGCCAGAGAAAAACACCTGGTTCTACCAAATCCCAGGTGCAGAATTCTAAAAATAGCAGACTCCAGCTTCTCATCAAATTTGCCAATATGTTCAGTAGAAATACATTCAACAATCTGACTTGACACTCACTCTGTCAGATAATGCAATACAAAGGCAGAATACCAACTCTCTTTCACAAGCACATACAAACAGTGATGCAGCAATCTTAAGAGGAAAGCTCACCCAAAAAATTTTAATTCACATTTATTCATCCTTAAATTGTTCCAAACTAATTTGAAGGCTTTGTTTTTGTTCTGTTGAACACAGATTAAGATATACAGAAGAATGGTTGAAACCTGTAACCACTGATTTTTTTTATAGCATTTGTTTTTCCATGTCAATAGTTACACGTCTCCAACATTCTTCAAAATATCTTCTGTTGTGTTCAACAGAACAAAACAACTCAAACTGATGTGGAACAAGTCAAGGGTGGGTAAAGGATGGCAGAACTATCCCTTTAATTTTTCTCAGCCATTTTTTAAAAGTAAATTGGCCCTTTTACTTTGACTTTTAAAATTAAATTTGAATCTATTAATTCAAAATATAAAGTAAAAACATTTCATTTAAGCTTTATGAAATTATGCTACATAAAAACATAAATGTACGTGAAAACAGAAAACAGGCGGAATAAAAATGTCAATTCACTCTGCCTGTAGGTGGCATTTATAAAGCAATATTAATAACTGCTTTTTCAGTTTAAAAAAAACATAAAAAATATGCTGTATGAAATATGTCCTCAACCACCACAAGTCTGGTGTCTGGGAAATATGTTTAAAACACAAATATATGATAATACATGTGAATATAGTAAGAAATAAATGTTATAGGCATCCTAGATAAATTTGTAACGAGAAATGTGCTATTGAATTGCACAAATGACTAACATCTGGAGAACCAGGTCATCCTTCTTACTGTTCATCTTAAACTTTTTAATGTTCCTGGTCAGAATAATAATTAGAATAATAATTATTCCAAGACCCAGACAGACTTAATATTCTTGCAGCAAGGGAACAATACAGAAGAAACACAAAAGGATTCATTCTGGTTGCTCAAAGGGCAGTCCTCTGAGGCCAGTTTTTACACAGGCATACAAACAGATGATGAGGCATTGTCTTTAATCAATGGTTCAAACATTTTGGTTGGTACAATCCGATATTGATTATATACTCAATTCCCTGTCAGCACAATACCTTTGCAACTGGCACATTCCAGCCATGCCACTGATTAAAAACTGAAGTTAAGAGTGTGATTGTATACAGAAACAGGTTTAGGTTTCATTAAATGTATAATATATAGAGTAAATATATGAACAATAAATTATTCAAATTAATTATGTAAGTAATTAGGGTCCCACTTTATATTAAGTTGCCTCAACTACAGTAACATGTACTTACACTGAAATTAATCATTTGTTACAAAGTACTTTGTGTAAATACATGTTTTTACATTGTAGTTATGATTGGTTATATCATAACATGCATGTATATAATCATACTATAATTAATTTCTGTAATTACACAGTTGACCATCTCTTACACCTTGATACCCTTAAACCCATTTATACCAAAACCTGTCCCTAACCCTGTTCCTAACCCGAACTGTATCCCACCTCAAGAGAACCAGTAGTGTTCTGCAATACATTGTGAACAGTTAGTACATTGTATTTATATTTTGATGCAAGTACATAGTAGTTAAGACCTCAATATAAAGTGGGACTGTAATTAGAGTACTGTTATTAGTTACTGTAATGTGATTTATCTTCTTCCCAAAACCATAGAGAAAATCATGGAATTAGCTATTGGCAAGTGTTAATGCTGGAAAATGAAATTAAATATGTTTTTTAAAATGTAATAAATATAATTATTAATAAAAAATACAATAAAAAACATAAATAACATTGTTCTGTAATTGTAAAAATAAGTAAATAAAGTAAAATCATGATATTAGAATTCTTTTTACTAAAGAAAAACAGTCACTTTTTAATTGAAACTATTTAATAATTTCAATTAAAATAAAATTATTTAAATAAAAAAAACGTTGTACTGTGCAATTTAAAAAAGTAAACTAAATAAATACATTGTGCTAGTTTAATGACCTAATCTACAAATAAAATGCAATTAAAAATAATAAAACTAAATGCACTAAAAGAAAAGAAACACAAACAAAAAAATTAAATAAAAAAGAAAGGATGATGTTGCTGAAGGGTTTTTTAAAAGTACATTAAACTAAACTAATATTTTTTTTAAGTTGTACTGTAGCCTTTAAAATAGATAAATAAAACACATGACGACAACGCATGATCCTAGTTTTTTTTACCATCCCCCGCCAAAAAAAGTTGAAAATAAAATAAATAAAACATTTAATAATAAAAATAATAACAACAACAATAATAATAATAAGTACAAAAATTTAAATAAAATATATTTACTTTATTCATATTATTCTCTCTTGAATTGATCAAAATCTAGTATCAGTGTCCTTCAACACAGGCAGATCCATCCAAGTCAATACAGCAATCTTGAACTCATCCCTCCTGCTGTGCCAATACGCTCTATCATCACCTTATTATGCCTTTTTCCTCTATCTGTCTCTCATTCTTTCTCTCTGCGGACTCATCTTCTTTGTTCCTCTACCTACTCAGTTTTTCTCCTGCTCTGGGCATTCCGTGGTTAAATGCAGAAAAGAAAAAAAGGCTGGAAAAAAGTAATTAAATGGGAATTAGCGTGGCAGGAGATTGTGCCTACAAGAGGCATATGTTTAAAAAAAACGACACCGGCAGAAGCGGGCATGGTGGAGAATACAGATGAGTTTTGTTGAAGTGTCTGGCTTCATCTGTGAGGAACCAAAAGAGACGTGCTCCTGTCAGCAGATGTCTCAAACAGATAACGTGCCGGTTTGATGTAGGCTGCGCTGCTTATTTTCTGCATTAATTAGTTGTCTATTTTAATTTATTCAGCCGGAGGTTCGAGGTCTAATCAGACGCCGGACTGCACAGAGTTGGCTTTTGTTGCAACGCGGCCATTAAGGTGATTAACATTTGAAAATTTGAGTGAAATGTAGAAGGAGAAGAGGAACAGAAGGTGAAATGTGTTTGTGTTGAAGTGCCAGGCAAACAGTCTGGGCTCTGAGATGCTGCATGGCTGATTCAAAATCCACATAGTGCGATCAGTGTTCAAGAGAAAGAATTAATTATTTTATTATTTTGATTATTAGTTGCTAGTCATTGTTGGTGGAATCTATAACAGGAAAAAAGCATTACATGATGTAACAAATCAATCAATAAATAAATAAAAATTTAACAAAATATATATTTTCTTTTCGTATTTCATTACAATATAATATATGTATAGCAGAAAAAGTATGGAAAATATATACAGTAGTTTACATGAACTTACATGAAAACAACTATATTGGGAACACAATGGTTAAAAATAAAGGTAAATAATGGTCCATTAGTTAATGCTAGTTAATGTATTTACTAACATAAACAATTAGTAATACATTTATTATAACTTTGTGAACGTTAAGTTAACCTTAAAGGGGTGGTCCACTACGATATCATATTTTAAACATTAGTTGATGTGGAATGTAGCTGTGTGAACATAACATCTCTGAATGTAAGACACTCAAAGTTTAATGCAAAGGGAGACATTGGCTTTTACAGAGTTAGTTTAGCAAAGCCTACAGCAAACAAAGTTTGAGGACTACAAAAAAATACATCCAGTTTAGCAAGATCACAAACGCTCAGGTTATGCACATTCACCACGCGCATGCACCCAGCACATCGAAGGGTCGTGGCCAGAGGCGCTGTAATGTTAAAGCAGTGAAAGCTAAAATGCCACCCAAATGGTGCTATTTCCACAGAGCTTGCTCTGTTTCTGTATTTGGGCTTCCAAATGACATGACACAATGAGAGAAGTGCTTACAATTTCATTTGAATTATGTTCCAGAGACTTATAAAAAAGGTATAGCACTAGCATTTGACAAAGAAGAACTTCCAGAATCTCTCCCAGTTCAGTGCTGGATTCAGCTAAAAACTCCTCCAACCGACGAAGCTGTGGATTGTGAGCCACAACCTGTAAGTATTTTTATTTGTTAAAATTGATCAATTACAGGCACAGTTTCCAGCATTAACGGTATGTTGTAGCGAGGATGTAAACCAAGATGTAAACAACATGAAATACTGTTTGGCACCGCTAAAAATTTTGCTACAAATTCAAATTTATCAGTCAAACCCCTGTACACAGCCACAATCTTCAGCAGCATGTGCATTATCTATAGGCTTGTTTCCACTGAGTGGTACAATACGGTACGGTTCGGGTCGGTACTGGTCACCTTTGTCAGGCTTGTGTTTCCACTACAAAGGGTATCCTTTTGTTGGGCGTGGTGTACTACAGAGAGTTTCAGTCGACATCATTCTCGCTCGAATAAATGTCTACAGTAAAGCTGTACAGGTCGTTCACATTATATGAGAAGCTCTTCTAACAAAACAGATGCTTTAAACAAATTTATACTTGTTTATAACTAACATTTCTATGAACATGATTTGATTATAACTGCAGATCAATGACAGTGTGACAGTGTTACAGCCTACTGCAACATATATGAACACATACAGACCCTTACAGTCTCCGATATGTTACTACTTGCAGATAAACTACACACAGCATACATTAAGTCCTTATTTGAGTTAAAAAACAACACGCAACATATACAGTAGCCCACAGTCGGAGCTAACCTCTCACCTGTATCTTTAATCTTCACCAGCACATGTAGCCTCTGTTAGAGAGTAATTCCGTCATTCCGAGTTCATAATAGTCCAGAAGGTGATGATAAACATGGCAGTTTGTTCATGATTTGTTCATGGCAGATTGTTCAGGTTGCTGAAACTATTTGCTCCTGTGTTTTGTTGGGCTTCTCCTTTTTTCCGCGCTTCATTCTCGCATTTGTCCTTTTCTTTTCTGAATGGATGAGATGTCGAAGACGCTTCATTAATCACAAACATGTTATTGTCATCAGCTCAAAAAGTTTGTTATATTAAATCTAGATGCGATTGCGCTTTTAGACTTTTAGACGGCCTTGTAAAACAACAACAGGACACGGCAAATTCTTGGCTTTGTGGCTGTTCATCAAGACAACGGCAAGGTTTGTTTTGAGCCCGAGTCATCCATTACTCCTTTAAAAATATGAACTGAAATAAAAAACTTAATTAAAAACAAAAAAAAGATGAAACAAAATATGAAATGCTTTGACAAGTAACTCAAATCTTTTTAATTCTAGATAGCCACAAAACCTTTGCTAGTATCTAAATAACACAAAGTTGCTGTATGTCTTCCAATTATTTCATTGTTCATTTGCAAAGTTCAGAAAAAGTTAAGAAACCTAACCTAAAAGAAGGCATAAAAGCTTTAACAATTGTAATCAATTCCAATGAAACTACCATATATGGTGCTGAGCTCTGCCAACTGCCATTTTTTACTCTTCTACGACATAAACAAATACAATACTGCAAAATAATGCACACATACATAATCAAGACAATTAACCAATGGACCAAACCAAACAGTAATTACTTAAAACAATAAATTAGCAAAAACAAACACCTATTCCCAGAGCTGCTGCATGGGGACGGACTGATTCCCCAAACGTGTCATTACAGGTATGACAAAAGTCTCCAAATCCCTAAAGTGTGTGGTGTGGCTCCTGTTGTCAGTCACGCATATGATTCCTTAAATAATCCTTAAACAATCAGGCTGTCGATTAGGTCGTCAATCAGCCAGTCCTTAGGGAAAGCATTCCCGATCTTCAGATCAGAGATTGATGAGATTTCTACCTGTGAGGGACTGCAATTAACTGGAGTGTCTGCTTTAAAAAGCTTTAATGAGTCCCTATTAAATTGATTTATAGAATCATTATCACCTTGCTATGAATAGTAAAAAAAATGGTAGCATGGATAATACATCAGACTTTTAAGAAAAAAACTACTGCTTTCGCTTTGAGGAATCAGCTGGAATAAAAGCAAACCCTCAACCTCAGAGTTAGAAGCTGGTCAAGTAGAGCAGGACGCAGAGAGCTTGTTTGATGAAAAGCCAGACGCTATTCAGAGACAAAAAATATATAGATACGTTTATAAATGGTGGATTTTACACAATTAGACATCAATGTACTTGACATAAAGAGACACCAACATAGCTCTGGCTCCTTTTTAATGCAGAAAAAGTATATGTGTATTTGATAGAAGTGTCTACCATTCAAGCAGCATTACTGTGGTATGTATGATGCACCAGTCAAGTACTTAGAGATACTATTAAAGTCTTAATCCAGTAAAAGAATTAAGTTGTCAATTTTACTTAAAATGATAAAACATAGGGCTCCATGGTGGCTCAGTGTTTAGCACTGTCGCCTCACAGCAAGAAAGTCACTGGTTTGAGTCTCGGCTGGGTCAGTTGGCATTTCTGTGTGGAGTTTGCATGTTCTCCCTGTGTTGGCGTGGGTTTCCTCCACAGTCCAATAACATGCGGAATAGGTGAATTGAATAAACTAAATTGGACATAGTGCATGTGTGTGAATGAGTGTGTACGGATGTTTCCCAGTACTGGGTTGCAGCTGAAAGGGCATACGCTGTGTAAAACATAGGTTGGATAAATTGGTGGTTCATTCCACTATGGCGACCCCTGATGAATAAAGGGACTGAGCTGAATGAAAATAAATAAATGATAAAACATATATATATATCATTTACTCACCCTTACTTGTTCCAAAATCATTTTTTTTCTCCTGTTAAACACAAAGTAAAGACATTTTGAAGAATGTTAAAAACTAGTACTTACTGACTTCCATAGTAGGAAAACAAAATGTTATAGAAGTCAATGTCTACCAGTTTTAAACTTTGTTCAAAATATTTCTTGTGTTGAACATCATGAACATCATATGTGGAATAAGTGAAGGGTATACTACAGAATTTTAGCCCTGATTTTTACTCACTGATCGGCGACAAAGGGATGAAATCAGCGACAAAAGGATGAAAACGGAGCCAAATACTCGCTCGTTCAATTAAAAATTACGTAAATGATCAAAGATGCAACCTTAGAGAATCATTAACGTGTTAAGAGATGCCAGTTATATATTTGCCATTTCGCATTAGACCCATTCTAAATGTTCTTATTGGTTGAGATGTATGATGACGTCCATCCCAAGCCAGTAATGTTCAAAATCCTACTCCTCCTGTGCTCAAAAAAATGACTTTTGCTGCTTGTTCAAACTCCTTATTTACAATGCGGTGAAACAACACAATTCTTAAGGTTCAATCCACTTAAATTTGTAAAAAATTATTAATTTAACTTAATCCATTTGTGTTGTGAAAACATGAAGAAATTATGTGGAAAACAGCATTTTTTTACAGAATGTGACCCATTGTTTGACTATGTGTGTATTCAGAGCCAGTGAGTAATAGACTTTTAAGATGATTCTAAATAATAATAGAAACGGCATTTAAAACATTGTGAATATCCAAGTTTTTATAACCAAAATGTCAATTTTTACTGAGCTCTAACCGATACATTCTCAGACTGCTGTCTCCATAAAGTCAATTTTCATGACAGGAGCACATCTATGATGCCTCAAATTTTTGCCTGCACAGAAGACTAGACTGAATGTCAAAAGTTCTGACAGCAAATTATAATATTTGAGGGATGGGGCTACAGTATGTCAGTGTTGGCCAGGGACCTACTGCTGTCACTCAAGCGTTTCAGAATTGCACACGAATCAATCAAGAAAACAGCTATTTTATTTCACGACAGGATCAGACAGCATCCAGACGGCACTGCTGGCTGGAATCTGGACAAGAGGACCTCCCGCTGGCTGCATGTGAACATAGATTCAGCTCTGTTTTCTAATTAACATCAGTCTTTAGCACACCAGGTAGAAAGACCCCTATTTGACAGGCTAATTAATCTGGAAGCCTTGAGTGCCCACAGACTTCAGTGAACCTGCAACACTTAATCCTGTCAATAGAACGTCTCAGCTGTAACAGACGACAGTAACACTGGGATTCAATATAATTAACGCTAAGTTTAGAAACAGAAAATTTCCACTTGAAGAAAGGACCAGGGAAGTATCACTGCTGAACAATGTGGGTAATTATAATGACAATATTAATCAATAATCAATCAATCAGTTTATCAATCTAGTGTGCCAATATATTTTACTTAATTCTCAGTATGTTGAGATGTGCCTAAATATATTTAATATACCTAAATATATACATTTTGTCATGATCATAAGCAATCTAGCAGTTTCAGATCGCTGGAGAACTACAAATCTACCACTGATAAGAACTACAAATTCCATCATGCACCTCACACACACCAGTTCTCTCCCAGATTGCACACACACCTAGAAGCTCATGATGGACTAATTAGATGGAACATATAAACAGCACGCACGCACACACAATGTACCTGTTTGCTCCTATTATGGACAATTGCCTGCCTGACTACTCTTGTCAATTAAGACTCTGCATTTGGATCCTCAACTCCATTGTCAGAACCGCTTTATAACATATTTACTATTTTCCAAAAATATATTTTACCTTAAAAAATAATAAATTAAACATTTCAACCATTCCAAGTTGATGAATACACTGCAAAAATGTAAATGACAAAAAGACAACACAACAAACATTGTTGCTTGTTTTAAAAAGTGAATAAATTTTCAACTACATATTTTTTTTTAAGTTTAACTTCACATTTTTATTTAGAAAAGTCCATTTGATTCAACAAAAAAGATAGCAAGACTTTTTACAGAGTACGAGTACTTGAATGACGAAACAAGGAAGAACTGTGAAACTACATTGTTAAATAAATAAACAAACATGCATAATGGCTACATATTTTTAACCTATTTAAATAAAATATATATATTCAGTTTTTCTAATTAACAATTTCACATTTAATACAATGTCATTTGCTGTTTCTTTAGAACATAGGTCTCAAACTCAATTCCTGGAGAGCTGCAGCTCTGCACAGTTTTGCTCCAACCCTAATCAAACACAGCTGATCCAACTAATCAAGGTGTTCAAGACAGGTTTGAGTTGGAGGTGAAGCTGTGGAGAGCTGCAGCCCTCCAGGAATTGAGTTTGAGACCTTTGCTTTAGAGTGTTTTTTTTTTTTTGTAAAATTTAGAAGCAGTTTCTAAGTGTAAATTGTGTATACATAATTATTTTCAATTTGCATTAAACGTTATTTTAAATTTAACTTTTTAATATAGGTTGACCACACATAAACTTATTTTTGTTAACTTAGACTCAACAATGTTTGAATTCACTTTAATGTAATTAATGTAAATAGGGCAGCAATGATCAGAAACGTAATGGCCAATTAAAATGCATCAAAAATCAATACAATGCAGTATTTACAATCTTGCATCATATTTCACATCATTTTTTGCTGGTAATTTTTGCTTTGCTCTGACTTTTTCAGGGTTAATTATTGTAATCTGATTGCAACAGAGAAATACTGGGAAATCTCTGTAGACTAATGGCATTTCATGTCATTCAGCCTCATAATCTTAAAATGGGAGCAAAATTGTTTTGTCATCATTTTAGACATTATGCTAGAGAAACATTCAAATACTAGCTCTAAAGTGACATTGGTGAAGTAGCAACGGTGTCTGCTGTTCTGACATTAGCTGCAGATGTGAATGAATGGTGGAAGAAAGTAGTTCCTCTTACAAAGGGGTTTTGAGACTCTCCGTATTTGATTTCTTTTTAATGCACACGATTATGCTGACGAACTGTTGTATAAACGCAATATCACACTCGTAGCAGTGCAATATGGCTGTATATTGTCACTGGTGGGACACTAAGGCAACAACACTTCTAAACATCTACTAAAATTCTATTCTAGTAATTTCACAAGTTTTAAACTAATCTAAATGCAAACTTTTAATCAAGCAATATTGAGCAGTCTGAGTATTAACAAAATGATTCTCATTTCACGCACACATGGACCTGCAAGTTCAATTAATATTCTATTTTTCAGAATAATGAGTGCATTTCTTTTGAATTGAGTCACAGTATTAATCACAGCCCTGGTCTAGATAGAAGCGTTTCCGCATGATGAGCAATTTCACTAAAGGGACTGCCTAACGCTAACATCGCTTTCATCTTGCAGTAAGAAGCATTCAGTCTCTTGAAAACTAAGCGGATAGGGGTTTTGGCGGGGTCAACGCCTGCCTCTCACTTAGCTCATTTATCGCTCTGTCAGCTTTAGTCCCCTTGCCCCTGAGTGTCATCCAAAAAAAATAATCATATTTCACATGGGAAACAAAAAATATATGAGAAAAGGTCACGTGCATAATTGAGGTGAAAGGTAAAATATCCTGAGCAACGCTAACATGTGCATTCTGAGGCAAAGCGCCATTTTCCTTGAAAACAGGACAAGAAATAGCTCAGAACTCAATAATATATGAGAATGTCATATTTTTTATGGGAATTGACATTTGGATGCATGTGAGAGGTTTTATACAGTGGCTTTACATCACTCGCATCACTCAATATGGACAAGTAAATCGATACGTAATTGCTGTGTAATTGCATATGCCACAGGCAATAAATCACAGGAGAGAAATATTGTATACATAAATTCGATTTGGAAGTATCAACTACTTCATGAGCAAACCCTGCAGAACTATACAATATCCTACTGATATAGAATGGTTTGTTCAAATGGTAAAAATAACACAGGGAAATAAAACTGAGCAGAATTCATCTCAGCATTTACCATCTAGCTAATCACTGATACTGTTTCTTACATTTTGTTTTTAAATGAAAACATTTTATACACTTTAAACATTTATACACATTTATTACAGTATATTCTACAGAATACACAAAAAATATTTTTATGTCACCTGAACAAGTTATAGGCCCAGTAGGTGATTGTCTTCAGAAACATGCTTTGTTGTGCTGGTTGAAAGTCTCTTCACATTCCAATAGTAATGATTAAGGTAAATGATCGAAATGTATTTATATGTATTTTTATATTATGGGTAAGGCATAAAACAAAAAAAACATTCATCCAATTAAATATTGTCGGGCCCATAATTCTGATAAGTAGCCCAAACTGTCTGTCAGAAAATGTAGATATGAACAACTGCGAGTGACAGCGCTAAAAACAAATGCTGAAACAAAACTTTATCAAATCCAGAATCAATATTGGAGTTACTTTTGCATGCTGAAGGAAGGACGACACCATGGCTGAGGTTTTTTTTTTTAGACAGGTAATGTTATGTTTTAAAACTATTTTAGTCACTCAAAGCTGATGTAGATTGTGTTACTTTACGAATGGGTTATATGCATGAAAGTGTTGTTCAGCCACTTAAATCTTCCTGTGAAAGATTGATGTGACTATTTTCAATTTCATAAGGACCTTTTACAGCATCGATAATGTAGATTTTAGTTTAACAACAAAACATAAGTAAAATAGTGCTACTGCATCTAGTCTGCTTTACTGAGGCAAAGAGCATAGAATCACTAAGAGGCGACAATCTAGTGCGATTTGGGAAACAGCCACTAGATGGCGCGGCAGCCATTTTGGAATGAAAATTCCAATAGAACAACAGCATATTATAAGTCTGTAAAATAAACTATTAAAAGTGTTGATGATTGTGATAGTAAGTGTTGTATTGTCGTCTTTTTGGTTGTATCTCAGCTTTAATGCGCTTTTTAAATAAATAAATAAAAAACAAAGCAGCTGCTTGCCATCGCGACAGCAATAAGATCCAATGGACAGCCGACCGCTTTCACTCTAAAATGTCGGAATCCTGGGCTGTTGCTGGGCGCTGCTATTGCAATGGAACGTTCTATTGCGTGTCGCCTCTTGGTCATTCTAAGCTCTTTGACTGAGGTGAAGTTGGCTTTATATTCACATTGGTTCATTTTTGAACGGTGACAACCTGTGACACGCTCCCTTTACAGTTAACCATGCTACTTTGAATATTCGGTCTGAAATAGCATGCAAGTATGGCTTAGTAATAAGTGTAATTCCTGCAGCCCACCAGCCAACCACTAAACATACTGTAGTCACTTTAGGTCAAATCCTGTGAGAGAGTGAGACTGATGAGAGAGTAATGACAAGTTTTGCTTGCTAACTACATGACTGAAAACATGCTAGATATAATATAGTTTTCATTCAGAATTGTAGTATTATAAAGTACTATAAAGTTTTCTCACTGGCGAATGACATGATCTAGTGGGTGTCAGTCATATTTAATGTGCGCATTCGCAATTTTAAGAGACTTTGGATGACAGTGGAGGAACTGTATTTGAAAGATATTATGCTAACCGGTTAGCATTTAGGCAGATCACCTACTGCACCTTTTACCAATAGTTACAGTGCTTCCCAAAGGTTTGAAATATACTTGCAGTGGTATCCGGATTAAAACATACCTTCTACCCACATCACATAAATAGTTATATTAATATAATAAACTGTATGCGACAAACAAAATATTATTTTATTTTATATATTAAACTGTATAAACTGTTTCTTTCCAATGGGTTAAAGTAAATAAAAAAATGTAAAAGAAATTTACTATTTCTCATACTTTTTTGCTATTCAGGAGCCATGTTCACCCACTGACAGGTAAAATCTGCTTCTCTAGATGTCTCTTTCAAGTTCAGGTTGCTTTATTGAAGTGACATTTTGTACAGTATTGCCAAAGCATTTTAGATGTATAAAATATGCAATATATTGACATCATCAAATTAATAAAATATACAGCAAATGAAAAATAAATCACAGAAAAAAAGGAATACAAATAATCATATAATCATCAAATAACTCAAATAATTATAATAATTACAAAAATAAAATGTGTAGATTATTTAAATAAGTCAAATGAGTTGATTACCCATTTTTAATGCTGTACAAATATTTTGCAGCTAATTTATATTTCGTCCACCCTCGTAATTTCGTCCTCTCTGAGTATTTAGTATTCAGTTTTTCTGAGACTTTAGAGTAAATGATTTATTATTTAATGTTTATCTCACTCTCGCAATTGTGTGCATACAATTAACGACAGCTTTAGAAAGCGAGAAAGCAAAAGCAAAAGATAAATCCTGGACTATTTGGTATATTTAGAAACCCCGGCTGAATTCAAAAAGACGCATCTCTGTACATCTGCAGAGCACGTGAGACTCCATGTGGGAGTTTTGACCGTTCTCATGCAGTACAAAACGCAGGCACGTAGCCAGGTTCAGAAGACCCACCCCTCACCAACAAAGGTCTATAATTTGTCCCATACATGAGCTCATTTGTGCAATAGTGACTGCTATGCCATCCTAAATAGTGAAAATAACCCATCAAAAAATGCTTAAAGTCGGAATCCTCTGTTGGCTGTCGCTTCAGTGTGACTTCAGCCAATCAGTTTTGGCCAATGCTAACAAAAATTTTCATTTTACAATCTGCTATAAGTGGCATCATCTTTCATTAATTAATTGTTTTTAAACAGAAAAAAAACATTTTACAGGTAACTTTCATTCTAAATCTTGGACTTTATTCTTAAAACATAAAATTAGCAATAAAAAGGTGTGAAACACCAAATGAGATTGATTGGAATACTATTTTGCCTATTATTGTTATCCATGAATTTTTAAATGTACTTTTTTAAAAACAAGAGAGGCTAGAAAAATTGTGAAACTCTACATTATTATTATTATTATTTTATTATTATTATTATTATTATTATTATTATTATTATTATTGTTGTTGTTGTTGTTGTTGTTGTTGTTGTAATTATTATTATGTTTTAATTGCTTTTTTATTCAAATGGACAAATTCTGCCTGAGGAAAGTTGAATGTGCTGGTCAGTTTGTTATTTGCCTAATAAATGACAATAGATAATAATAAAAAAATTCTAGTGATATGTGATGTAATTTGTATTTTAAAAATAAGTATTATTTCACATGTCTTCATTATAAATCTTTAGGAAATATATTTGGTAAATCAAAAAGTGTGGTTATGATGACCATCCAACAAACTAATTCAGCTAAAAATAGTGCTTAAAATGTCACTAAAACGCAGTATTTAAATCTCATAACTAAATAGAAAATGAGGCGTATAACTGCAAAAAGGGTCACTTTTTACGAAAAAAGAACCACCCCTTTCAGCAGGCTGGCTACGGGTCTGAAACGAATAAACGAGAGAAGATTTTCCACTACATAATCGATCGTGGATGTTTGGTTATAGTGGGCAGATGAAAAAAAAATGTAAAAGGATGATAATAATACAAAAAAGTGTCACTAAATATACTTGGGTGGCCGTTACTATACCTAAGCGGCCCACCCAAGTAAAGTCTGTGTGGGAAACACGGAGTTAAAATAAGCAGATCAAATGATAAATATACCACAAGAAATACATCTAAGCAGTATTAGCATCAATCTAAAAGCCTCATTGTATTTCACGTGTGTATTGACCTTTACACAAAGAAACTGGGATATTAACAAATGAAAAACGAAGCCTGAAAGCATCTTCAAAAGGAGAATTTTTGTGGCTCCAATCAGTGAAAAAGCAAATAATCGTTAAAGTTTTTACTTTGCTAATGACTCATGCTAGCTAACTCTTACCATTGCGAGAATAGACTAGATAAGAACAAAGAGTCCGAAAAATCAATGGAGACAGCTGAGACATGTTGCCGCTTAATGAAGCCTGACGTCTGCTTCCTCTGTTTTCATGGTGAAATGAAAAATTACAGATTTGTTTGGCAAGCAGCTGGTTGAACAATTTTTGTGACATGGGTGGTTAATGTAAAACATAATGAGATGTGTTATGAAATGCCATTTTGGATTATAGTCTCCTTTGTTCTCGATGATATGGACCAGTGATGTGCATTTGGGTCATTCTGACTCCTCGAGTACTCAGGGTGTGTCGCTGCTCTCTATTGTCTTCGGTTATCATCTTTCACTGTGGTTTTTACAGCATCTGTAGCATTTTTACACAAACTGACCACCAACCCGCAATTATTTTTGCAATCAACTGCACAAAAGTGTGGGATCTCATAGGATACATGGGTTCTGCCTTTATAAATGACTTTTAAAAAAGAAGGTATCTTGGTTAAAAAGATGAGACACAATCATTTTACCTGAACTTATCCATGATTTGTTGCCTACACATTGTCTTTCAGCCAGTTACTTCCGTGCTACTGTATGTTTACATTAGCAGAACTTTTAACAACAATGCTAAATTCATCACAGAATCCAAATGTTTATACCCCCCAAAACACCAAAAATGACCAACAACCAAAATCTAAGCGCAAACTTTTAATCAAGCAATATTGAGCAGTCTGAGCATTACCAAAAAAATTCTCATTTCACGCACACATGAACCTGCAAGTACAATTAATATTCTATTTTTCAGAATAATGAGTGCATTTCTTTTGAATTGAGTCACAGTATTAATCACAGCCCTTGTCAAAAATGACCTACAACCATAGAAGCAACACTACAAATCACTCCAAGTCCAAAATTCTCACAATTAACCCATGCCATTAGCCTCAGGCCTTGTATTAAGATGTTTTTGTTGATCTGATCACAAGTGAATAAAAAAAAAGACACATTACCATTGACACCTGTCATTTAAAATGTCTCTCTTTTGTCAACTTTCAACCACTTTTAATCACTTCTGTACTGAGGAAGGTTGTTTGGGCTTTCTCTGATCTTTCAATCTAATACTGCCAAAGCTAGTATAATATTTTTATATTGTACAATAAAAAAATGATTAAAAGCACCAGATCAATTAAAGATGCTTTATGAACAGGCTATTTTATGCTATGATTAATAAAATTAAAGATAATTCATTTCTCTTTTTACCAATCAACTCTTATTAGGCCTATAGACACTTTGTTCTCTTTTACAGGTTTAATGTGTACATTTTATGCCTTAATTGCTGTCCTTGCTTCACAGCAGCTAAAAGATGTCCACAGATGTAGCATGAGCCATGGGCTTTTCATTGCATCCAATTTTTTTTAGCTGCTGTGATCCATACGAATATCACAAGTTCACTGAAACCTGCCTGGAAAATTCAAGAGTTTACACTTAGCTGATGATTGATTATAAAGCAAGTTTGGCATGCTGTCCCGGGAGAGAGCCCTGAGCTCATAAGATCCTCGAGCTCGGGGCTCCCTCCCGTTAGCAGGGCAAGAAGGGAGTTTGAGCTCAGGTAGGTGTTGAGAACTTCCCTGCTTATTTATGGCTAATGGCAATTAGGGATTGCTGATTAAGAGCTCATCGATGGTGCCAACTTGGTTTGGTCAATTCACCTATGTCTCATGTCTTTGGACTGTGGAAGGAACTGAGTGGAAACCCACTCGAGCACGGGGAAAACATGTAAACTCTGCACAGAAATGTCTACTGGCCAAGTAAGGACTTGAACCAGTGACATTCATGCTGTGAGGCAACAGTGCTAACCGCTGGGCCGCCATGCCGCCCTTTCAAGGAAAAGGGAGGAGGAGTAGGGGTGGAACGGGGGATTTGTCAAGATGAAGATAACTAAGGTAAGAAACTCTGGTTATTTATAGTGAGTTTGGAATCATTCGACTGGTGAATCATGCTAATGCAGGACCAGCCATGGTCAATCATAAGCGTGTGATCCTCTCGAAATTAGTTTATAAATAAACTTCACTTAAAAAACAAAAACTGTTAAAAATGATGTAACTATTCAAATAACTTGAATATTTAACGTTATAACCTGAACATACTAGTTGCAATAAACAGTAGTTTATATTTTCTTTTAGTAAAGAAATAATGGATTCATAGGATTTATAAATTCTAAAATTATCTGCAAAATGTTGTTTATATATGTTGAATTATTTTTCCAATATTTGCAATATTAACAAATTGCATCATTTGTAACTTCTTTGTCTGTTTTATTTTCTGTAAAACTGCTACTGTCCATTACATGTCCACACTAAATGGCTTTAACAGATGTAATTAAGGGATTAAATGCAACATCCTTAACTTATTCTCCTAGGTAAGGACAAATCACCACTTAAGTTTCATACTATGGGGGGAAATGTGCTTATTGTAATGGCACAGTTATATAAAGATTAAAGCATCAGAATTGGTACTCAGTATTATCCAATTACCACGACAAGAAATTGGCACTCAGTACTGGCTGCAAAAACCCTAATCTTAGCATCCCTATCTTTTGCTTTTATTACATTTGTTTAACAACAATTTTAGAACATTGAAAGTAACTAAATGACGTGCCTTTGAATAACATGATTATGCAAAGAATCAGCAAGTGATGAAAAGATTGATCATGCAACACCATCCAAAGTTTCTGAGGCTAAAATTGTGTCCCTGAATGTGACTTTGAATAGAATTATAAATGCCATTTTGGACTATAGTCTCCTTTGTTCTCGATAATTTGGGCCAGAGATGTGCATTTGGGTCATTCTGACTCCTCGAGTACTCAGGGTGTGTCGCTGCTCTCTATTGTCTTCGGTTATCATGTTTTACTGTGGTTTTTACAGCATCTGTAGCATTTTTACACAAACTGACCACCAACCAGCAATTATGTTTGCAATCCACTGCACAAAAGTGTGGGATCTCATAGGATACAGTACATCCATTCTGCCATCATAAATCACTTTTAAAAAAAGAAGGTATCTTGGTTAAAGAGATGAGACACAATCATTTTATCTAAAATTATCCATGACTTGTTGCCTACACATTCTCTTTCAGCCAGTGTGACTTCCATGCTACTGTATGTTTACAGCACAACTTTTAACACCAATGCCTAATTCATCACAGAATTCAAATGTTCAAAGCCCCCAAAACACCAAATCTGACCAACAACCAAAATCTAAGCGCAAACTTTTAATCAAGCAGTCTGAGCATTAACAAAAAAATACTCATTTCACACACACATGAACCTGCAAGTACAATTAATATTCTTATTTTTATTTCCTCCTCAAAAGTGACCTACAACCATAGAAGCAACACTACAAATCACTTCAAGTCCAAAATTCTCACAATTAACCCATGCCATTAGCCTCAGGCCTTGTATTAAGATGGCTTTTGTTGATCTGATCACAAGTGAATGAAAAAGACACATTACCATTCACACTTGTCATTTAACATCATCCAAAGTATTTGAGGCTAAAATCGTGTCCCGGAATGTGACTTTGAATAGAATAGAATAATTTAAAAGCACATTAAAGACTTTACCCATGAAATAAAGCATTCACAAAGCTGTTCAGGGGAACTGCATGAGATCTGCTGAAAGATTAAACATATCAAGACCGGTAAGAGAACATTCTACTTCATACATTTTTTTCACCTCCAATACAAATCTTTACATGATCAATAAAAAAAAGTTTACATCTTGTATCTCCAGTATGCTTCTACATCGTGTCTTGCTTTGTTTATAAATGAGCTCAGCAGGCGATCTTTAGCGGCTGATCGAATGCATTCAACCATGTGTGCATTAACACTTAAAGAGCAATCTGGTTGAATGCATTCTCAACAAACTCTGCATGTGCTTGAAAGTGTACATTTCACACCTGTAATTAGCATTGTGCACTTGTGACTGGATCGACAAAACCCCTTCTTAATACCAGGTGTAAACAGGGTCTCAGATATATAGTACCTTCACTCAGCTGTCAATCGTCATGTTTCATATACATAATCCATGAAATTTAACAGGCAAGACCAACTGATGCCAGGAATCATCACCTTTCTTACCCTGTGTTTGGTCGATGTGTCCCATTGTTTCAATCTGCTCAACGAGATCATTTGAGTTCCACTGACTCATCCCCAAAAGCATGGCTGTCTTCCCCTCCAGCACCTCTGAAAGACAGAACACACAAACACACACTTAATGACACATGCAATCAATCAGGATACTGCAGACAATGTTATACTGGATTCAGCTCAGTAAAACCACATGTAATGCAGCACTATATCAAAGACTATTAAGATTCATTAAATTATCTTTAAATGCAGCTCAAGTCATAAAAGTGATGTCCGACTAATGAGCACAGAGCTCATCAGCCACTCCGCGGGTCCTTGTGAAACAGTTTGAGTGCTTGATGGAGGACTCGGCTGTGTGGTTCACTGCATGTGACAGCGAGCTGCAAGCCCATTGCCGTGTCGTATATTGGTGGGCTGATGTTTGAGTGTGGAAGAGAGGTTGTGACAGGGCTCTGTCAGACCTGCTTGTTCACATCACCCACTCAACCGAATGGCCATTGATTGTCATATGCTATTTGCTAGACGGCCAGTTTAACCTTTTTTTGTGTTGCCAACACAAACAAGAGTGGACAAACACTTTTTTTTCCACTAAGGTTTCCATTGGTTCTTTGTTTTCAACACCCAAAGCACAGGCTCTGAAAATGGAAAAGTAGGTGCGTTTGACTTGAATGATGACTGCAGGTGGTGGTCAGATTAGCCGAGTGCAGTCGGACACCCTGAATTCTTATTGTTGATTATGGTGTAATCACTGATTAATGATGATCACATTATATAAAAAATCTGTAAGTCTGATATTTGAGTTATCTCATAAAAAATTATTATCTCAGTATTAGGCATGGGACAATAACCCTTTTCAAGGTTTACCACAGTTTGGGGTCAAGGCTTTAAAACTGATCTGTTATACCGTTCCTATGGTATATGTAAGTGTTTTTACATGTTTTGTTTTTTTTTCATTTTTTACAAATATTTTATTTAGTTTTTAGGGCAAGAGTATCTGCAGCTGAAAAGAAGCCTCGATTGAGGAAACAAAACAAAATCGCTTATACCTGTACACCAACATCCAAGCAGGCTCTGGACCTGACCAGTGCAGTGGCTTACTTTATATCAAAAGAAAAGAAAGATATCTAAAGATGCCTTTTCAAGTTGTAAAGAAATCAGTTTTTTTTTAACTAATGAAGACAGCAGAAGTCAACTATTTATTTAAATTATTCAGCCTTTGTTTACTGTTCCAAAACAATTTGGCCTAAAATCTAATATGATTAATTGAACATTTTAACTCGATTATGATTAATAAACAATTATTTTATTTATTTAATTTATTTATATAGTTGACTAAGAAGTTTTGTTCGGTAAATATGCTCACATATCACAAGTGAGAGATTTCTGAATGAAGGGTGCATTACTTGATTTGAAAATAATTGAAGGAAACACACTACATATGAATTATTATTAAAGATCAATGTTGAACAACTGAATTTAAAACACACATTGCCTAAACCCAACAGTCACTTTTTACTCAGAAAAAAGTGAAAATGAATTACTTTTGGAAACAAAATAAATTATTATTTGATAATGAAAGTAGAAAATAAGCAGTATCTCGTCTAAATAAAATTAACTAAAACTAAAAGTCTTGTATATGCTGTAAATAATATTTTAAACAGTGCATTTTTTGCATCTTTTGTAAACAATTATTTTAATGTAAATAGTCATTTTAACATAATGGATAATATGCCATCTTAAGGCATCTCTGGTGCAGCGTCTAATCATCATCAATGTAGTGCAAAGGCTCAAGAATGCCTCCATCGTTCTACTTGACCAAAGATCAGATGTGGCTGCAAAGTGGCTGCAGAAGTAGAAATCAGCCACAGCCTTTAACAGAGTAAGGTCACGTGACATGTAGGGAAAGTAATTGAAAATATCCTACTGGAAAAGTGTGATCGATAATAGGTTTTGAATGTCGATTACTTTTCGTTTAATCGCCCAGCCCCATTTCAAAATATTTTAAATATTTCTTGAATTAAAATATTTTGTGTTAAATGTAAGGAACAGTTGTTTTTTTTTACCCAGCCATTTAAAAAATATATATATATATATTTTAGAACAGCAATCACAATACCGTGACGCCATGACCATGTAATTTTTTTTCAAGGTTATCATACTGGCAGAAACTTTTACCAGCCTATGCCTACTAAATATGCTATGCAGCTGAATACAGTAAAGGGTTTTTTTTAAAAAAAAGGTTAAAAATAAACCTACACATACAATCTAGTTTATATAAACATTAATTTAAAAAAGTGATTAATTGCAATAAAAATTTAGCAAGCTGTTAATAAACATTAGATGGCGAGTTAATTGTTTTGAAAGTCTGTATTTAAGTTAGACTGAAACTGTCAAATAATAAATCTGAAATGTAAGTGGCCATTGTAATGCAGTGAATCTGGCCAATCATGAAATTGCCATGTCATAGTCAAAGTTCAGCTTGAAGAAAAACTAAGCCGCCTGATTTCGATACTTTGCCATAAATGTCAGTGATGTGGCGTTGGCACTTTCCCAAGACAGAAAAAGCAATCTAACCGGCATGCATTGCTTCAAATCAATACAAATTATTCTCAGTATATACAAATTACAGCAAACTGCACCAACATGATATGCACGATAGTAGGCTCCATCAACAGATTATGACGAGCTGCACAAACACGTTATTCTTGTTTGTAATCTCGGTCTATACAAATTATAGTAAGCTGCAAGAACACATTTTAATATTCACTCTTTAAATCTCCATCTATACAAATTATTGTGAGCTGCACAAAAAAGTTGGATTCACTGAGTTTAGACGCCGAAAAGTAAGGTTAGCAAAGCCATTAAAATTGGGGTAAAATGTGCACTTGTACGCCCACAGGAACAATGCAAGGGAAGCACAGAACTGAGAGAGGAAGGCTTTTAAATCATAATCCAAATACCAGCAGTTACTGAGTCGTGTCGAATGGAGAAGTGTTTAGAGAGAGAGAGAGAGAGAGAGAAAGAGAGAGAGAGAGAGAGAGAGAGAGAGAGAGAGAGAGAGAGAGAGAGAGAGAGAGAGAGAGAGAGAGAGAGAGAGAGAGAGCACAGGAAGAACATAGATCTTCTGAGGTGCAAAATGTGCTTAGTACAAATAAGAGCAATGACAGCAGCCTGACTCCTGAAGAAAATACCTAATTCAGTAAATAAAACACACAGACTGCACAAGGGTCTGCTGCTGAGCATCTGGGCAAAAGGATGACAGCACAAAGTGAGAGCTAAACGGAGGGAAAAAAGAACAATACAACAATGTGGAAATGCAATCTCAGAAAGAACAATAGATGAGCTCAGCAGAAGATTTCCTTTTAAAGTATCAAGGGTAATGTGCACCACTGTGAAAAAAGACAAAATGCAATGTACACTAATTTAAACTTGATACACTGAAAAAAATATTTTCTTAATTAGAGTTTTCATCTTGTTTATAGTCCAGATATTTTAAAAAATCTTAAATCAAAAAGCATTTTCTAGAAAGAGTGAGTATCTAATTTAATTTTCTAAGTGAAATAATCTAAAACAAGTTTATTTTACGGAGCCCACTGGCAAATTATTTAGCTCATTTTAAAGTAAAGTAAAAAATGTTCTTAAAATGAACTTTGTAGATACTTGGACTAGAAACAAGCGTAATGCTTTACAATGAAATTGTATTGGTTAATGTTGGTTAATGCATTAGTTAACTAGAATTAACAATAAACAACACATCTGTTAAACGTTACTTAATATTTGTTAATATTAACTAAACAAGCATATTAATGTGTTATATATTGCACTAGTTCATTTTTCTAGTTGGGCCAACTTAATTGTTCTACTTCTCACTACTTAAATCTTCTAGGATCTTCAACATAATTTTTCCAGTTGCCCAAACTTAGCTATTCTATTTACCCCAACCTAATTTCTGTAGTTGCCACAACATAATTATTCTATTTCTTATAACTTGATTTTTCTATGTTCCACAAGTACATTTTTCTAGTTGCTACAACTTAATTTCTCCAATTAGTACATTTTAATTATTGTAGTTTTTCTAAACAACTGTGTGTAATGCTGAACCTGAATGCTGAAGAGTTATTGTTTTATTTTTATTAGTGCTGAACCGGAGTCATTCATTCATTCATTTTCCTTTGGCTTAGTTCCTTATTTCTCAGGGGTCACCACAACGAAATAAACTGCCAACTGTTTCAGCATATATTTTACACATGTGGATGTTCTTCAAGCCACAACCCAGCACTTAATCACCCTCACACTCTCGTATTCACACATACTCATGCACTATGGCCAATTAACTTTCTCCAATTTACCAAAAGCTTTGGACTGTGGGGGAAACCAGGGCACCCAGTAAAAATGCACACAAACTCAGGGAGAACATGCAAACTCCACACAGAACATTTTTAGACCTGCCAAAACATGTACATAGTGTACATAATAACTTACTTTCACTTGTACTTTTATTTTATAATAAATGTTGATAATATTTTATATTAAAATATTAATAATAATAATAACAACAATTAGCAATTGCAAATTAGCAAAAGGGCATTTTTATATTTTAATATTTACAGTTTGGGCTTTAGTGTTGGATGAATATAAAAGTTTAAAGCCAACAGCTATTGGTTTGAAACATCATAAATGTTATTGCTGTAAAACAGTAAAAAGCAATGACAAAATGTCACTGAATATAACACTATAAAACAATATGCAGCACTTCATTAGACTAATTGACAGTGATTTCACTAAATAAAACATTATTAATGCAAATTATTATGTTAACTCATGGAAAAGTCTTATTAATTGCTTAACAGGAACATTGCCCACAGCAGGAGATCTGAAGTCTGACTGTAATTAAAGAGTTTAGATGTAAAAATGAAAATGAATTTAGATGGCATCTGAAATGTTCCTCTAATATGAGTATTTTTATCAGGCTCCTGTGTGTATGTTCAGTAATATCACTTTTATCACAAAGTTTAAGTCCTTTTTCTGGTCTTTAAAGTTAAATATCTCTACATAAACAAAAGGATGCTGAGAAAAATGTTCCTTTTCAATGGAAATTTCAGACGACACTTAGAGGTTTTTGCATCTGAACTCTTCGATTGTCCTAAAATGTATGGTTGAGTGAGGAATGCTGTGTTTGATGCCAGCAGCAACAGTGCTTTAAAAATTGACGACACACAATCTCAGTAAATTTAAAATCTCAGTAGAATTCTGCTGACAGTCTTATGTAAAACAGTGTCAGAAAGCTAAAGCGCTCTTGGAGAGCTTGTTTCTTGATTCAGCCTTTTGAAGTACATTAATAAAATAGTCAAACAAAAATGTCTGGAAAATAAAACATCTACAAAAATAAGTCAACTTCAGCAATCAAACATCTTGACCTTTCTCTAATAATAAAATATGAATTCCTTTAAAAAGATTTCGTTTTAATCTTCCTCAAACAGCTTTCAGAAAAGTGCAGTACAAAAAAAAGAAGTGAAGTACTGGTGAAGGAAAATAAAAGGTGGAGAACCATTTTGATTGTAGGTTATTAAGAGATCTTTAAAAAAAATAATAGAAGTGAATTTAAATAGAATCTGAAAGGGAATTGAACGAATCCTGGAAAGGCCTAGAAGTAATGACTTCCTGAAAGCACAGGGTTCGTCCATTAACATTCTTCAACTCTGCTTTTACTCTTAAATACAGAGAGAAATTAGAGTCAAATGACAAATCCATGTGAGCTGAGTGATGGTCAAATTCACCAGTGAATCTGAGCTATTTCCAGCTCTGTGCCAAGTTCCATCTTTCATATATGAAACAAATTAGCACCCCAAACTTGCCAGGAGCACATCTGCTATCTTTATGTGTTTATAAAGATGGAAAGATTACACTTGTATTGTTTTGATGCTTGAAAGGCCCTTTTCATCTTTGACCAACATGTCAAAGCAAGCCCATGTCTTTTCTGACCTATATACTGTAACAGAGCAGGAGATGTTTGGCAAAACGACAGCTTCAGCCCTCATTCACTTTTACTTTATGAAAATGGATGCAAAACTATAGTCAGTCAAATGCAGGAAAAACTAGCTGAGTCATATACACACAGGCTTCATTTTTCACATATTTTGTTCAGCTAATACTTTTTCCACGACCAGAACATGACCGTAGATGCCTGTGGCTGTTCAAAGGCAAGAACACAAGACTGCGCAGTCTGTCTGAAACCGTTTCAGAAAAAAATCTTTTCCTGGAAAATCATCCAAATGAAGGTCCATATTTGGTTATGAAAATCTTGACCCTCTTCTCAACACAGAGTTGCAACCCTGGGATTTAAAAGTCCATGAAATAGAGTTAATTTATGGGATCGCCTTTTAGGCCAATAAAACTTGTCTCAATACATGACAAATTAAAACGACCACTAAACAGATGATCATACAGTATGTGACTCTGGATCACAAAACAAGTCTTATGTTTCATGGATAATTTATATTATCAAATATAATCAAAAATATACAGTATTTATATAGGGCAAAAAATTATTGTAAAATTAAAAAGAGATTGTCTTCCCTGCAGAAACTTTATAAATGTCCTAATGTAAATGTATCAAAACTCAGTCTTTGTTTATTAATGTGAATTAAGCACTGCATTTTTTTTGCACTGGATTTTTTTTACTCTCAGATTCCAGATTTCAAATAGTCAGTCAAATACTGTCCTATCCTAACAAATCATAAATTAATAAATGGCTTATGTATTCAGTTTTCATATGATGTATAAATAAAAAAACGGGCACACTTTTCCTTGATTATTTAGTCCTGGTTTACTTTATATTCACACTGACTATTGTAAAATTTAACCAAAAGAGATAAAACACGAAATTAATTTTATGGTGTACAGTATATATTTGCAATGAGGGGCGGCACAGTGGTGACTCAGTGGTTAGCACTGTCGCCTCACAGCAAGAAGGTTGCTGGTTCGAGTCCCGTCTGGGTCAGATGACATTTCTGTGTGTTTACATGTTCTCCACATGTTTGCGTGGGTTTCCTCCAGGTGCTCTGATTTTCCCCACAGTCTGAAGACATGCAGCTGACTATAGTTGAATAAGTTAAATTGGCCATAGTGTAAAGTGTGTGTGTAAATGAGTGTGTATGGGTGTTTCCCAGTACTGGGTTGCGGTTGGAAGTGCATCCGCTGTGTAAAATGGAATAGTTGGCGGTTCATTCCGCTGTGGTGATCCCTGAAATGGAGACTAATCCAAAGGAAAAATTAATGAATAAATGAATGAATGAATGAATGAATGAATGAATATTTGCAATGAAACTTATCAAATGTCCATATTTTTCAGTGGTCTTGCTCTACTTGTTTGGTCTGCACCAGTTTTTGGATGGCAGCATTTACACTTTAAATGAACCACAGACTAATAGAGCAATCATGCATGTGGCTGGTTTTACTCAGACCTAACCTACCAAGTGTAAAGACACTTTAAAATGCCTTTTTTATGTAAACCACGCTAGTAAATCCTCCCATCAGGCAAAGGATGTCAACATGATGTCCACATTGAGTACCTCTTAAGTCTTGGGGATGTTAAATTTAGTTTGGAATAGAAAATCAGGTTGATGTCAGAACCCAACATCAGGCTGACGTCAACGTCCAACCTAAAATCTACATCTAATGATGTTACAGCTTGTTGTGTGGACGTTACCACTAAGACGTCTATCAGACATTTGATTTTGTTTGCCATACCTGACAAATAAAAGTATTTGACGTCAATATGACATTGTTAAGATGTTGGCTCAATGTTGGATTTTGGTTACTTTCCTGCACAACCTAAAATCAACATCATTTGACATCATTATTGGATGTCAAAATAAGATTGTCCTTAGACGCTGTCTAGACATTGAATTTTGGTCACCTGACATCACAACCTAAATCTAAACTAATATTAACGTCTTATGATGTTGTGTGGCTGCTGGGCTAATTCCAAGATGGCATTTTCAAATAAGCAGGGTCTGTTTAGTAAAAATGCAGGGCAAGAATTTAGACATGCCTTTTTTAATCTGATAGAGGTTATAAATAGAAAGTTTCTTAGTTGATTTGTCAGTTCAGATGAATGTTGTGTGTGAAGAGCCCAGGGCTAACCGACTACAGAGAACAATCAATGCGGCAGAAAAACACTTCAGCTGAAAAAGAAAAGCCTTTGTAGGTAAAGCTAATCAATTAGCATTAGCACTCACAATGAATGACTCCGAATACATGCTGCAATCTGTCTCCAGCTAGAATTTACAGAGTTTTAAATGAGGGTCCGATCTTAATTCAGACTATACAAATGGGCTCTGTTTAGGCACACTCTGACAAATCTCATTACTCAAACGCACACGCTGCAATAACAGACCGGAATTAACCTCCTTAGACATTTGCCAACATGTCAGTTAAAAATGGTCCTGAAAGCACTCATTCATAATCAAAATGGCCTTGCCCTTGAAGACCCCGTGACATTACTTAACAGGCACAGTTTTTTTTTCTCCTGTTTTGACATATCTCCTTTTAAAAGGGAAAATTTGGACATGGGATATTGATCAGCTTCTCTGTTTATTTAAAAAAAAATTGAACACTACCATAAAACAGTAACATGTTATTTAAATTTTAAATACCTCTTTTGTATTTTAACATATGTTACACTGGACCACTAGTGTCAATTTTGAAAAATAATCACCTGAAAGCTGAATAAATAAACTTTCTATTGATTCACCATCTGCAAACTGAGATCTAAATACTGACAAAATCAGCTTTAAATTTGTCTAAATGTAGTGTAAATTAAGTCTAAATGCAATTACTAATTAACTCTTAAGTTTTAATATCTTCATGAACAAAATATCTTGTTAGAACTGATCTTTACCTAATATTTTAAAAATTTTTAGCATAAAAAAAATCTAGCTTTTTTTTTGGCGCTTTCCAAAAAATACACAAGTTTTGTAGTCCAGGGTCACATATAAAAAAAGCTTATTTATAATTTCTCTGACATATCTATAAATAAGTATTTTAAAAAGTGCATGTGATAATAACAATAATAATAATAATAATAATAATAATAATAATAATAATAATAATAA
>CAIGQZ010000379.1:10975033-10992745 GCA_903798205.1 Danio tinwini
ATAATAATAATAATAATAATAATAATAATAATAATAATAATAATAATTCATTCATTTTCCTCTGCTTTCCGGGGTCGGGTCATGGGCGCAGTAGTCTTAGGAAAGAACCTCAGACTTCCCTTTCCCCAGACACTTCCTTCAGCTCCTCCGGGGGGATTCCGAGGCAGTCCCAGGCCAGTCGAGAGACATAGCCCCTCCAGCGTGTCCTGGGTCTTCCCCGAGGCCTCCTACCGGTGGGACAAGCATGGTACATTTCTCTAGGTAGGCACCCTGGAAGCATCCAAAATAAATGCCCGAGCCACCTCAGCTGGCTTCTCTACTCTGAGCTCCTCTCGGGTGACAGAGCTCCTCACCCTATCTATTAGGGTGGACCTGCACCCTACGAAAAAAACTAATTTTGGCCGCTTGTCCCAAAGCTCATGAGCATAGGTGAGAGTAGGAACGTAGATTGACTGGTAAATCGAGAGCTTCGCCTTTCTGCTCAGCTCCTTCTTTACCACAAAGGACTGGTACATTGACCGCATTACTACTGCTGCTGCACCAATCCGCATGTCAATCTTACGTTCCATCCTTCCCTTACTCATGGACAAAACCCCAAGATACTTGAACTCCTCCACCTGGGGTAAGAACTTTTCTCTAACTCGAACTTTTTTCGGTGGACCATGGCCTTGGACTTAGAGGTGCTGATTCTTGTCCCAGCCGCATCACACTCGGCAGCAAACTGCCCCAGTATATTGATAATAATAATAATTATAATAATAATAATAATAATAATAATAATAATAATAGTTGTTGTTTTTAGTCATAATAAATAGGTGGCATGAATTCATTTTATTTTAATTACAGTAATTAATTAAATTTTAACCATTAATCCATGGTAATGACACATTATGTGTCCTGCTGAGGGAAACGTGTTATGCCTACAGAATAAAATCATGTCTCTGCATCCTCTACACTATAGAGAATCTCTATGTTGCGACTTGAAGCTGAACCCAGCGGATATGAGAAGCATGGACAGGGCAAGTGAAAGGAGCTCATGTGTCATGGAGGTGAAGACAGGCTGACAAAGCTGGAACCGTGATGAGCCTCAATTTCCCTGCCACTCGCCGCTCTAATCATCTCCAGCACTCACAGACTGACAGAGGTCAAACGCACAGGTCAGTGAAGAGGAGTCAACAGCAGGCACAGAGTATCCACACAGACCCAGAGCCATATATTCACACATACACAACCTGTGGGGTTTCACAAGCACACCTCTGCAGTGTCACTCGCACAAAAAGCTATTAAGTTTGCACTCCAGGCCAGAACCAAAACACTTGACTGCGGCTCTTTCGACAAAAGTGATTGCTAAACAAACACTCAGCTACTATAAAACAACATTTAAGTGGGCACGGCATTTCTTTTGTCATTTCTGCAAGAGTTCTCACAGGTCAAAACAAGTCAGAAAATGACACTCAAGATGAGGCAATTATCTGCGATTGCTTTGAATCACGAATCCGACAAGTTTAATTGTTTAGAAAACTACACGACTGAGAGCAAAAACAACCTCACATTAAAGGGGTAGTTCACCTAAAAATCCTGTCATTGTTTACTCACCCTTCACTTGTTCAAAACCTAGCAGAGTTTTTCTCTTCTGTTGAACAAAAAAGAAGATATTTTGAAGAAAGCTGGTATCTGGCACCCTGTGGGCCTTGTCAGACACCATGGCGCAAGTGATTTTTCGGCTAGTTTTAACCCAGGGCAGATATAATTTTTAGGTCCTGAGCTACAGTATGTTGTTTAAAGGGCACCTAGGTTACCACTTTTTCCACAATTAAAATAAGTCTTTTGTGTCCCTAGAATATATCTGTAAAGTTTCAGCTCAAAACACCCATCAGATTATTTATTATAGCTTACACTAGTTTGTACTTTATAGCTCTCAACAGATTTTTGCTGTTTTTGTGTGCTGTGCCTTTAAAGCTAGTCCTTCCCGCCCACCGTTCCCACGTGCCTGTCAGCGTGACTCAGTCTCTGCCCTCGGCTGCCTCAGACAACTGACAGACATAAAAGAAGCAGATGTCACGTTTGTGAGAAAAACAACAGTACACCTTTCCCAAAGATTATTTGATGCATTTGTTGAAACGATGAGTCACACACACAATGTCGTTACAAAGTTCACGCACACACACAAACACACAGTGTGGACACACACACACACACATACAGCGTGCGCATTTAGCTTTGCACTGTCTTTGCACACAAATGTGACAGGATACAGATTAATATCCACTGCTGTATGGATATCTGTTATGTTAATGTACAAAATAAAGTTGATTTAATGTCCACAAACCTGAATTGAAGCGTCTTCTTTTATAATTGTACTGACACGCGGCTGTTTTGATGAAGTAAATCTGAAGTAAATCGCTGTAATTTATTACACACATGCACTGTTTTAAAACATTTTAAACTTGTAAAACTCACTCTTGATCACATTTGAAGATGATTGATGATCCTAGCAAACTGAACAGACCTTTTATTTACGGTTGCTTTGCACACATCCTGCCTAAATGATATGATTATGAGCGTTACTACGGAGACATGTTAATACGCGGCTGTCAATCAATTCGGTGGGTGGGGGGATTGCACTCCTACGTCACGTTGCAGTCGGTCTCAAAACCAATCCAATTGGTCCACCATTTGTATGATGTTAAATTGAAAAAAAAAAGGACTGGATGTGTTTAAATCACCTCAATATGACGGTCTATACACTATGTCTGTCCAAACAGCTTGAAAAGTAGATTTTTCACCATAGGTGCCCTTTAAATAGCAAATGTATTTGCACTTTTTTGTGCCCATGGGTGTGCTGGTTAGAAAATGTGGTGTGATAAGGCAATTAGTTGAGGCAACTAAGGCCCAATCCCAATTCTACCCCTTAGTCCTTCCCTAAAAAAATCTATCTACCCCTTCCCCTTAGCCCCTTAGAATTGGGACACCCCTACCCTTTCACAGGAACGAGCAAAACGAAGGGTAGGGATGTCCCAACTCTCTTTAGCTTGAAAGCATAGGGCTAAGGGGAAGGGGTAGATAGATTTTTTAGGACCACACTTGAAACCAAGGGGTAAAAAAATTTCCCAGAATACACCAGCCACAACGGCAGGATCACTGCACCCGGAAGTAAGGAGATCCACAAATTAGTATTTTTTGTCATTATTACAAATTTTTACAACAAACAAGCACATGTTTTAATATATTCATAACCGTGTTCATGTTTTACCATCATGGTTAAAAAAAAACACTAAAATAAACACCTATCTATAATCTATAATATCTCTAATAATAACTCCCGTACAGCAGTCCCACAACATTCTGACACTCAATGACACTCGAATACCCTGTCAGAAAAGTCTAGCGGATGGGAATGAGCTTTTTACAGTGTCTGCTATAATGTTAATGTTGTTTTTGGTGTGTTTACATAGATAAAGATGGCCACTGTGTAAATGCGCAGTAGAGTTACGATCTTATTGCCACATTATATCGTTATGATAACATCATATATGCCTTCAGTGATTTCCTGAAGAGAAATACTAAAAAACAACACAACTGGATTAACTACAGCAGTCGCGATCGTCTGATCTCATATGAAGCAAGAGATTGCGATGACATCTGATGACGTGTGCAGATGCTGTAGTGCTGTCCCAATTCCTAGGGGTACATTTTGAAACCCTTCCCTTTTACACTCGGTTTTAAGGGCCAAGGGAAGGGGAACAAAAATAGAATTGGGATTGGGCCTAAAACAGGGTGAAAAAGCTGGTTTAAGTCAATGGCACAGTTTTTGTTGTTGTTGTTGATTTGCTTATCAGAATCAGAATCAGTTTTATTGCCAAGTGTGCTTCACACACACAAGGAATTAGTTTTGGCAACAGAAGCTTCCAGTGTACATAAAGTGACGAGTGACAACACAAAATTAAATACAAGAAAGAAAAGGCAATAAACATTAAACATTAAACAGAGATGCAGTTAGTCAAAAAGATATGCTGTAAATATACAGGTTATAAGGTGCTGTGTACAAGTGCGTATGAGAAAGTATTGCACGTTTATTGCACATTTATGCCCAAATAACAGCTGGGTTTAGGGGAGAGGTTGGGTGCCATGCTTTCTTTTAAAAAAATTAACATTTTTGTACGAATGAACTCGTACAAATTTGTACGAATTAACCACTAATCTGACAAAATGTATAATAGTTATGTTTCCTCAAAAGATCAGGCTGGTTTAAATATGAAATAGCACCAATAGCCTAGTGGTTAAGTGTTTTGATACATATAGCACTGCCTCTGAGATGTTCACAATGACCCGAGTTCGATTCATAGCTCAAGGGCTTTTGCCAATCCTTCCTCTCTCTCTCTGCTCTCCATAGATTCCTGTCTCTACTCTCCACTGGCTTACTAATTAAAGGCGAAAACCCACTAAATAAATCATAAAATGTAAAAAATCATTATTGTCTACATCAGTATAAAAACCTTCTTCTTCACAGCAGGGGACTTTGGTGAAATCTGGCTCATTCTGCTGCTGGTCTACTCATGTGCTTCAACTTCCATTTCCTCTCTAGTGAAGCATTCAGTTTTTCTGCTTACAAAGTCCACCATGCAAATAGTGAATCCATGGTACGACCGCAAACCACTCTTATTAAAGGGAATAGGAGATGAGACTCTCATTGGTTTAATGCATGTCATGCCCAAAACACATGCATAACTTATTAAGAGAACAAAGAGAAACATTTAAACCTCGTGTCAACAGCAGCAACCATTTTCTCAATCCATAAAATATTAAAAGTGAATTCTAACACGGGGCGCCAATGTGGCTCAGTTAGCACTGTCATCTCATAGCAAGAAGGTCGCTGGTTCGAGTCCCGGCTGGACCTAATGGCATTTCTGTGTGGGGTTTGCACACTCTTCTCGTGTTCGCGTTGGTTTCCTCTGGGTGCTCCGGTTTCCCCCACAGTCCATAGACATGTGGTACAGGTGAATTGAATAAACTAAATTGGCCGCAGTGTATGTGCGTGAATGAGAGTGTATGGGTGTATCCCAGCACTGGATTGCAACTGGAAGGGCATCCGCTGTGTAAAACATATGCTGGATAAGTTGGTGGTTCATTCCACTGTGGCAACCCCTAATAAATAAAGCGACTAAGTCGAAGGAAAATTAATGAATGAATTCTGACACGCAAATGTGCTGTCATGCTATTTAGACTGTGCACTTACAGTATATCTTTAAAATAGAGTCCATTGACATCCATAGTATTTGTTCCACTACTAATGACTGATGCCAGCAACCTGCATTCTTCAAAATATTTTGTGTTCAACAAAAAAAAAGGACCTCATGAAGTTTTTAAACTACACGAAGGATATAAAATGATAAGGTAATTCTCATTTTTGGGTGAACTATCTTTAATAAAGGACTATAAACCACATGTGAAATGAGTTAAGTGAGAATCATGTTAATTATTTTGGATGTTCCTGCCCATAATGGATTCAAAATTATTCTAAATCAGAAAGTAAAAAAATTATTACAATTCCATTTACAAAGTCCATTTATTTACGTGATGCCAAACCTGAGTTTTCAGCAGCCATTGTTTCAGTCTCAGCATCACACGATCTTTCAGAAATAATTCTAATATGGATTCAGTGTATATGTTTTTTATAAAAGTCCTTACTGTCATTTTTGATCCATTTTGTGTCCTTGGAGAACAAAAAAAAGCATAAAAATCACAAAGTATTTCAAAATTAAACTAAAATTGAGTCATTCATCCTACTAAGCAAAGATTATCACTATAACAATTATAGTGTATAATATAATACATGTGTATAATTTATAATATACATATACATATATATCATTTATATATAGTGTATAATATACTATAACAATTAGAATAGCAATCTCTATTTTTAACTTAGTTATATCAAAATCTTTTCTGATAAATGAAGGTAAATAGACTTAGAGAGATAAGAGCACACTGTATACACTGAAATGCAACCACTGTTAAAGTCCATAGTGAACAGCTTAATGCTGGTCCCTCTGTGGCGACTCGGTTCTGTGCTCAGCATATTCCCTGTAATACATTGTGACAGTATAATACATTTTTTCAAAGTCCCTTTAAGGCAAATCGTTTCAGTCAATGATCATTCTAGTAATGCATCATGACAGTTACTTTCTTTGTGTGCAACAGTGTCACCATAGTGTTCCGGTGTAAACAAACTCTGCCATGATCATTTAAGAGTAATGCTAATTACTATTTCAACAGCTGTCATATTGAGTCTCCTCATTCATGCTAACCCTTTTTAGGTCAAGATAAAGCTACAATGGTGAGAAAACCAATTGCCTTAAACTCATAATCTCACATAACTAATCACAAAAATATAAAAAATATTATTTTTATCAGTGTTTAAATCAGTTAATATTTTTTAAAAACATAATTTTTTAAGATTCGTTATGACTAGAAGGATAATAAAAAGCATTGAAATATAAATCTTTTACAAGACTACAAAATGTCTCTTTTATGATGCCATTTATTATTTTAAAGGGATAGTTCCACCAAAAATTCCTCACTATTTTATTTACCCTCAAGTCTTATGAATGTTTTTATTCTGTTGAACACAAAAGCACAGATTTTGATGAAAGCTGAAAAACGGTAACCAGTAACAACCATAGAAGAAAACACAAGGTGGTTGCTAGTTTCCAGCTTTTTTCAAAATATCTACATGTTTAACAATAGAAAGAAAGTCAAACAGGTTTGGAACAAGTGATGGGTGAGTAAACAATGAACACATATACACTAACAGGCCACTTTATTAGGTACACCTACAGGAAATGGTCTGAAAAAGAGAACATATCCAGTGAGAGGCAGTTCTGCGGGCACAAATGTCTTGTTGATGCCAGAGGTCAGAGGAGAATGGCCAGACTGGTTCGAGCTAATAGAAAGGCAACAGTAACTCAAATAATCACTCGTTACAACCGAGGTATGCAGAAGAGCATCTCTGAATGGACAACACGTCCAACCTTGAGGTGGATAGACTACAGCAGTAGAAGACCACACCGGGTGACACTCCTGTCAGCTAAGAACAGGAAACTGAGGCTAAAATTCACACAGGCTCACCAAAATTTGCCAATAAAAGATTGGAAAAACGTTGCCTGGTCTGATGAGCCTCGATTTCTGCTGTGACATTTGGATAGGGTCAGAATTTGGCGTCAACAACATGAAAGCATGGATCCATCCTGCCTTGTATAAACGGTTCAGACTGGTGGTGGTGGTGGTGGTGTAATGGTGTGGAGGATATTTTCTTGGCACACTTTGGGCCCATAAGTACCAACTGAGCATCGTGTCAATGTCACAGACTACCTGAGTATTATTGCTGACCATGTCCATCCTTTTATGACCACAATGTCCAGCAGGATAATGCACCATGTCATAAAGTGCAAATCATTTCAGACTGGTTTCTTGAATATGACAATGAGTTCACTCTACTCACCAGATCTCAATCCAATAGAGCACCTTTAGGATGTGGTAGAACTGCGGCAACTTTGTGATGATATTAAGTCATAAGGACCAAAATCTCTGAGGAATATGTCAAGTACCATGTTCAATTTATGCCAAGAGCTATTAAGGCAGTTCTGAAGGCAAAAGGGATCCCACCAAGTACTAGTAAGGTATATCTAATAAAGTGGCCGGTGAGTGTATAATAAAAATCAGACAGTAAACTTTTTAATGGTAGTGTATATATCACACAAAAAGTAGTTCATCTAAATAAAGCCTAACGAAGGTAACAATACACATTTAGTAACTATTTGGCATTTTCCCCATTCCATTCTGCTGTAACATCTGGACTTTAATTGAGGTTCTGTTTTGTGTGGCAAAGTGGGAGGCTCATTAACAATGAATGTGAAATGAATGTCTCATGAAAGATAGATGTGGAAACACGCAGGTTCCTGATTGCATTATACACCGCTACAAATCAATCTTACATTTTTTACTAATGCGTTGATGTGCAATAAGACAGCTCATAGGGACTACATGAAAGAACTGCAGTGCAGAATAGAGCTCATTTTATCTTGAACACCAAAACAATCAAAAGTAACTAATTTGTTGATTCGCCCCAAGAGACAATGTGACCTTGTTCGCACGTCTAATAGAGAATCACCAGTTTTAGTCACACCTCTATTAACTGGCCGAATGCTAGCGGCTGTGCTGGGACTCGACTACAGGTTTGAACAGCACAGTATTATGCAATAAACCTCTGCACACTTACTGTATCTGCTCTATTCACATTTAGCCCTTTGGCGTGTATGATCACAACGGTGTGATTAGAAAGTTCAGTGTGTCATGTGATTTGCTACTACAGTAAATCTGCTTCCACTCAATGGACAGCACTGAATGAAAGACACGCACAGCACGTCATGGATCACAACCTATTAAGTGTTTTGACTCACATGGTTTTTTTTTTAGGTTTTAGATGTTTAAATGCATAGAGTTACTAGCAAAACAATACATGCTAATGTCAATGGAAACATCCATAATAATCATTTTACACAAAATCTCTGACTATGTGCTATTTTAGCATCAGACACTGACTATTTAGATTACTAGAATGTTTTCTTAATTCTTCTTCCAGTTAAACAGCCACTTTTTCATGTATTTCGGGAGAAGCTGACGAATTTATGCAATTTAAATCTAGCAGCTCTAATCTCTCCACTGCAATGCATGTCATTGGCCATCACCCATCATAAATCAAACAATATGATCTTTATTAAGCAGTTTAACTGTCAAAATATGTGTTCTTACACATATTTGAGAATCAGAAAACCAAATTATTTACAATATCATTTTGTGTTTTGTAAATATTTGCAGCTCCTGTGTTTATGTTCAATTATTTCATTCTAAAGGCCTTGAAAATAATGTTCTTTTCCATGCATGTGAAATTACTGAACATGCACATAGGAGCCTAAGAATAATGCAAATTTTAGAAGAAAAGGCATATAAGCTGCAGCGTGTTATGTAATAAACCTGACTGTTCACTATAGAAACGTAAAATTGCATTTTAAATACGGGTCAGAAAAACAACATACTGTATGGGGGCGGGTGAGTGAGGAGTCAGTGAGAGAATTTAAAACCTTTGTGTGAAAGTTTTAAAGTCAACAGTGGCAGTATTCAAGTTGCTAATACTCGTTACACAAACCACTGTGTATGATTCAGTGATGCATGTTATTCCAGAAAAAAACTGCCATACAGTACTTTACTTCATGCATCCAGTAAAAAAAATCATTAGATTAAATAAACATAATAGTTTGTGACAAGTTGCTGTCCCTGCACATTAAGTTGCTTTGGATATTAGAGTCAGCTAAATGTAAATGTTTTCTATGAGAAAAAAAAAGATAATGGAAAGGTGTAATGCTGACACATGCAAAGAGAAACTCTGTGAATTTAGGAACAGGAATTTGTTTAATGGTCACATTTTTTGCTGTTAATGCAAATCCTGAAGTGTTTAATGTGTTGCCTTTAAGTAGCTTGCAGGTGCAGTGATACTTATGAACAGCCACATTATGCTGATTTAGAACCCAGTCATTCTTTCTGTCCTTTGATTTACTTTGTCTTGTTTTATTTTATTCTTTTTTTTTATTATTCATTCATTTATTTTCAGCTTAGTAACTTTAATAATCTGTTCTACGCAGTGGATGCTTTTTGTTTATTTTATGTAATTTAATTCAATTTTGTTTTGTTTTGTTTTGATTAATAAATAAATAAATTATTATTGATATTTTTTTTCTTATTTAAAAGTTGTTATATTTTATTTTAAATGTTTCTCATTTAAAATTAGTTTTTCTTGATTTCTTTATTTCTGTATTCTATTTTAATTGATGAATTAAAATATGGTAATCAACAAGCTAATTAATTAAAAACATTAAACCTACAAAATATTTTTGTGTCTTATTCTATTTACTCATCTATTTTAAGTTCTTATATTAATTCTTATAATATTATAATTATTTTTAGAATCAAAACATGGAAGAAAAATTGTGAAAAAAAAAATTGCCATGTGCAAAAGAAATGCTCTAATGCAAACAAAAACATCTGAACTGATGGGAAAAAAATGCTGCACCACAGAAAAGTTCTCAAACATCCACAGCAAGACATTTTCAGAAGTGAATTGCAGTTTTAAGCAGGCTAAAATGCTTTTGTTGGACACACAACCTAGATTTTACAATTACGCCTGCATTTTCTCTCACAGAAATCATACAGCCCTGCTGATTTGTAAAGAGTTGCTATTTAGACCCCACTACAGCAGATAACATTAAATCAAGACTAGTTGAGAAGTTCAATCACTCGCAGTACATCACCACAATCTACATCACAATAACAGAAAGCCACTGTTTAGCATTTGGATTCATCACAAGAAAAGCCTTCAAATATACATTTTTTTTAGCTGCACGCTTCTGAGGAATACACCAACAATGATGTGGCACCTATAATACATATCATATGATGGACATAAAAAGAAAGAATGCAAGAAAGAGAGAAGGAGGGCACAGATGCCGGAGAGATGAAGTCATCAGGTTATTACAAAGGGGGGGAAATCAGTGACACTTACCTCTGGCATCAAAAAACTCATCATCCGAGCTGTCAACAGATTCCTGTGCGATGTTCTGCATGCGCCAGTGAGAAGCGCTGTGCTTGCGGAGGTTCGCTAAGGGGAAGAACAAGAAAAAGATACCATCAAACCAAAGGTCACAGGTGCTTTGTGCAATTACCAAGCATTGTGTGACTAATTAATTAGACCTGCATGATGACAGCATTATTTAATATTACAACGTGAAAACATCTAGAGGAATGGAGCATTTGGGAATTAATTACAAGCTTGTTGTTTTTTATTAAGACTGGCTAATGTGGAAATGTGTGAAATTTGAGATTATGAAAATCTAAAGGAGATTGGAGTTTATACTTAAAGGGATAGTTCACCCAAAATAGAAAGTTCTGTCATCATTTACTCTGTTGGATTCTTCCAAACAGTTCTGTTGAACAGAAAAAGAAGACATTTTGAATAATATTGGAAACCGTTAAACACTGACTTCTATAGTATTTGTTATTCCTATTATGGATGTCAATGGTTACTGGTTTCCAATATTTTTAACAGTTTTTAACTATATTTTTTAAGATGTCTTGTTAGAAGTTATTTCTATTGATCTTAAAAACATATTGATCTAAAGTATTACATTGTGTCAGTTTATATAGCCACTTCATTAAATACAGCTATTTACCTGTGTGGTCAAGAAAACCTGCTGTTCAAAATATGCATCAGAATAGGGAAAATTGCTGTTTAAAAAACTTTAAAGTCTGCCTTTTTTTTGAATTTCAGAAAATGTGATCAACTGAAATTATCATACACAACCCTCACCAGCTTTACCAGTGTCAGTAAATGAAAATGGAAAAATTCCATGTTGGTGCAAGAGATCAGAATAGATTCACACTCGTTACAACCAAGGTCTACAGAAGAGCATCTCTGAACATCTCTGATTATTTCTTGGATACTGAGCAATACTGAGTGTGCCTCACACAGGTGAGTGGGCTTGACAAACCACCTGTAAAAAAAACAGACTCTTACCTCTTTAAATACAATAGACTACACTCAGCGGCCACTTTATTAGGTACACGCTCCTAGTACCGGGTTGGGCTTCAGAACTGCCATAATCCATCGTGGCATAGATTCAACAAGGCACTGGTAAAACTCTTCAGAGATTTTGGTCTATATTGACATGACAGCATCACAGCGTTGCTGAGGATTTGTCGGCTGCACATTCATGATGCGAAACTCCCGTTCCACCACATCCCAAATGTGTACCTAATAAAGTGGCCGTTGAGTGTAGATACTTCTCTATTAATACTCAGTTACAAGGACTCCATAACAAATAATACAAATAAATAAATTATAGGTCACTAAATAAACAGTTCAAAAATAAATAAATAACAGAATCACCAAAAATGAACAAAAATACATAGCAAAAGGTTGACGGTCAGATGAGATATTTTCTGTTACAACATTCTTACAATAGGGTCAGAATTTGACATAAACACAATGAAAGCTTGGACCTCTCCTGATTTGATCAACCATTCAGCCTGGTGGTGGCGTAATGATTTGAGTCATATTTTCTTGAGATGCTTAGGGTTCCTTATTACCAACTATGCCCTGTTTAAACGACACAAGATACCTCCGTTTTGGCACTTACTGTATGAAGAACCAGCATTTCTCATTTTCAAAGAGCTTTCCTAAAAATGTCAAACATTGCACCAGGTAGTTAAATTCATTGAAATTCATATATAGATCTAGCCACCAGACTGGTTGTCCAAACTCCTGGTTCCTGCTTATATTTGCACCATAACAAACAACTGTGAAATGATGTTCCCTGGCTTGCAGCAACATTGAATGTAGTATTCAACAAATCAACAACTGGAGGACGAACGATGCCATGACAAAGCTGTGATTTGTAATGGGTTTCATGATAACGGAGAGGGAAAGTAGTCATATAACAATATGATTTAAAAAAAAAAAAAGACAAAAATATGCATTGAAAAAAGAACACAGCACTGCATGTAAAGGTTACAAATAAACTTAACAAACGTGAGCTTTCTGTACATTCATGCCTTGTAACACTAAACAATCTGGCTGGTGTTTTGTTTGGCCTGCAATAGTCCAATCAACATACACTAACATCACTCATGGTTCATTTTGTGCTGTAGGTTAGACCCTACTTTAAAACAGGAACTAATTTATTTCCCTCAAAAGGTGAACAATGCAAAATCTGGTTTCTTCCACCTCTAGTCTTAGTACCTGTGAAATTGTTCCTCCTGTGCAAAATCTAAACAGTGCGGTATGACACCTTTTTTGCTGTTAAGATGACATCTGAATTACATTCTGTCTTCAACACAAAATCATTCTCCCAGCCAATTATGACAGCTACTGCATTACCCATTTTTGCACAACTCATTAGTACAGATGGCATAAAAATGATCTTCACCAAATTATTTCCAACGGATGACATGCTCACGAAGCATAGTCACAATAATCGGGGCCTTTTGGAACAACGTGTTCCAATAATTATTGGAGCCCTGGGCTGTTTAAATCTAAAGTTAATAACTTTCTAATCTAATGACAGATAGCGGCAATAATGCAAATTACAAATCGGCATAAGTCAAACGAAAGTTATCCTCTTCCAATCATATTAAGTGGGCCATGATTTAATAATTATAGATCTGCGTCATTGTGAGTGAACATATAGCGATGGGGATTTTTGACGCTTTATAGCTCAGCAAATTGCCTCTTTACTCAAAGCATTAAATCATTTTGAATTATAAGTAATGTAAATCCCGTAATTCATGTAGTCGGGTTCAGCAAACTCACTGCTGCATTCATATGGCTTAAAATCAAAGCACACTGAAACAAATACAACAAAGAAATCCAACTGTAATCACTTACAGAATTTCATTTGTATTAAATCAGTTAGCAGAAGCGACTTACTAATGAAGAAAAATGCCAGCACAAGAGATTAATCATGAAGAACCAATATCAGCATGCCATAGTAAATGACTTTGCACACTTGGTAGGCATTACTCGAGAAGTGACACCAAAGCTGTCAAGTTCTCTTCTCTGTGATGTCCTGTGCCTGGATTCTGTTCACTCTGCTGAAACTCGAAGGTCTCACCTTCCATTACTGGGGCTCGCTGTAGCTGCACTGTTTTTATTCGGTCTCTTTGACTGCTGAACCCTGACATCACCATGCAGGATTTAATGAGCTTTTCATCTCTCCCACGAAGCCACGGGTCAAAAGTTGGCACTATTAATGCGCCCTATGGAGATGAGTATCTCAGCCTTCTGAGCTTTCCATTAAAATCATGATGCATTTGACAGTAGCATCAACAGCAATCTGCTTTCATTCCCAGGGCCTTTGTCTGGACCCTACTGAGACTGCAGCACCTTCCAAGTCCTGCCAGACGACGTCTAGAGATAAGTCACCAGATGAGCCATCACTGAACTTCATGTAGGCATTAAAGAGCCTTAAAGTGTTAACATTATACAGTGAGTATTTACACTGCAACCACACAGAAAATATATAATAGGGGTGTAATGGTGCACAAAAATTATAATTCAGTAAATACATTGGTTTTAAGTTGGTACAAGAAAACCAAACATAAAATTGGTTGTTATTTTATTTTATTCAAAAATCGCTTTACTAAACATGCCATGGCTCCGTCTTTAAATCAATTCAATTATAATTACAATTTTCTTAAGGAGAAATAAAATCTATCTCAGGTAAAACTGTGAATTATAGAGTACTTAATTAATTGCACATTACTATGATATTATAGGCAACATTTACAGAGATCAAACTATTAAATTTAACTGCAATTTATTTTAAATTATGCTTGTTATACTTCAATTTTTGTTGAAATACAATCCATTACTCAATGGGTTCCATAAATGTTTTCATGATTTATTATTCAATTAGTAAGAAAACACTAATAGGTTAGGTAAATTGCCCTTGCAGATTGCTGGAAAACATTCACTATATTGCACTACATTTACCATCAGTCACCTTACACACCAGTTCCAGATCACTGATTACTTGCACACAGCTGTGGCTCATGAAGCTTGATTAGTTGGATTATTTATATACCTCACTTTGACATACATGACATACACTGAGTTCTGGTTTCTATAAGCATTTCAAAACGTTATTTCATGTCTAGCCTTCCCATGTTTTTGACCCATGTTTTGTTTATTATTTATCCTGTTTGCACAAATCTCTTGCCTGCTTTTAACCAAGCTCTTTGGATTGTCTATATGCTTCAGTTTGTACCTGTTTTGACCATTGCCTGCCTGACTATTCTCTTAAATAAACTGCATGTGGATCCTCAACTTCGTTGTACCCTGACTATGTTACAAAAATATACACTTACCGGCCACTTTATTAGGTACACCTGTCTAACTGCTCATGAACGGAAATTTCTAATCAGCCTATCGCATGGCAGCAAACCTCAACACAATGAAAGCATGGATCCATCCTGCCTTGTATCAACGGTTTAGGCTGGTGGTGTAATGGTGTGGGGGATATTTTATTGGCACACTTTGGGCCCATTAGTACCAATTGAGTATCGTGCTAACACTACAGCCTAACGGAGTATTGTTGCTGACCATGTACATCCCTTTATGACCACAGTGTACCCATTCTCTGATGGCTACTTCCAGCAGGATAATGCGCCATGTCATAAAGCATGAATCATTTCAGACTGGTTTCTTGAACATGACAATGAGTTTACTGTACTCAAACGGCCTTCACAGTCACCAGATCTCAATCCAATAAAGCACCTTTGGGATGTGGTGGAACAGGAGATTCAAAAACTCTGAGGAATATTTCTAGTACCTTGCTGAATCTATGCCGCGAAGGATTAAGGCAGTTCTGAAGGCAAAAGGGGGTCCAAACCAGTACTAGTATGGTGTACCTTATTAAATGTTCGGTGAGTGTATAATAAATAAGTCCAAGGATTTAGGATTGTGACTATTTGTTTTTCCATATTTTGGACATCCATAGCTTCTGGTTGCCAACATTATTCTAATCATCTAATGTTTATAATCTATCTTCAAGTGTGTTTATCAGAAAAAAAAAACTCATAAAGGTTTGGAACCTTTGGAGTAAATGAAGAAAATAATTATTTGCTGTGAACTATGCCTTTAATTTTTATGAGGCAGGACAAAAGTACAAAAAAATTCAATGGAATTCAATAATAAAAGGTATTTTCCATAAAAACTCCAAATGATGTGATAGATCTTTCTACATGCATTCCATTGTAACTTTCAACATGACGCAACCTGTCAAAGACCTATAATTACCCTTGACCTCCCCTTTGCGATCATAACAGTATAAATACTATGTATATAAATAATATGGAGATTAAATGCTTTTTCCTTTGGAATACAGGAGGGCAGGGGGGGACTGTTTCATTCATGTCATCTAAGCATTGAGAAATGGCTTTTAAAGCTTGCTAAATAGATTTACACAGGAGATAAAGTGGTGCAGATTATTCTGAATGAGGGAGTCCAGTGAGGCTCGTCTTGAGAGACGGGAGGGTGGACATAACCTCGGCTCCTGAATTAAAGCATCTCTAATTGAGTCTATTCAGTGCTCCCATTTTCACATTTCTAATCACATTCGTCTATAAATCACCCTGGAATGCAGGCTGAGGAACAGGAAAGGTTTACATTTTTTGGCTCAAGGAGAACGCATTAGAAAACATGAATGGTTTCAACCACTAACAGAGGTGGTCATGGTTTTACAAGCTATAATCAAAGAAATATTAAAACCCAGTGCATAGCTGAAGTGAGATGGATCTCATTACTAGTGGCATCGTTTGGCTGACTTCAGTCTGGCAAATCATGCAGGAGATGCTTTTTCACTAAAACAGCAGAACAACAAATCTGGCTGTAAAGAGAATGTACTTCAGCCATGAAATTGGTATGGTTTCAAGAATGATACATTTGTAAAAAAAATATAAATAATACACATAAATTATTTCATTTCTATAAAAGCATACAATGAATGCATCATTAGGCCCAAGGTAAAGACAGCATGTGTGATTTCACTTCTGTTAAATTGTCACTTCAACTACAAGGGGATTAGATGAAATTGAGTGCAAGCTCAAAGAAAATTGTTCATTTAAAAATACCTAATGCTCTTATAAAATTGGGGTTTGATTAAAAACTAAAATTCAGCTTTGAGCTCTTAAGAGAAAACGACTTTGGTCTCAATTCATAATTTCCTTCAAATCTCTGTGCATATTGTTATACTGAATGTATTATTATGCTTGCTATACACATATTTAGTGAGTGTGTGTATCATAAATGACCAATACAATAATTGGTAACACTTTACAATAAGGTTGTGTTAGTTAATAACTAATGCATTTACTTAACAAACAATGAACAATACATTACAGAATTTGTTCATGTTAGTTAACTAATGTTAAGAAGCATAAACTTGGATTTTAATAAAGTAAATGTAGTAATGTTAAAAAATATGATTAATAAACGCTCTACAAGTATTGTTCATAATTAATGTTAGTCAATACATTAACTAATGAAACCTTATAGTAAAGTGGAACCCAATAATTTATTCAGTGTCCCCTAAAGAGGCATAAAATTTGTTTAAATGTATCTTTTGTTAGTTTAACGTGTGTATTGTAAAATGTGCCACAAATATATCTTATTAGGCAATAAATACAGAGAGAGAGCGAGAAAGAGAGAAAGAAAGACAGACAGAGAGCAGGCACTGAGCTGCTGGAGCATCAAAGCAGAGCTCATTAATATTCATAACCCTCTTAAATTTGGTCAAAATCAACTATTTTATATTAGGGCCAATTCCTAGGATTGTAAATGAGCCTGTAAAACATTTCTGAAGATCTTTTGCAATTACCTAAGCCACATACCTTCTATTGAGATATAACAATTTAGCATATTTTTATTATACATATATGTTTATTTAGCATGCATCAATGCATTTTAAAGCACCTTTAAATTACACAAATTCCTATGGAAGTGACTGTATTTTGCAGAAAATTTTTTGCCAGCTATATTTGCTTTTTAGGCCACACACACACACACACACACACACACACACACACACACACACACACACT
>CAIGQZ010000379.1:10993145-11007588 GCA_903798205.1 Danio tinwini
GTTTGTTTAACCAATACAATAATTTTAGCTATATATTTATAATTAAGCTTTTTGAGAAATGAGAACGTCAGCAATGTCCTCATATTACACCTCCTTTTTGTAATACCTGTGTCATACCCATGTCATTATACAGATTTGTGTCCTGATATGTCACAAAAACACGTACACACACACACACACACACACAAACACTAATACCAACACTAATACTGTATGTGGTTTTCTGTCAGGCAAACCTTTATGTATTCTTTTGCATAAACTGGAAAAACTGGAAAAAAATTATTTGTGGAATTTATTTTAAAAATAGCAACATTACACATTTAAGAGTTAAAAGTGTAAAGTGAATTAAAGGAGCCATTTAATTACACTGTAAACCTTTATAGTATAAATAAAATTGTGAATTATGTGGTATAATTTCAAAAATGTTTAACTTGTTTATTGTATTGTTGTATAAAACCCATTCAGACAGATATTTGTATGCTCCATAACCAGTGCAACTGTCTAATTTTAGATGGAGTTGTGAGTTTTGAGTGCTGGGTTAGATATTGTGATTGGGGTCGATATGGAGTTTTGATGTGTCCCCTCTCCAAGGAGCAGCACAGTACAAAAATGGCAGTTTCTTTTTCTCACTCATGACACGACTCGCTGAGAGACTTGCTCTTAATCAAAAACATAATCTCTGCTAGATAGAAGCTGCTTTCCTCCAGCAATTCTGCTTGCTTTCTCTTTCTTTCTGTCTTTCTTTTTTCTTTCTTTTTTAATCTCTATATCTCACCCTCCCATTGGCTTTCTCCCTTTTTCGTTCACCTTCAATCCACTCATCTTCTCCTCCTCAGCTTCACCCTGTTCTCCAGGCACTCAAGAAGCTCCTCCACCATTTCCACTCATTTGTTGATCAGTCCCATGTTAAAAATCCTCTATAGAAAAGTGCTGAGTGCGTTATGACATCAGAAGGCTCCCATTAGCTCACTGCACAGGTTATAAGGTTGTGTGTCTTGAAAAGAGCATGGCAAAAAAATAATGGCATGCTTGTTGGAAAATAATGTGAATCTATGATTGCCAGGTCTAGACGTCTGATTGGTTTTAGGATGGCATCACTCCCCTGTGACATTCAATAACTTCACTTTACTTCAATAAATGATGATTAACATCAAAAAGCATTTTCTGAGCCATTTGATTTCTGTATGAAACTCTTTTCAAGTCAACACGGGTGAATAACCCACTTAATATATTCATAATGTTTGAGCAGCTCAAATAGAGAAGGATTAAGCTAGCAATAACAAACTGATGTTTGAATGTGTACCTTCAATGCAACATCTGTCACTTGGATTAAAGCATTGGTCATATGCATAAATGATCAGTTATCTGCCATTGGTCTGAAATTAAAGGCACAACATGTACTATGTTTTCATTAAAATATCCCCCCCAAAAAAATCACTAGAACTGTGTTATAGATTTGCTGACATTTGTGTATACCAAGTGTTTTGAAGAATGTTTAAATCTAGAGAAATAAGCTGTTTTAACCAATCTCACAGAACGTCATGCTAATGATGTCATACACCCTCGATTTCCAGTTTGGTTTTACAGAGAACAGGGGAAAACCAAATATGCTTTAATATGTTGACTGCACCGATATGCATTATAACAGAACCCTAAAATGTATTTAGAATGATAAAACAGCACTGCTGCTTCACCACATGATCACGACCGGAAGAACCGGTTCAGATGAAACAGAAAAAAAATTTGATGCCCCGTCACGCTAGTCTCTCATTAGCAATTTCGCTTCTGTGGCTTTCAGGCTTACTCTGCTTCATACCATGATAACAAGTTCAAGAATACTTTAATGAATACTTTTACTTCATTCATGATTATGATTTCTGCAGGAAATTCCACACTCAATTACCGCATCATTAAACTACACCTTTGTTTGCTGTGAATTCTAGCCCTCTAGCATAGAAAATTACTTAAATGTACTTTAAGGTAAAAATCTAATCAAAATTTAATTAAAAATATGATAAAATATTTCAATTACGTTCAATTCATTACAGATGCATTGTCTGGAATACTTTTTCAGAAAAACAAAAAACAAATAGCTCTTAATCAGTTATTTCAATAACCCTTGTGGGCTGGGCGATAAAATCGGTATCGGTATTTATTGACCGAACACCATTTTCAATAAAGCTGAAAAAAAGTTTCGATATGAAGGCTATAGTTTTATTAAAATGTGGCTGCTGAGCACATGCTTTGGGTGAAAGTTTGTCATTTCCAATGGAGCCGTGTGCGACTTGCGCAACATGCACATAGGAGCAAAGTGCACATGGTGTGTGCATTTCCAGGTACACCTAGTTGAAAAACATCGGAACTTTTCTGAATGCTGTGAGCGCATCGCGCAAGTAGAACTAATCAATCGGCTTTACACTTTGTATAGAATATACACATTTCACTAATAACTGTAGACTAATTATCTCACACAAACACAGCGCATCCAAACACTGCAGTGCTTTTAACTTTTCTCCAAAAACTTGCAGCTTGTCAGTTTGTCATCCTCTGAAGAAAACGGTTGATGGTTGTCTAGTTACGAGAGGCGCTATAGAAAATAATAAAGGAAATCACGCACTCGCGCTTGTTACCTCAGGTCAGAATGAACACACGCAAAAATGAGTGCCGTATTGCAGCAGTGAGGAGACTGTAAATAAAAAAAAATGTGAGGATGTCGCCAGAGTGTTTTTTTTTTTTTTTTTTTTTGTGCATCCCAACCACTAGCACCCCATCTGAAAGATTTTTTTAGCATAGGGGGTAATATACTCATTCAACTTCACAATTTTTAATGATGCATGTATTTAAATGATGGTTGGTTGCTTTACTTAAAAAGCTCAAATTTGATTATCATAATTTGTTTTGTTTACAGAGTTTGCGGTTTACTGTATCATTATTATTGACACCTTACAGATGTTGATCTACCTTTACCATTGCACACACTCAACATTTCATTTATCAAGTTTAAGAGTCTCTTTAACCCTTATGTTTATTTTAATATAAAGAAATATTTGCCTTAGTAATGTTGGTAAATTAAAATAAATAATGAAATCCTAATATTCCTAAATGTATTGTTAAAATGTATTTTTAATGTAAGTGTAATGTTGTTTTTTGCAATATCGCCCAGCCCTGTTTTCATCCATTCTGAGGTGATTTCGAGTCTTAATTTGGTCCTAACTTTCTCTGCGCTTCAGCAATAGAAATGATTTTTGGTGACAAATCTTATTTTGAGAAAAGTTTTTGAAAAAAAAAGACTTAAACTCTGAACAAATGTACTACCCTTTAGTTATGACAGTGGCTGTTTTTGCCCCATTGATTTCCATTATAATGGCTTTTTTTGATTGCAAAGCCATGACACCATATTATTATGCATTCTTCATTATTTGTGGTTTTCCCTGTTGGGAAGAGGTCAAATTAGTCATTTTTGCTGTTAAACATCAGTTGCAGTGCAAAAAAAGCTTAGTTCCTGGCTTTTGAGTTATATGGAGTACAATTTCTGTGTGTGTGCGAGAGAGACCTTTGAGCACTTACATTGATATGTCTGAGAAAATCAAAATGTGCATCTCTGCTCTAAGAACATGGTAAACACAGTAAGTGTATTTATGTACACACTATAATCTGCTGTTATACTCCATAGGAAAGCCAAAAAATGATTGCACTGGCCTACCTAAAGGGTGTCAACTAATGATCAACAGTACAAAATTACAAATTTTACCTCTTTCCAACAGGACAACCACCAACAACCGAGAATGCATAATTATTTGGGGTCAAGGCTTTGCCATCAAAAAAGTTTTTATAATGGAGGTCAATGGGACAATGCCACAAACATAACGAAAGAAGTCAATTTAAACAATACACAAAATACTCGGAGGAATAATCTCATCCTCCAAAGAAAGCATGCAATCGCAGCATATGTGGCTTGTAAACACCTCAGTTTGGCAGCTCAAAGCAGCACTGCACATGCTGTGAAACAGCACATATGCCACAGTAACACACACACAAAAAAATGGTGTGATAAATAACTTATTATGAAGCAGAACTGTTAAACCACAAGTTTAAAAAGCCACAAACACAAAAGCTGATCGTGCCAGACAATGCGAAAGCACACAAAGGCTGTATTTCTGTATTTAAGCTAAAGCCTACTCTGCAAGATTGTTGTTTGGCAAATCTTGGGTAAAAGCCAAAAAACACTGTGCAACATCAACAATATTGGGATTTTGGATATGACTGGCAATGCTGACACTGAGATATTCTTGAAAACTATTCCTTACACAGCAAAAATGTGGCCAAAATCAAACTGCGTGGCTTAGAGAAGGGTCGAGACCTCCAAACTAAGTTTAATGGAAACAGTGTGGTTGCTTATACTGCAGCAGACGACTTGAAAAATGTGACTGTAAAAGCACTGCGGCAGGGGAGAATACAGTGGGCAAATATCATAAAGGGTCAAAACATCAAGAGGGGATTGAGAATAAACTGCAGGGAACAAAGCCACTTGACTGGGTTAGTGGAGAGAGTCTCCTCCTCCCGTCAAGCGCAGCCGAGGATTGAAGGAGGCGATGCTGCAAATGCATGAGGCATGAAAGCTCACTCGGATGGATCTTAATTGTACCTTTACATAACCGAGGAAATGCAAACAGAATGTCGAGATGTTCTGATAACAAGACAGTGCTGTCGTATCGCTTCCGCCTCGTGATCAGTTTTTGAGATCTCATCTCGATCAGGTGAGGCTGTTCAACCAAGTGTGAATGACATGGAGGCATGTGGAAAAAGTGATGGGAATTAAGATCCAATTAAGGTGCAAAGTCATCAGCATATCTTATTCATTCATAATTTTATAGTTGTGTAAAATTAATGCACACTGAACATCAATATGGTAATAGAATGAATGAATGAATATCTAAATTTTAAAAAGTATTAGATAAATAAACAAATATATAAACACATAAAAAATACACACAAATTACAGGTAACAACAATCAATCAATCAATCATTAATAAATAAACTAAAGTATAAATGTTATACTTTTACATATTTTATAATAAAATATATAAAGGCTGGAAATTTTTTCATCAATGAGGGACGATAGCATATAATACACAGCTGAAGTCTAAATATTTATTATTAGCCCCCCTTTGATTTTTTTTTCTTTTTTAAATATTTCCCAAATGATGTTTAACAGAGCAAGGACATTTTCACAGTATCTGATAATATTTTTTCTTTCTTTTTTTCGCCTAGTATAAAAGCAGTTTTTAATTTTTTTTAATAATTCTAATAATTCAGTCTTCAACTGTATATTAAATATTAAATTTATATCCTGCCAGTTTAATGAAAGCAAATTAAGTTGTGGCCAGTTTTACTTATTAAACACTCCCTTGCCTAAACTCGCCGCGGGTGAGATGGAAAAAATGAAAGCACATCAGCACCGAGGAAAAATCAGAAGCTTAAGACAAAATCTTTAAAATAATGATATATTAAAAATGCAGCAAATATATGACAGTCGTTTGTGATACAACGACAGTGGATCATTAGTAAATCCTTTTTTTTTTCCAGAGTGAAACATCATCCACCCGCACAAGAGTTGTAAAAGACAGGCACAAATAAAAAATATATATACTTTAAATGAATTTCATTTGGTATAATTTGTATCTTAATTTTTATGTATTTTTGTTGGTCAGTTGTCTACAAAATAAACAAAAACGACAAATAATATCTGAGGTGAAGCGCTTCAAAACAAATCCACTTTATGGTTCAGCTCCAAAACAATCCATTATATTGTGTTCACAGTTTCAATTTAATTCGTTTAATCAACCAGTTTGAATGAGCCAGAACAGTCTTACAAACTATTTACAGCACTTAAAGTATTCTTAGATTACCTCAGAAGAATGAACTCAGTCTGAAGGATGAGAGAACTTAGAAAGGTGTTGGGGAATGGACATGCATTTGCATGTCTGGCTGTGATGACAGATTTTTTAAAATGAGAGTCTTTATAGGCCTATTCGTGCCAGTCTGTCAAATAAAATAGGTTAAAACACCCCCGGATATAACCGAGATCTGTGCATGACAGTGTTTAATATGCATCCCGCAATATGCAATGTCAAGAGAGTGACTCCATAAGGTAAGGTAAACTGCACACACTTGATTATGTAAAGTCGTGGACGCATCTCATAGCGCAAAGCATAACTTAACCTTTAAATGTCCATGCTTTATCAGTCATCGATAAAGTCTATCAAATAAAGGGTTATTGACAATTATTTGATCATCAAGTAATCGTTAGCATCTCTAAGGGTGATTTCCCACTTGGTTTAATTGAATGGACCGTATCCACATTCAATTGTAGCCCCTTGCCACCTTCTTGCCACCTCTTTAAAGCGGACTCAGGTATGGTTCACAGAAACTCAAATCAAACAAACTCGAGTGCAGGCCAAAAGTGCTAGTGTGAAAGCACCCTAAATAAAATATATTAAAGAATATTTCACCCTAAACTAACCATACTCAGCATTAAAAGGATGGATCTTCCGAAACTGAACATTCTGTTATTATTAACTCACCTTTCCTTCTTCCAAACTTGTTTTACTTTTTTCTGACATTGAACAATAATATGCAATTTGTAGGGTAATGTCTTTGGTTGTTAAAAACTTGAACAGTAAATGCTGTAAAATTATTAGTTTGTTTCTTTGTTTATTATTTTTATTTATATTGTCACACAGCTAAAACATTTTACAAGATGTGTTAAATCAGCTGCACAAAGGGATTGGCATGCTGAAAAGCTTTAAATTGATATTGACTGATATGAAAAAAAATTGTTGTGATAAATTTGTTTTGCCATATCGCCCAGCCCTTGTATAAACTAAGAATAGTCACAGATAAATAAATAAATAAATTAATTAATTAATAAATAAATAAATAACCATAAAAGACAACAATAGTTACTCAATGAAATAACTAACGTTAGGAAATGCTAAATAAAATAAATAAATCAACAACAGACAATAAAATAAATAAATAAATTGTCAAGAATCAAGACAAACAGATAGACAAATACGTTCTTCATTTCATTCATTTATTATTGTTTATTTATGCATGTATGAATTATATGCACTCTATAAAAAAATAATAAATTAATCATTCTCGATATTGCTTTTTAACGGAGTGCACGATATAAATCACTAGTCATCCTATATAAGAAATCACACAGTATCATCACTTGTGCATGAATTACATGTTTTAATTAGTTGTTATTCTCTTATTTATGCATAAAACTCCCATGTGCAAAAAAAAAATGCGTTCATAAATCACCACTAAAAGCAACGCTGTTCGAGAATCGCTTTAATGATGAAGAGGTTTAAAGCAGATGTTTCAAAAACCACCTGTTCTCTACACGATCATACACCACACTAAAAGGACTTATATAATTAAAATGACCAACTCCAGCCTCTAGTTAATCTATACTGTACTCTTACGTATCATAGAATTATCACATCAAACTAACAATGAAAAAACAGAGACATTATTAGCCAGTAAACAGACACAAAGCCAGACTGCAGTACTACAGACGATAATAAAATGCTGTCATTCTCTCTCTCTCTCTCTTTCTCAGGACCACAGGGTAGCAGTGAGTCTGTCACTGCCTCTCATGTAAGGCTATTTTTAGCTCTGCCCAAATCTCTGTGAGAGTTCGCCAGAAACACAATCATTACAGGGGGACCTGAAATCTGCCCTGAATTGTTTCGTTTGTAATGAGGTGTCAGGTAGCTTCCAAGCATTTTATTCACAGCTCCAGAGCAAGAAGAAAATGAGACTAAGACATTTGGGTTTTCTCATTTCAGGAGAGAAACAAAACTAGATTTTTCTCTGTTTCTACCTGTTGATACACATATTGGAGGAAGCTCGGAATGTTCCAAATGACTGACCCGCCCAAAAGAAACCTGTCATTGCTTGCCATAGTTTCACAATTTCTAATGAAGAGAATTGAAAGCGCCAGAAAGCAAATTTTACTAACATTTGCATTACAAACCATCAAGCTTGTTTGCTTTATTAGTGGCTTTGCTGCAGTGTGGTAGGCATCATTATCATGGCACAAAAGCTTACAAATATCAATCTACTACTTAATTTAAAGGGTTAGTTCACCCCAAAATGAAAGTCAAGCACTAAGTGTTGCACAAGAACCGATGAGGTTTGCTCCTGTGTGTAACATGAGCAAAAACCAATGAGGTTTGTATTGTTTAAGTTATTTTTGATTTAAAAATATACAAATTTCTTATGGATTTGGAAGAACACAAGGTTTTTTTTTTCATTTTGGAGTTAGCTTACCCATATGAATGACATATGTAATGTCAAATTAGTAAGGAACTTAAACTTTAGTTTAAGTACCAATTCTCACTATTATCTACTGGCTAATTACCCACCTATTATTAAGATATTGGTTGTTTATTAGTACTTCAAAAGTATGATTTGATTCTACACCCCTAATCCTACTAAATACCAGAACTTTTACCCTACTACCTTTTAATTAGCTATTTAGTAGTTTAATGAGCTAAAAGTCATAGTTAATGAATTGTTACATTTTAAATTATGTGAACAATTTTTTTGTCTAACAAACAATGCAACAGACAACAAAAATCATAACTGTGAGTCATAGTTTTACTCATCCCAGGTTGTAAAATAACGGTGGTTTGTGGAAATAAATGCCACCAAACATTCAAGACGGGAGCAAAAATTGTCCCTGTACATTTAGATTCTGTTATCAATTACTCACCCTCATGTTGTTCCAATCCACAGAGACCTTTATCCAAAAAGCTCACAGAAGACGCTATGGGAGTAAGCTCTCTCAGAAATAAAGGTATGAGAGCTGTCACTGTGGTGGTACCTTTTCAAACGGTACAGATTTGTACCTGAAAGGTCCATATTAATACCTTAAGGGTACATATTGGTACTTAAAAAGTACAAAAGTGTTCCTCTTAAAAATTTCAGGTACTAATATATACATTTGAGGTACAATTATAGACCCTTTAAGTAAAAATGTGTACCTTTTAAAAAGGTACCACCACAGTGAAAGCTTGCATACCTTTATTTCTGAGTGTATGTATTGGTGCTATCTGAATGCCAGATTCATTTAAATCAGCAAAAAAATCATCAGTCCAAAAATTTACACCATAGGGTGAACACTGTGATAAACGCGAGTTAGTCACAAAGTGTAAGAGCACACATATGCTGTTTTTAATATATTAGCCATGTTAATAAAGACTTTTGAACTATTTTTTTTCCTATTTCTCTGAAACTTTTATTCATAATACAAGATATATAATACACTCAATTAATGATTTGCTGCTTGTTCAAACTACTTATTTAAAATGAGCCGCTACAACACAATTCTTGGCAAATTTGAATAGTTTTGTTCAATTTACTTCAATTTGTTAAGTTAACTTAATCCTTTTGTGTTGGGACAACATGAATGAATTGTGCAGAACCCTGCAATTTAAGTGTAAAATTAAAATGTTTTAGATTCATTCAGAGAGTTCTCTGACCATCCATAGATAGCAAGGGCTGTGAGATGTTTAAAGTCCAGAAAAAAAACATTGTCAAAACATTCCTTGCAATTTTTTCAAGAAAATCTCTGTAAAATCAACTTTGTTAATAAATGTCTTCTGTATCAGATCAGGGTGAGCATTAACTACATGCAATATGATGCTTGCATGTTGCAAAATACATCTGAAGAGGAAGGGTTTTTTTTCTGCACACAAAAGTGTTCTTGATGCTTTGTATGAAAGCAGTTGATCCACTGAACTCGCATGTTTTGACAACATTTTTGGTTTCTTTTCTGGACTCTGAACATCTCATGACCCTTGTTATATGGAGGACGAGAGAGCTCTCGCATTTAGTCTAAAATAACTTCAATAGCTTTTATGAAGATAAACAAAGGCCTCAGGTGATTGGAACAACATGAAGATGAGTAGTTAATAATAGAATGTTCACTTTTGGATGAGCTAAATATTTAGGATTTTGAGCATGTTTGTCTTTGTCTAAAATGTGCTACTTATTCAAGATCCAGATAAAGAGCATTTATATTTAACGATCAATGTAACAAAGTAAAAAAAAAAACTGACCCTATAGTTTTGAACAGTACATATAAAGCTTAGTACATCTACTCTAGCTTGTCTCCAAATCTAGCTTTTTAATAAATGTGGCTTTTAAATTGCAAACACTGCAGGCTCTTTGACAAAATTGCTTATGCTCGTCTTTCTTTGAATAATAGCATCTGCAAAATGCATAAACGTACCATAACAAAATATTTATCTGTGTCTGTTCCGGTTACAAGAGCAGCATCTAAAAACATCTGAACAGTAGAGAGATTCAAACTAAAAAAATTCTAGAAAATGATTCGCAAAGTTTCATGCCACACACCACAGCAGGTCTCACAGTTAGAAAGCTGAAAACAGATCTAGAAGATGCTTGACTTATTATGCTTGGCTTAGATACATTAATTCCTAAGTTTTCATCAAGTAGAAACGTCCTTGATGCTTTTAACGGGAATAACAGTCATTTCGCACTATACTGCGTGGGTGAAGCAAATGCTGAATTATTGGCTCAGAGGATAAAAATAGAATTTCATTTTCTCAGTGGCAGAAAAAACAAGCAGGACACAAAATACATGTGAAACACGAAGCAAAGGCAGTGTTTGTTAAGAGATAATACTAGATCATCTTGAGGTCTGACTGCCACAGATATAGAAAGCTCTATTTACTGAAATACCATTACACAGTGTCACAACCCCTTCAATCAAATTCCCAAAGTAAACAAAAAAAATTCTCAATTCGAATGCACAGTATAGCACAAGGAAATCGCCTTGACTAAGGTGTGCGTTAATTGGTTTGTCAAAAACAAGCCAATATTGTAATTAAGTCTTTCTACTGTGAACAACACAGTCAATATTCCTTGTTTTTATTCCCAACCAAAGCTTGAGACAACTCATACAGAAATGCTACTTGCTTATTTGCAACTAAAAATCGTTTCCTAAATGGCAGAGATTAAATATACACCGCTGGAGAAGCATCCATGACCTCCATATGTAAATTAAACATGCAACAGTGCATTAATATAACTATATAATGCGAAGAAACATACATCTAAAAATGCCTTTCAACCCAATTCAACAGAGAATTCCTGCAGTATTCATGTTTCTAAGCAATGCATTCCTAGACTTCTTTTTCCAGTGAGCCTTCTTTCTTTCCCCCACAAGTACGGCAGCACAGATTGATTGCACACACAATAAAACGAGTTTTGTGCAGTAGGAAATCAAACCTCTTTGAAGCTTTGAGATCATGCTGAGCTGGACTTATAGACAAACATGGCATGAGGGTTTGACTCACTGAAACGGCTCTGAATTCAGCTTGGTGTGGAGTGAAGCACTCCGGGGCTCTTCTGCTGAGCAAGTTTTCTCTGTGAAAAATTGGAGAAAACTCACTTTTTTTATCTACAGCTCCTTCTAAATGACTGAATAACCAAATAATTTATATATAATTGACTGTAATTGGTCACAGATCACAGATTAAAAAATTACAAATAAGGTAAGAAATGTGGCACGGTGGCTCAGTGGTTAGCACTTTCGCCCCACAGCAAGAAAGCCGCTGGTTCGAGTCCCAGCTGGGTCAGTTGGCATTTCTGTGTGGAGTTTGCATGTTCTCCCTGTGTTCATGTGGGTTTCCTCTGGGTGCTTTGATTTCCCCACCGTCCAAAGACATACTCTTTAAATAAATTAGATTTACTAAATTGGCTATGTATGTGTGTGAATGAGAGTGTATGGGTGTTTTCCAGTACTGTGTTGCAGCTGGAAGAGCATCCTCTGCACAAAAACATATGCTGGATAAGTTGGCGGTTCATTCCGCTGTGGCAACCACTGATATATCAGGGACTAAGCCAAAGAAAAGTGAATGAATTAATGAATTTATGGACTGTAATATGAGTCTGACTACTTTTGGATTACATTTAGATTACTTTTGCAGTAACCCTAATTTGATGTCACACATATTAAAGTAAGATAATCTCGTACTATTTTGACAGATTACATTGTTTATCATTAACAAGAGCCGTCCAATATATGGATAATTGATACTTTTAATTTAGCTGATGGTGTTGGCGCCAATAGCCTAATGGTTAAGTGTGCCGACATATAGCACCATGGTGTTGACGGCGACCCGAGTTCGATTCCCAGCTCCTTTGCTGATCCGTCCTCTCTCTCTGCTCCCAATACTTTCCTGTCTGTTATCTTATGATTTTAATTAGGGCTGAACAATATATCGTTTGAGCATCGATATCGCAATGTGTGTATCCGCAATGGTCACATCACAGGATTAGATTATTTACAATATACAGATATTTATACAATAATGACCAAGTTATTTTAAGTTTAATCATTTTTTATTTGTATTTGAATACTTTTAGACCAGATAACCATAAAGCACTGTTTATTAAACCTTTGTTTGTCCTCTGTCGTTTTTATATATGATTATTTTTTCAAGATTTTATGCAGATGTATGACATAGAAAAAGACTTGATTACCCTAGTCCATCTAAATCAGGGGTTACAAACTGCCGACCCACGGGCCATTTGCGGGGGTAACGCACATGCAGATTATTTCTGGGGCTGATTTAAATGTTGAAATATGTCCGTAAGTACTCTATTTTTACTAAAGCTCTATTTTTGTAAATATTTAAGGGTCGTTTAATTATAATCAGTTTTATGCCACATGTATTTTGTACCTCTTCATGGCATACATGTTATGCTGGTGGAGTAAATATGATAATTTTGCTAATATTCAATTCAAATGGTCTCATTAATCGATTTTCCTACTATGCATATTAAGAATTGTATAAAAATGAGCATTAGTCAAATTGTACTGCTGGCTGAATTGGCGATGTTTAGGTATATGTGAATATATACATACTTTTCTCCTCTTTGTTGTAGTTTTACAAAAAATAATGATATTAAAGTCAATAAAATTACCCAACTGCTTTCTGTTGTCATACGCTATCTGTTAAACTTTTGGTTAAGCAACAATTGATTGGAATATAATAATTATTATTATGCCTATTATTAAATTGTAGTATTTTCATTGCAATTTAAACTAGCACTTCAAAATATACAACAAGATACAAAAAGAAGGAGCTTTGATATTCTGGGGATAAATGTTTGAGTGCATCAATTACATCAGGTTTCCACTTTTTGTGTACTAGAATGTTAAAACGACTCTCCTATGAATTGTCAGTCACTGATATGGCCCCCCACCAATTTGAGTTTGAGACCTGATCTAAATGAACAAAATCTTTCCAATGCTTTTCATCTGGTGAAACAATATTCATATCGCAATATATATCGTAGCAAAACAAAACATTGCAATGTCCGATTTTTGCTGCCCTAATTTGGATGCATTTTCTTAAAATAAAGCAAACTATTACATTACATGCACAATACACTTTTAAATAATATTCCATAATTTACCCAAAAAATAAAAAATAAAAATACCCACAAGCCAGGGTGTTCTACATTAAAGAAGAGTTTAACTAAATCTGGGGTTATTAATTCTTAAAATGCAACTCAACAGCTTCTGACATTTTAATAGTTATAAACAACCTATAGACCAAAACTAATTGCATACCCGTGGCTTCTGGCAATACATTAAGCGAATGAGCATGGTCTGGAGCGTGAGCTAAACAACCTAAATTGACAAAATAAAGTATAACATGATTTCAGGAGTAAGTGTGTTATTAAACATAACAGAAAACATTCTGTTATTTTTAACCCTTTAAATGTACAAAAACGCATTATTTCATAAGTAAAATAAATGACTCATTTATTCAATATTGAATAATCACAAATATTTAATTTAACTTCACAACATTATAGCAAAAATTTGAAGATGTGAGAAACTTTTTCCAAATTCTTAGGGTCAAATAGCAAAAGCTGTAATATTTATCTCTTTTATGTTAGTGTTAACAATATATGCCTCTGACAAGCAGTAAAGCTGATCGATTGGAAAACTAAATGACTTTAAAGGCAGTTGTATGGTGTGCCGTTGCCATGACATTCAGCACGTTTTAGTCAACTGTACAAGAATAAGCAATTGGCAAAATTGATTCATTGTTTCTCAAATTAAGATTCCCTTGAGTTTATAATGTCAAATTCCTTTTACATGGTATATGACAAGTAAAATACATAAACATACATAAATATATAATAAATATATAAACATGCATATTTTTATGTTTTACTTTTAGTTATACACATACTACACTACACTATACTTTAACTAGATTATTACTAAACTATTACTAGTAGTACTATATATATATATATATATATACATACATATACATATATATATATATATATATATATATATATATATATATA
>CAIGQZ010000379.1:11012588-11036451 GCA_903798205.1 Danio tinwini
TTAATCCTCAAAAATACAACTTGCCTAATAATTCTGCACTCCCTGTATGTATATGTATATATATATATATATATATATATATATATATATATAGACTAGACAATCCTTTACTATATTTTATACTAGACTATACCATATTATGATATACTTTATACTATATTATACTTTATACTATACTCTACACTATACTTAACTGTACTTTATACTATTGTATATTAGACTATATTTTATACTATACCATACTATACTTTATACTATACTAGACTATACTTTATACTAGAACAGGCAGGGGTGGGCAAACTCAGTCCTGGAGGGCCGGTGTCCAGCACAGTTTAGCTCCAACTCTAATCAAACACACCTGCTTATAGATTTCTAGTGATCTTGAAGACAATGATTAGCATGTTCAGGTGTTTTTGAATAAAGTTAGAGCTAAACTATGCAGGACACCGGCCCTCCAGGACCAAGTTTGCCCACCCCTTTACTAGAATATACTATACTATTCTATACTTCATACTAGACTATACTATACTTTATACTAGACTATACTTGTCAGGGCTCTGCCACTTCAGTTTAGTTTATTCTTGTTTTGATGGCAGAGTCCAGGCACTGCTCTGGCCTTGTCATTTAAGTCTTTGCTAGTCTTTGTCTTGTATTGAATGTGTGGTCTCAAGTGAGCTCAAGCCGCATGTTCTTTTGTCTTTGTAGCATGCACACAATATCGGGCAGACTCAAACACTCTCATCTTTGTGTTGCTTTGGACAAGTTGGTTTCTGTTTTAGTTTGTTGCTGGGAACAAGCATCTATGCCGCATATGTGAGCACACGGTAGGTGTCCTTTCACTTATCATGTGCTTTCGTGTTTTGTTACATGTTCTCATTGGCGTAGTGTTCTTGTCCTGTTAGGTGTGAGCCATAGAGCTTTTAGGTGCGTTCGACCTGAAGCACAGCTGCAGCCGGTGATCAACGAGATTAGCCGAGCGCAGGGGGGGGGTTGAGTTGAAAATGGAGCCGTCAAGCCGGACACTTCGGGGGCTCAAAGTTGCTGCAGTTATGATGACCGATCACATGGCGTGATCATTTATTTATTGAAAAAAACAACAAAAGATTTACAGTACAAATAAAACAAAATACAGTCTCTACAAACTATAGTTCATTTTTAAACAATAAGGGAATTATGAATTATATTTAAGTAGCCTACATAACAAACGCATGAGAAATAAGGGGGAAACCAGAGGGCACATAAAAAGGAAATAAATAGCCACAAATAGGATTATTTTGGATAATGAAAGCATTTTTAAAAAAAGATTGAACAAAATGACCAAAATAAATGAGCTACACTTTAAGTAGACATTACCCAGAAAGAGCAGGTACATCAATGTACATTTCTGCATAAATAGCTTGACAGGAAATAAAATATTTTAGAATCATATATTTTTATATTACATGTTTTTATATAACTTAATTTGCTAAGAAATCATCAGGATCAATGATACTTATTTTATTACAAGTCTGTAAGAGTTATTTGAGTTAATATTTAGATTATTTACTAAAATGTATCATTTAAATTGTTTATGTAGCTGAATACAGTAGTCTGTATAAAAAAGGCAGAATAAACCTCTGCAAACAACCTAGTCTTTATGAACAAATTATTTAACAAAAGATGATACTGCAGTAAAATATTTGTAGTCTTTTAATAAGCATGATGTGTACAAGACAGAGATGGTATAAAGAGTTAATTAGTTGTTTTGAAATTCGTGAGACGGAATTTGTCTAATAATAAACGCAAAACACACGTGGTTGTTGTCATGTGGTGAACTTGGCCAATCGTGTTATATTGGTGTTGTCATCTTAGCTCCAGCAGGCCCTCTTCAGATGCTGCGTGGGCTGAGTCAGTCGTTTGATCTCGGAGCGCTGTCACGGTACTTTTATGCCACATGTGACAGTCACATGACGTCTGCGCAGCATCAATCCGGCCAAATTTTCTAACCAGCATGCACTGCTTTAAGACAGATTTCGACCGATCTGCGCAACGCTGCATGAAGTCGAACGCACCTTTTGTTTTTGTCTATTTGTGCCATGTGCTCTCCTGTCTATTGTCTAGTCCCACCCATCCCATTATAAGTTAATTCAGTTCACCTATTTATTTCTTGATTTTGGTCCCTATTTATTTTGGCCAGTGTGCTCTGTCCTGGGCTAGTGTGTTGTCATCATTTTTGTGAGTCTGTCTTTCAGTCAAGCTGTTACAAGTCAAGTCAAGTAAAGCCAGTTTGTGCAGTTATTTTTTCCCTCACGGGTGTTAAGTTATTTTTTTGTTTTCCTTTCTATAAATAAATTCTTTGGTGTATGCAATTGGGGCCTCGCTCCCTCTCCGTCCCTAAAACCCTGATAATACTATACTATATACATATTTATATATACTATACACTGTAAAAAAAAATGCTGGGTTTCACATAATACCTACACATTGTCCCAACACAAGTCAATTAAGTTAACTTAATTGTTTTTACAAATTTAAGTCGATTGCACATAAAACTTAAGAATTGTGTCATTTCAGCTCATTTTACATAAATTCAAAGAAGCAGGATTTTTTTATGTATATACACTATACACTCACTGGCCACTTTATTAGGTACAGCTTACTAGTACCGGGTTGGATCTCCTTTTGCATTCAGAACTGTCTTAATCCTTCGGGGCATATATTTAACAAGATAGTGGAAATATTCCACTAATATGGAGATTTTGTCCATATTGACATGATAGCATCACGCCGTTGCTGCAGATTTGTCGGCTGCACATCCATGATGTGAATCTTCAGTTCCACCACATCCCAAAGGTGCTCTATTGGATTGGGATCTGGCGCCAAATTCTGACCCTACTATTCAAATGTCACATTAGAAATCATGGCTCATCAGACCAGGCAACATTTTTCCAATCTTCTATTGTCCAATTTTGGTAAGCCTGTGCGAGTTGTAGCCTCAGTTTCCTGTTCTTAGCTAACTGAGTGGCACCTGGTGTGGTCTTCTGTTGCTGTAGCCCATCTGCCGCAAGGTTGGATGTGTTGTGCAATCAGAGATGCTTTTCTGCATACCTCAGTTGTAACGAGTGGATATTTGAGTTATTGTTGTCTTTCTATCAGCTCGAACCAGTCTGGCCATTCTCCTCTGACATCAACAAGGCATTTGCGCCCACAGAATTGCCACTCACTGGATATTTTCTCTTTTTTGGACCATTCTCTGTAAACCCTAGAGATGGTTGGGCATGAAAATCCCAGTAGAGCAGCAGTTTCTGAAATACTCAGACCAGCTCGTCTGGCACCAACAACCATGGCACGTTCAAAGTCACTTAAATTACCTTTTTTCCTCATTCTGATGCTTGGTTTGAACTGCAGCTGATTTTCTTGACCACATGCCTAAATGCATTTAGTTGCTGGCATCTAAGCTAGGCTGATTAGTAATTTGCGTTAATGAGAAGTTAGACAGGTGTACCTAATAAAGTGGCCAGAGAGTATATGTTGCTTTTTATATTTTTTCATTATAATTTTTTTTAGATTTGCATGGAAATTGTTGAGATTTATTCTGCAGTTTAGAAACAGAGCAAGTTAACTGATAATTTTTTTTAAACATAAATATTGCGAAATGAATTAACATCCTAAAAATAGCTAAGACAAAATAAGGACAGATGCTTTTTATTTAGCATAGAAAAAAGCCAACCAACGTTTTAGTGTTTGCTGAAGAGCTGCCAGTTAAGAAAATGTAAAAGAACTAATTTTGCTCTAGTGACACTGAACATGTACGTTTCTGCTTGTTCAATACATATGCAATGCTAATATGATTTACTCAACCATTCCACCATCATATCTCATTCCCAACACCGACTCAATATATATGAATCTTTTTAATGCTGTGGTAAATTAAGTAATCAAACCAAAGGAAGTCTGTAAGATTATACATTCTCATTTACAAAAGACAAACACTGACTAGCTACATGACACAAAAAATGGCTGCTTTGGAAACATACCCTGAGGAAACTCTACAACTATGGCAGCTTATTAGCATTCTATCATTATTACAGCTATCCAACACATGGAGAACTGTTCTTCGTACATGAAAGAGTACATGGATGACATTCTGTCACACCAATATCCAAGAGAGCTTCCCATTCAAAACTCAGATGACACATACTGTGAGCTTCACATCCCAGCAAACCACTTGAAGCTGCAGGACACTTATGAAACATGGCTTATGCACAGCTTACTGACAAGATAACTCAGAGTTGGTCTCTTTACAGCCTCTGTGACCCCTAGAGAGTGATCAATGATTTATCTTTTTTTCATTATCATAAAATCAATTCTAATTTAAAGAATACCATTTTGAGACACCAAGTTTCACAAAACAGATCTGCAAAAACTGAGATCGTTTGCTTCACTGTTTGCTCCACCCAAACAACCAATTCAATGTTTCTTTGGCTGCATAAATGAGTAAATCATAGCCTAATTTTAAAACTTGATTAGTTTCAGCCTCAGCATGTCAAATAATCACTGACTGGTTACTAGATGCATAATGGCACTCAAAAACATACATTTCAGGTATTTCAAAGTTATGATATGATTGGATATTTCTACAGGATTTCCATGAGATGTGTGCATTGCATTATTTAACAGTCAACCTTCCTGACAGCAAACCTGCTCTTATATAAGAATAAAGCCACATCATATTCACAACTGCGACAACAGAGTGGTGCAGAAATAACATCACAACCTACACTGTGGGTTTCTTTCCAGATTTTCCTATGGGATTGTGTAATAGGGGTTTTAATTCATCAACATATCTTCATGATACATGAACATTTTGTTTTAAAGTGTAAACTGTAATCAGAATTAGGCTCCAAATGTTCATTTCTAGAAAACAGACAGAAGATAAAAGCTTCAAAATTTAAGCTAGCATTTTTATTTATAAAGTATGTAATGGTGTGGCATGGTGGCTCAGTGGTTTGAACTGTCGCCTATGCAGGTAAACCTCACTCCTCTGACCTCAAAAGTTGCTCTATTGACAGACGCTAGGGGCCATGGTCTTTTGGCTCCTTGTTAGAGCAACCGACTCCCATGCAAAGAATCAACGTTCAATCCCAGCTCAGAGCGGACTGGGTGCAGTAGGAAAGATGAATTATACTTGGGAGCTTGTCCGGGATAGAAGTGAGGTTTAGGGGGGTGAGTGTAACAGAGGTCAGCTAGTGAAATGCTATGCAGGTAAACCTTACTCCTCTGACCCCAAAAATTGCTCTATTGACAGGCACTAGGGTCCATGGTCTCAAGCCTGCTTGTTAGAGCAATCAACTCCCATGCAAAGATTTGCTGGATTGATGCCAGCTCAGAGCGGGTTGGGTGCAGTAGGACAGGTGAGTTAACTTGGGGGCTCGTCCGAGATGGGAGTAAGGTTTAAGCCTGGTTTATACTTCTGCGTCAAGTGATCGGCGTGACCCACGACGCAAGCCTTGCGTGTAGCTGTGCATTTATACTTCTTCGCGCTGTTTCTGTTGCTCTGCAATAACACTTCCAAAACGCTAGCTGGCAGTAGGTGTTTATGTTTCTCTGTGTTGAGTTTCTCTGCTGGTGTTTTGTTTTTTCTGAACGCTTCCTTAATGTACAAGTGGCTCAAATTTGCTCATTTTGAGGTGGGAACTGGCGGACGTGCAACAACTTTAATCATTAGGTAAACACAAACCAACAGTCTCCATCCGGAGCTCCTTTACGGGACTCCACACTTGTAAACACTCGCTGCATCACGCTCTCACCTCCGCCCACACTCATCAGCGCTATCAAGCTGACCAATCACAGAGATTGCGCTACGCGTTACATTTTTTGAGAGGTGTGTGTCAATGTCGCCGATGGCCACAGCAAGGGCTATGAGTCCAGCCTTTAGGGGGTGAATGTAACGGAGGCCAGCTAGTGAAGTTCTATGCAAGTAAACACACCTCTGACCTCAAAAGGTGCTCTGGCGACAGACACTAGGGTTCATGATCTTTAGCCTCCTTGATAGAACAAACGACTCCCATGCAAAGAATTGCTGGTTCGATCCCAGCTCAGAGCGGGTTGGGTGCAGTAGGACCAATGGGTTACAAGTACATTTAAAACAATCTTAGTTAACCAAGGTACTGAACAACAATTGCAGAAGAATACAAACAGATATGTAACATCTGACACTGAATAATGCACTGTAAAAAATTATATATTTTTTGTTACTTATTTTAAATAGGTAATCAGGCAAGGGAAGCAATTTTTTATTAAAGTGTGCCGATTGTTCTATGACTTGGGTCCAGCTACTTCAAATGTTCTATCAAATCTTTATTGCAGTCTAGGTCTAGACAGAGAATGCAGAGAACTTTAAATAGGCATGATGTGGTCTCTATTGTGGCTCTCTTAAGCAGATGGGCAATGGTGTTTTGGACCAGTTGAAGTCTATTGATTGATGAGACAGACAGCCCGTAATAGAGTCAATTGCAGTAATCAAGCTTTGATGATATAAAAGCATGAATTAAAATCTAATTCTATTTCTTTCTACTCAGAAAGGGTTTAACTTTGGCTAGTTTTTAAATGTGATAAAAACTGAACCTGACAACAAAATTGATTTGTTTATTCAGCTTCAGGCCACTATCCAAGAAGAAAACCAAAATCATTGGCAGTGAATGAGCGATAGGAGATGAGAGAGCCTAAGTCAATAGAACTCAAATCTGTTTTTGTTTTTTTCTTAGTAAGTCCAACAAGGCAAATTGGCATTTTATCATAATTCAGATGCATATATTGGTTAAACATGTTTTAAATTCTAGGAGACAGGCTATTAATTGATTTATAGCGGGCATGTCATTGTGCCTGAATGGTATGTTAAGCTGAGTGTCATCATCACTGCAATGATATGACACCCATAGCACATATACAATGAAATTAGAAAGGGTGCCAAGCTTGAACTCTGAGGGACACCACATGTGACAGTATGCACGTGGCTAATTAATGCTGCATACCAAAATGTTAAATTATTGTGAAGTTATGTTTAGCACAGATGTTATTTCACACATAAACCTAAAGCACCCCAAAAAACGTGAGGCAACAAACGACAAATAAATTGCATTTGGGTTTTGGCATCATCCATGCTGCACTCAACTTAGCATTAATAAAAATAAATTCAATTCTGGGTTTTCAGAATTAAATGTAAATTTCAGCATAGACTTTTTAAAATTCATCCAAGTGTTTTACACTCACCGGCCACTTTATTAGGTACACCTGTCCAACTGCTTGTTAACGCAAATTTCTAATCAGCAAATCACATGGCAGCAACTCAACGCATTTAGGCAGGTAGACATGGTCAAGACGATCTGCTGCAGTTCAAACTGAGCATCAGAATGAGGAAGAAAGGTGATTTATATGACTTTGAATGTGGCATGGTTGTTGGTGCCAGAGTATGGTCTGAGTATTTCAGAAACTGCTGCTCTACTGGGATTTCACGCACAACCATCTCTAGGATTTACAGAGAATGGTTGGAAAAAGAGAAAATATCCAGAGGTCTGAGGAGAATGAGACTGGTTCGAGCTGATAGAAAGTCAACAGTAACTTGAGGCAGATGGGATACAGCCGCAGAAGACCTGCACTGGCTGCCACTCCTGTCAGCTAGGAACAGAAAACTGAGGCTACAATTGGCACAGGCTCACCAAAGATGGACAATAGAAGATTGTAAAAACGCTGCCTGGTCTGATATGTCTCTATTTCTGCTTTGACATTTAGATAGGAGGGTCAGAATTTGGCATCAACAACATGAAAGCATGGATCCATCCTGTCTTGTATCAATGATTCAGGCTGGTGGTGGTGGTGGTGTAATAGTGTGGGAGATATTTTCTTAGCACACTTTGGGCCCATTAGTACCAATTGAGCAGTGTGACAATGCCACAGCCTACCTGAGTATTGTTCCTGACCATGTCCATCCCTTTATGACCACAATGTACCCATCTTCTGATGGTGACTTCGAGCAGGATAACGCACCGTGTCATAAAGCGTGAATCATCTCAAGACTGGTTTCTTGAACATGACAATGAGTTCACTGTACTCAAACGACATCCACAGTCACCAGAACTCAATCCAATAGAGCACCTTTGGGATGTGGCAGTCTGGCAGAACGAGAAGTTTGCATCGTGGAAGTGCAACTGACAAATCTACAGCAACTGTGTGATGCTACATGTCAATATGGAGCAAAATCTCTGAGGAATATTTCCACTACCTTGTTGAATCTATGCCCCGAAGGATTAAGGCAGTTCTGTAGGTAAAAGTGGTCCAAGACAGTACTAGTAAGTACACCCAATAAAGTGGCCGGTGAGTGTATATACCAAGCTGTTATTCAAGACGTAATATTTTTATGCCTCCAAACATGACGATAACAAAATAATGTGTTTGATTGCTTTAGTCTTGCATACTGGCTAAATTCAAGACTTACTCCTTAAAGCATAGTAGCTGAAAAAAAATTAAATATACAAAGAATATTCTCCATCTGTATATATCAGTCACCAAAGTGAATCACACTATCAATAAATTTAGAAAAACGCAGCAGAACCACTTTAATTGCTAACCTTCATTTCGAATCATAAAATGCAAAGGGTAAGCCTTCTTCCAGATCAATAATTTATCTGACATCTTGGACTGGATGTGATGCAATAAATAGATTAAAGTGGATGTATGCATTCTGAGATGTTCAGTACAGCCCTAGACCCAAAGCAATCATATCAGAGTCCTACAGGATGTACATCTTGAAGATTTCGCCTCCCTTATCAGCCTCTTTCAACATTTAGGCTGTCTTGAATTGTATCAGGCATTTCTTTGATTAGTTCCTCTCACTGGCCAATCCACCTTAACACAGGAACAGATTAGGTGCAACACTGAATGCATACAGACAAACCTCTCTAAATCACTTTACATGTGAAGCATGCCCTCTGAAGGGCTTATAGGTTTTTGAAGACCACATTTTGTCTCGTTTCAAGTTAATTTCATGCTATACTCTTTGTTCATTAAAGCAGACTAGTGGAGAAAAAAGCTGACTAATGGATCATCACTTTCCAGCTGAGCTGTAATTAAATTAGGTCAAATATGAACTAAATGTGCAGTCAAGAAACTACCATTTGCAAGAAAAAAAGTAGTCAAATGAGACTTGAAATGGTCAGATGATAGCTTGAATTATAGGCTATGTTGTCAAAAAAAAAAAACCTGAGGGAAAATATTATGTGAAAGAATATGCACTAACTCGCGTCTGGACACAGATTTCATTACAAGCTTATTTCTAAACTACATAAAAACATTGATATATCAGTTGCTAGATCTGGTGGCATGAGGACTGCAGACTGAAATACAAAATAAAGAAAATTACTGAGTAATATCTGATGCTTGTTTATGTCATATATTAAAATTGTACAAAAAGAAACATTTTTCATCTAAGGTTGATTTTTCTACTGATCTGGTTCTTTATTATTAGATCTAGCAGAGAAATCAGCAATGAACACCAAATATCTACTTACAAGTAACTTAGCAGAAATAAGTTTTCAAATTCGTTCAATTTCAAGTCACAAACGCATCATTAAGTAATTTATAAATAGTTCAAAGATTAAAGTCTTGTATCAAAAAGAAAAACAATGCTAGAATTATGACTGATTATTGATGCAATTATCAGTAGCTAAATAAACATTGGTCATTCTAAAAAAAAAAAAATCCTAATATTTTTGTATTAGGGGTCACTTGAATGCCTGAGAGTCTGGGTAGGGGGTCTGAGGCGGGTCAAATATGTTTGACATTTCCTGCTCTAGATTTATAAAGCATTCAACATCAGAAAACAAGACCACTTTTTACGAAGACAGGGGGGAAAATCCCAACGTTTACGCCGTCTGTCAAAACCAAGACATAATCCGGCTCGTCATACGCATTGGAATGCACCCATGACGCCCTAAAACGCTGTCTATGTAGTATGTAAGCAGCTGACTAGTTTTTTTTTTAAGACGCAGCCCTGGTTCATCGTGCATTCCAACAGATTGACGCGGAAAGTGAAGAGAGCAAACTGACTGTCCACTCGTTCTGCCGGCTGCAGGTCAATCCCGGAGATGTCACAGCACACACAGACGTCTCTTACCTTTCCCTCTGGTCTCTTTAGCCATCCTGCGTCTTTGCAGTTAGTTTGGACAGTACGCACGTCTCTTCTCTCTGTCCTTGTCTGCGCGCGGGAGAAGCGATTTAAAGTCTACGCGCGTTTCATGGCTGAAGATGCTGTGGAGATGACATGTGAATGTGGGAGTATCCATGAACGCGGAGAGAGATCCTCGTGTTGAAGTACGCGCGGACTTGGGGCTGTTTGTACGTGTGCAGACTTTGCTGTTGTCTTCTCTCCTCCTGTTGAGCTCGAGGTGTGATGTTCGACTGCCTCCAGTGGCTCTTCGCGAGCTGCAGTCAACTTGGAAAACGCCAAGCGTATTCATGCAGGCTCCAGACCACCCGCTGTCATCTATTAGATACTTATTTATTCAGTTTTGTACTTTAAAAATATTACACTAGTGCCTCCTTAAGGATGTAAATGACATTTTATTGACAGGTAAAATCTTTCTTGCAATCCTTTAGCTTTTGAACTATGCAATTCTTTTACATTGTGTTTCTAAGCACAAGTTAAAATGAAGTTACCTTTGATCAAGATTGTATTTTTGGTAATTGTGTCTACTAGAGTGTGATTCTTAAAGTCAGAGAAGCTAACTAATTGAACGAAACATCAGAAAAATACATTAAATCGATGCTGATTTGTTCATTTTACACAAGATGCACCATTTTGTAACGAAAACGAGGCCATTGCTGTTTAACATTGCTCTGTACATAAAACAAGCAAAATTGTAGTATGCTTTCAAGAAATTAGCATTTTTACTTTAAAATTCTATGTTTAATTCAATTAGTTTCATTATTCTTTTTTGTAGCCTATATCAGTTTTGGACAGCACAATATTTGGAAAATATGTGATAATTATAGCTGAGTATTGCAATATACTATATCTGTTTTGTTCAAATGCACCAAATTATACTATAGTCACTAAGAAATGGATAAAAATATACGTTTTCAAAATGGGGTGTGTATATATATATATATATATATATATATATATATGGGGTGTATATGTATATATATCCAAGACACATTTAAACAATAGCAAGGCCTCATCGGATTGTTCAAATTTGGATAAGAAATCCCTAAGAAAACTTCTTCACACAACACACAAATTCTTGGCACATAAAATAAATGTAACTTATCGCAGCTTTCTGTGATATAAATATTACATACTATTATTGCGATAATTTTTTATTGATATATATTGTGCAGCTCTAAATGTGTGTTTGTGTGTAAACTATGTAAATACAGTGGGATGTTTTTCTACACCTACACTCAAAAAAATTAGTTTTGCTTGTTCAAACTATTTAATTAAAATGAGCTGAAACAACACAATTTTTGAGATGTCATAGGGACAACTTAATTTCTTATGTTCAATCCATATAAATTTGTTAAAAGTGTTAAGTTAACTTAATCGATTTGTGTTGGATCAACATGAATTAATTATGTGGAACCTTGCATTTTTTACACTGTACTAACCTGTGTAAGGTCAGAAACATTTCCTTTTTTTCATTAAAAAAAGTAATGAGTTATAAATACAGTATAACTGTTATGTGAATTATTATACTACTATATTAAAGTACTTTTACACACAGAATTATATTATAAAAATTTTGCAATATTTGCACTTATAAATAAAAATGTATCCTAAGTATTATGCTTAAATATGCATTAAGCAATTGAACATAAAACAATTAAGTTTTCCCCCCAAAAAACTCAAAAATTGTGTTGATTCAGCTCATTTTAAATAAGTAGTTTAAACAAACAGCAAATCATTTTGTTGTGTATATAAGAGTAGTACACACATTTTCACTAAGCATTTCAATATTACAACTTTAAATAGCAAATGACATGGATGTTGTTGTGGTTGTTTTTACAGGGATTTAGTTACAGTTTAGTTTTGTGTGGCATGATAGAATTTGTCATGAACATTGGAAAAAAGCCTCAAAATCCCTCTGAGATCACAGTCGAAACTGCCACAAAAAGAACCCACAAGACAACTTTCAACAAGGGCCAAACAACACTGACAGACAGTTGTCTTAAAATTCCCTAAAGTGCTTCAAAATTTGGCCTACAGTATAGCTTTCATTCTTTTGCCTCAGTGATACAATGAACAGTTGCATAGGGAGCACAGGTTCAATCCATGCCCATCGGCAAACTGTAGATCTACACTGACAAAGCAGAAAAGCAAAAGAAACGGTGCACAGAAAAACAGAAATATAAATACCCTCACCCTGCAAATGATGCTATATCTCCCCAGTCCTATAGCAGGATGACTGTGCAAAATGTTAGCTGGTTCATAAATCATGACGTCGCAATTCATCTTCAGGACTTTAAATAACCAACTCCATCACAGTCTGTCTAACAGCAGTTCAGCTGATTAATGTGAGATTGTAATGACTATAAAATGAGTTTTGTGCTTGCTGTCAAACAGTAATTGAGTGGCCAAATTAAGGCCAAGTATGGGGCATTAACAATAATAAACAGGTTTAATTTGTGTGTAGGATAGAAATGTTTGTCCACCAAGTTACACCCAGGTATATACTGCAAAAATTATATGATCTTTTACTTGATGCAAGTTGAAATAACTTGTATAATTAATATGATTCAACTTACAAATGTAAAGTAGGAACACATTTATCACAGTCTAACGTAAGGCATTGCGGCACATCAGGGATCCTAAATAACTGTTCTTTGGTAGCTCTAAATAACTATTGACGGAGGTAATGTCTGGAGTTGCTTAGTTCTAGGGAGTTGGGAGAATGTTGCATTACCAGACTACTTTAGGGACTTCGTCTGTTTGAGGAAAACCCAATGACAAAACACTTCTGACTCTGAAAATTGCATTGAGTTTCTGGTACAAGCAGCAGCAGCAGAGAAACAACCTGGAGGAACAACAAGCAAAAAAAGATGGATTACATTTATTACACCAAATGGGTGCAGGACAAAATGCAATAATTCAATTAATTTATCCTTTTCATTTAAAAGCAATTTTATCCATGGCACTGAATACAATGTCCCAGGACAAATAAATGCTTGGAGTCATAATAAAACATTTATTTTAATCATAAATTAAATCACTGATTAAAAAGCATCCATTTGGATTCAAAAGTAAGTCTGTGCACTACAGAAGTGAGTACAGGACTAGAAACTCAGATCTAACCAGTGGGTTGTATATCATGAATAAGTCCTATATTTAAAGTATGAAAATGTAGCTCACGGGAAAACATAGAAAATAATATAAATCTGGGTATTTCAATGTTCAGTTGCAAAATAAATAAATAGAATCAAAACATATGTATTTTGTAAAAAAAAAACATTTCCTTTTTATTAAATATCAATATCAAAGGCACAAAGTAGGGCTGCACAATATATCATTTTAGCATCGATATCGCAATGTGCACATTCGCAATAGTCACATCACAAAGATATGCAATGTTGAGTCTGAATTATAGTTGAGCAGGAGCTACACAATTGTATTTAATCACTGTATTATATAGAGTTTATATGATTTATGCAAAAACAAAATACTTAGAATTTTTGTCTTGTTTCTAGTCCAAATATTTACATTTTACAGCAAAACAAGATAATTTCACTTAGCCCACTGGCAGATAATTTAGCTTGTTTTAAAGGGCCATGAAACCCCCGTCTCAGCAGGCTGTTTTCACACCTCTAGTTTGGAAAAAGTCAGGAAAGTGGGCGTGTCCAGCTCTGTTTAGGTGGGAGTGTTGGGGGAGGAAAAGAGGGAATGATTTGCCAATATGGGAGTTTCCATTTGGGAACGCGCTGATATTCAAGGAGGCGAGAAAAACAGTGTTGCCAGATTGGGCGTTTCCTGCCCAATTGATCGGTTTTGAATCCGATTGTGTGGGTAAAAAAATCTGCTACATCTGGCAACACTGGAGGCAAAACAAACATACAGACGCAGGGGAGAAAGACAGTGACTGTGTTTACATAGACATCAGTAATCGAATTGTTTGCCCAATTATTAATTTTTCGACTTTAACTGCAGTTTGGCACTTTCACTTTTTATTCAAGAACATTTCCTACATGCCCTCCTTAACAAACGAGATATTGAAAGCCAGGAACTGCTGGAGAGTGGAGTTTTAATGGAATGTTTAATACCGCATGGCGAATGGGAGAAAAAAATCCTTAGCATTTCTCGGAAACATAGATGCACTCGGTAGGTAGCGTCAGAAAGCCTCATTCACACTAGCAGCGACTTTGTAGCTGCCTGTCGCTCTGCCTCATTCACACTATGAGCAATTCGCAGCGGCAAATCGTCAAGCAACCGTAAATGTCAATATAGAGTGAGCAGCTTCCGGTGACCTCCATCTACGCAAGCGACAGCAATCGTTGGTGACCAGGTGGACGTGATGAGCATCGCGAAAAGTTGAAAATCCTTCAACTATATGCAAATGAAGAGCAACTGTCTTGAGCGACAGCAAATAGGAGAATCAGTAGAGCTCACGTGATCTTCTCCCAGCTCGCTCAGAGGCCGGTTGTATTCTACGTGCTGTAGATCTACACAGACATGTGTTTGCAACAGGTTGCCACCCAGAGCAACAGGAAGCTACAAAGTCGCTGCTAGTGTGAATGAGGCTTTTGGATGGCGACCTCGCAAAAACAATCGGCCTCTACAGGAGCTGAGAGAGTATTTTATGAGCTCTACTGGTGGCCCTATTGGCTGTCGCTCAAGAAAGTCGCTCTTCATTTGCATAAAGTTGAAGAATTCTTAACTCTGTCGCATCGCTGAACGGTCGATGTCGCCCACGTAGATGGAAGTCGCCGTAAGTCCCTCACTCTTCGTTGAAATAAATGAACGCTTGTTGCTTTGCTGCTGTGAGTCACTCGTAGTGAGGCTATTTCACCTTATTTATACTGATGGTAAAAACAATATTTTGACTTGCTCTAAGAATCTTTTGATATTTGGACTTGAAACGAGACAAAACAAATTAAGAAAAGCATTTCTTGCATTGTGATTATTCAGTGTCTGTACCTGAATACTGTTAGACTCCCCAGAAAACCATCAAATAGTGCTATTCAAGCTATCTTGTGAAACTAATCGCAATATTTATCATAGAAAAATAAAATATCTTAATATTTAATTTTTCCAATATATCGTGCAGTCCTAGCACAAAGTACCAGTCCAGCGAGATGTTTGGAGTCAGTTTAAAACATTTATTGTAATTAGAAATTAAATCATGATTATAAATACAACAGGTTTCTTTCATCAGAAATAAAAACATAACCAACAAGTTCATGCCAAACTGGCACCTATAGCTATAGCTATAGTCTCACAGCATTAATAACATCAGTTCATGGCACAAAGCTGGAATTTGTTAGCATTTGTGCTAATAGTTTGCTTTTGGCACAAATAAGTAGGTTGGAAGAAACCTGACTCACATCAGAGGGATTAAATTGCAGCTTGACAGGTTACGAAATGTATCCTAAAAAGTTTAACACAATAGAATTAAGCAATTATGCGACAACCAATACTTTTAAAGCTACACAAAGCCCTCAAAACACACAGACCCTCAATTTAAGAAGCCTAAACTAGTTATATAAACTGTAGCTGTAGGTGTACACATTACCCCATAGAAAAAATGTGTGTTTGTAGGGACTAGTGCACTCTGGGTCTGTTTGTCCTTATCAAGCACATTCCCAGAATACCAGCACAACATCTGGACTCATCTGCAGGCCATTTCCCCTCAGGCTCTTGACACAAAAACCATAGCCATACATTAAATACCTCACCTTTCCTTGTTTGATATTGCTGGGGATAATTAGCAACATATGGAGAGCCTAGTGAGTTTAAAGACAATTAGCATAGCAAAACAAAACATATGTTTAGGCGAGGATGAAATGTGTCCACAAAGTAAATTTGGATGCGGAGTTAAGTAATGCATCCGTTAATGCTCATTCAGGAAGAGCTGAGCCTGAGTGATCCTGATCTTGTGTGTGAAATCAGTATAAATCTCATCCTTCGCAATGCATTAATAATTTAGAGGCTTTTTTAAGGCTTTTGTCTTGGCTCAATAGCAACAGACTAATGCACTGACTAATGCGCAAACAACGGTGTATGGATTATGTCACACTGATGTGACATTTGTTAGCTGTGCGCGAAAAAAAGCATCTGTTTGTATTTAAAAGTCAGACTGCCCAATAAGGTTTACATTACAACAGAAATGAGAACTTGAGTAAATGAGTGATTTGAGTAAAGACCAGAGCTCTAAACCAGAAGGTTTTCATATTTAAAGCATGTAAACGTAATTCATAGAAAAAGCATACAAAAATACAAACCATACAATGTTACATTCCTCATTAAAAAAATCTGGATAATAGTTTTTTATGTGTAGCTACTATGACAGTGATGTGGATGGAGACTGGACAGGTTGGAGGAACTCTGAAGTGAAAACTGCTTCTGCGTATTCTTCACAAACATCCTGGAACTCTGCCGCCACTTCAGCCAGAGCCTCGGACATTAGCTCATCAGCTAGACTGAGGGAAACAAAAGAAACAAGAGTTATAATCCAACCATACATAATGTTCAGGTTACATTAAAGGGGACCTATTTTGCAAAAATCAATTTTTTAAGTGGTATAAACACAGATGTGTGGCAACAGTGTGTGAATATAGCCAGGCTCTACTGATAAAAAAAAAATAATTCAATTTTTTTTTTGATAATCACACTTCATAAAAACAGTCTTGAACTCCTTTTGTACAAGTCCCACTCATTAGTGATGAACTCTCCCTCATTAGCATAGAGTGAGAAGCAGCCGTCTGCCATTTGAGTTTCCAAGCTGTAACTGGATAAGATAATGTTAGCGACTATAAGGAATTATAAATGTGGAGTTTAAGGATGCACAAATGAACACTGTAGTCTACATAGACTGCCTTTTTCTGAGCCACTTCTTTTGATGTTTTCTGTTTTTCACAGAGATGACGTTAGTCCTATTTTTGAATCTGCTACTATGCCGAGGCACAAGCATTTGTAGCTTAAAGCACATCCAGGGCTCGAAATTGTGGCCATTTTGGTTGCATATGTGGCTGAAATTTAATCTATGCGACCTCAAAATATATTTGGGAGCATTTGTGAGACTGCATATAATGGTTGCAGTGCAACCTGTTTGATTTTTTTCTAAAAACTTGCTGAATCTGTCTTCCCTGCCGCTATATTGGTTCATATTAGCTGTCAGTCACTCAAGGCTTTCCGCTGTCAGATGACAGGGAGCTTTTGTGACCGCGGGAAATGCAAACGGCTAAAGTTTGAAGAAGATGCAATGAAAAGTACACAGGTTTGCAAACCCACCTAAAGTAACAAATAATGGCGCTGATGACAGCAATCATGGAGTGAATGTTGATCCGGGACATTCAAGGCAGCATGATAATGAGAAATGTAATTCATTGCTAGTAATATTGTTATCATCGTCATCATTAATATTTTGTAATTATTAGACATTTATTTTGGAATTATTGTGCAAATATCAAAAAGTCATCACAGAATTAGTTGGACAGTTGTTTCTGTTTTTTGTTAGTCCTGATTGATGCTGTTTTCAAATACAATAAATCCATTAATTTACAATTTGCAGTGGTGCTCATACATTTATGGTGGGCTCTCCTAAATTTTTGAAGTTGGGAGCACCAGTAATTTCGAGCCCTGCAATCTCATTTGAATTTCAGTCACCAAAATGGCACAATTTGCATCCAATCCTAAAAGGGGCCATATCAAAGCAATATATAAAAATATTTGTGTGGTATTTTAAACTGAAAATTTACATACACACACTAGGGACATCAGAGACTTATTTTACATCTTGTAAAAAGGGGCATAATAGGTCACCTTAAAGGATAGTTTACCCAAACAAAATGACAATTTTAATGTTTGGATAAAATGTCCCTTGTAAATTCTCCCACCTCTTCTAAAAATCTAAATAATTCTACATGTATAAACATGCTAATAAATGGTTCTCTCTCTCAAAGATCATGTTTGTTTTATTTTGATATTGCATTATTACTAACTACAGGAAAAAATATAACATATACATTACCGGTCAAAATTCTGGGTCAGTTTTGTTTAAATTATTAATTGTGTTTTGTGTTAATTATTATTTAGGAAAATTATTCTGTTTATTAAGGCTGCATTTATTAAATGTAAAAAAAATTGTTAAATTGTTAAATATTTATAAAAAATTTAAATCACAATTTTTCAATTTGTACTGTATTTTTGATGAAATAAATGCAGCCTTGGTGAGCAGAATAAGCTTATTTTAAAACATTTAAAAATCCTACTGACCCCAAACTTTTGATCGGTAGTGTATATTTGTTTCCATTATTTTAAACCAAGTTGAAATAAGATAAATAATAGAAGAAAGAAATTACTGATAAAACAATTGATAGGTACTAAAATAACAAATAGTTGACATGAAATGATAATATGAATGTTCACCTACTGTATATCTATGTTGTAACAGCAACTTACAGATCTCAGCTAATCTATGCATATGTTCCACTATAATATAAACAATGGCTGACTTCTCTCTAATGACATATTCTTGAATTATTTAGAAACTTGTTTGCACTTCCAAATCTCAAAATCCAATTAACAACTAATGCTTAGAACCATGTTTCCACCCTAGATTTGTTCATGGATGTATATATCAGAAGGTAAAAAAAATGGCCCAAATTATTTATTTATTTTGTATTAAGACTTCCATCTATATTTCATTTTTTTACAAAAAGTTACTAAAACATATAATACATATGTTTTTGTTCAAAATTTACAAAACTAAAGTATGACATTAACCTCTACATAGGGTGTTGTCATATCCTTAGTCAAGTAGATGGTGTGGAAAAATCCTTAGATTTAATACAAAACCCACAAGCAAAAATGGACAGAGTTTGTAATAAAACCTGAATCAACAGTGTTTTTTTTAAAGGTGAAGAGATTTGAAAAGATTTAAAACAAAATGCTTCCTTTTTTTAATGCACATTAATACAAAATCAATGCACAACCAAAAACAAGATTTCTTTCAACCATTAGAGAGTAAAAAATGTATTTAAAAACTGATGTTACAAAAATAAAAGCTAAAAAAATTATATTAATAACCAATAATAGTATGCATGTTTCTGTTTAAGTATGCATCTATGTATAAAAGCCTGTCTCTCTCATCATCAGAGAATAAAAATGCCTTCTTTCCATCTTGAAGACAGCGATGAGATTGTTTAAAATCTTCCTTTCAGCCACCTATTAAACTACTTCCGAGTTCAGAACAGAGCTACCCAGAGATCAGTCTGTGCTCACCCACACCAGGTCTTGACTGCCTTCAACACTCTTATTACCCACAATGCACCACAGACTGACAAGTGCCCACACCGGTTCCCAGCAGCAGCACTAATTGCCATGACATTTCCCATCTTCTCTATTTCTCTGGAATAATAACCACTCCAAGTCTCTGCGGTGCTGCACTGACCTCTACAAAAAATAGACCCTCAATTTCTTTTTATATCTGTGCAATAACTCAAACTTATTTTTTTCCAACTGCAGCACACAGCAAAAATAAATAAATAAAAAACTACTTTTGATTCCTAGCTTTCGTATGAGATTTCTGCAGCAATTCCTCTCGCCACCCACACAGCCCATGGCGCACAGTTTAAATCTGACAAATGAGACCTAGGATCAGATTCAGGGTTTTGTTTTCCTTTTCCTCGCTGTTGTTAAAAGCGTGCTCTCTGTGGACGATAAGGACTTGATAAATATCCACCGCACTGCACCAACTTAAAAATTCTGTTAAGTATGCTAATGGTGGGGTGGGTGTGCAGGAGCACTAGCCGAACAACAAAGACGCTCATTTGCACAGAAGCACGCTCTACATTAGAGGCCATCAAAAAAACCGAGCTAATATTTACATTTAAAATGGCATCGTGTGCGAGGATCATCGTAGCTGCGAGGCAGTAAACAATCACAACTCCTACTTGCTGTGTCACTGTGGGAGACGCACTGGGGCTTATGACTAATCTGTTGCTCTGGGTGCAAATAGAAGAGCTGAGCTTTTAGTGTTTATGCATCCAGGAACGTGTTTTAAACACTGGCGAAGTCATAAAGACAAGATATCAGGAAATTGTAGAAATCAGCGTAGAAGAGTTAATTAAAGATGTTGATGGGCTATGTGCACACTGTAGCTTCCTTGAACAGATACAGGGTTTTTTTTACTGAAGTGACTGCTTTAAAAGACACCTATTTTATCCCTTTTTCAAGATTTAATATTAATCTTTTGTGTCTTCAGAATGTGTCTGTAAAGTTTCAGCTCAAAATACCCATCAGATTATTTATTATACCTTTTTAAATTTGGGAAATTTGAGCTGTTATGGCTTTGTAGCTGTTTTTGTTGCTTGTGCCTTTAATGCGAATAAGCTGGTTGTCCTCACTCACTGTTTCCACGTGCTTGTTAGAGCCGTAGCCTTCACGTAGATAAACAGCACAGTGACAGACAAGAATGAAGCGGATCTCTCTTCCCAACGGTTATTTGATATATTTGTTGTAGAGTCAATTCAAGCCTTTCTATCTTGTTGATATGATTATATGCATTACTACAGAGACCTGTTAATACGCAGCTGTCAATCAATTCGGTGGGCGGAGAAACCACACTCTTACGTCACATTGCGGTGAGCCTCAAAATGGGAGGGATTTGGACACACAGTTCTGTCTAAACAGCTTACAAAAGATGATTTTCATGATAGGTCCCCTTTAAAATTCAATTAAACGGCAATTATGAAATGGCAATTGAATGAACATTGGGGTGTGTCTTGATTAAGTTTAAGTAAACAAAAGTAACATTTATCATTTTTAAAGATATTTAGGAAAAAGTGACCTGTGGTTTATCTATTTCTGCACTATATTGTATTTCTTGCTAATTTTAGAATATTTCTCAATGGAAATGTTCAGTGAGTGGCGATAATAGCATGATGGTAAATCTGGCAATGTTTTGTCATGTTAGTTTTTAGCATGAATTGCTGCAGTTTGAGAAATTATATGTCCTGTGAGCAGTGCTAAATGGTTTAATGCAATATTGTGCTTGGAAATAATGTTGCACTTAACCCTAACCAACATTGTTAAAGCAAATTTGAGAGAAAATACATTTGCTCAATCAAATATGCCACATTTGCCTTCAAGATTTTTTAATATCATTCATTGCATCACACGTTATTACAGAGCTAGTTATTTGATACAAGTCTTAAAATTAGTTAGTATTAGTTTAGAAATTCTACATTATGGTGAACATGTTTTCACAGTCATTAGTAGTAATTTATTCATTTGATAATGTGATGTGTAATCTGTGTTAATTTGTGGGAAGAATAAAAGTTGTTGGTGTTAATTGACATTTTTATATTCATTTAGGCTAAAACCAGCTGGAATCAGCTTCCCGAAATGATCAGATGTGCTCCAACATTAGGCACATTCAAATCAAGACATAAAACACATCTGTTTTGCTGTGCCTTTACTGAATGAGCACTGTGCTACGTCTGACAGATCGCACTATTGTCTTTCTTTTCTTTTTCATTCTTTCTAACCTGTTTTAACACATTTTAATCTGTTTTCATTTTGAATTATTTTAATAATTTTTTATTTTCTTATTTATATTATTCTTGTTCAATATAAAGCACTCTGAATTACCATTATGAAATATGCTATATAAATAAACTTGCCTTGCTTAAAAAGTTAGCCTTTACTAACAAAAGACTAAAAACACACCATTGAATAAACCATTTTAGGCTAAGCCATATGTGCAAAAGATAAATCAAAAGGCGAAGCTAGGCTAAGCTATAAGCTTGTTATCAGAATAATGGAAATGTTTCATTTGGCAATTTTTGGTTCTGTAATATAATGCACATATATTGAAAACTTTTTCATGATTAGGCATAGTTGAATAAAGGATAAAAATAAAAGTGAAATTTTTATTTTATTTTACTCATTCTACTTTACTCACTATCACTAAAATTAAAAAGTAATTTAGATGAGTTCAACCCACTCGAGTGTTTCATTATCATGACATGTTTTATTAATGAAGTAATGGTTAGAATCAAACCTGTCTGCTATTGCCCAAGGATTGAAGCTCCCCAGAGCCTCATGGGAGATCAGGCGCAGGAAGACATCATGGTTCTCCCTGTATTTCTGGATACGTCTCTGCATGCTGGTCGGCACAGTCAGGTAAACCCCTTGTGTGCTTCCTCCTCCTGCTGGGACTGGATTACTGGAGTCATTTGGAGTTAAAGACTCATCATCTAGTATTGGCATGTCTGATGCAGCCCTGTAAACAAGCAAAATAAACTCAGTTGGTCACATAATAAATACTACTTTTACAAAAAACTAATCACAAGCATCACATGAGCTTCAAATGTTAATCGTATGTGAAACAAATCAAAACATTTAAAACACACATAAATAGTCACATAGAAGGTCGTTTTTTTTCATTTGAAAATGTTTCAAAACCACATGTGTCCTGCGTTTTACATGTGATGTTAATGTGAAGTTCACGTGATGGGTTTTTTCTATAAAAATAACCATAAAAATATTGTTTTAAAAATGAAAAAATATCATTATTATTATTATTTATAGTTATTTAGTTAGTTATTAGTACATTTATATAGTGCTTTCCTGGGAAAATCTGCAGTGATGGGAAATTAAATTGAACAACAATGATTTAAGGAGGTATAAATTGGCAAAAGGGTGTTGGCGCACAAGGCATGAGAGCAACAAATACTATCCCATCTGGTCCGAGCAAACAGAAGGTTTACTGTAGCAAAAATCACACAAATTTTGAATGTGTTATGAGAGGAATGTGCCACAATACACAGTGTATCACACTCTGCATATGGGGCTCCATTGCCACAAATTTGAATGGCTATGATCGAACTTGTCCACCACCGACAGCACATGGGCAAGCAAGTATCAGAACTAGGAGCAATGGAAGAATGTTGCTTTATAAAAAGACTCCAGATTTATTTTACATTATGTTGATGGTTGAGAACATGAGGGTCATTTAAGTTGATGTAAATAGGATGTGTAATACCAACCAACACATTATTGTTGACCAAATACAGCCCATGTCAATGGTGATGAAAGCGGTGGCTTTCGACAGTATAATGCACCTTACTTCACCACACAAATTGTTCAGAAGTATGTGATGAAGAGTACAATTGGTTGTCCTGGCCTCCAAATTCCCCAAATCTCAATCCAGTTGAACATCTGTGGGATGTGCTGGACCAACAAGATTGATCCACCTTACAACCTCCAGGACTGCTAGCAATATCTTGGTGCCAGATGGGCGCCTTCAAGGCCTGTGTCTGCTCCATTTTCTGCTCAGTCTCGCACAAGCCATGTCCACACAGCTTTCAATGTGTACTCAAGCACAAATGAAAGTGATGGACAGGTTTGACATGTGCAGTACCAGCGAGTAGAATCATTCTGTTTAAACACTAACCTTGCACCTCCATTATTGTACACAAATTTCTTAGGACTAAATTGAAATTGTTGGTTCAGCCAAAAATGTATATTCTGTAATTAATTACTCGCCTGTATGTTGTTTCAACTCCCTTAGACTTTTGTTAATCTTCGGAACACAAATTAAGATATTTTAGATTAGATCTGAGAGTATCTTTAACTACACATTTCCTTATAAACATGAAGTCTGTATTCATT
>CAIGQZ010000379.1:11102132-11156817 GCA_903798205.1 Danio tinwini
AAAAATTTAAAAAAATCTGATTTGAGCAGTAAGCCTTGCAGTGTGAACGTAGCTGAATGAACAAGCACTGAATGCAACACTGAAACGCCACATTACAACGAGCAATTATAAAGAATAAACTGTTCTTATTCCAAATAAATTTTTTAGTATGTTTACATTTTAACAAAGAAATATCTTCTAAGTGAAAATGTTTAAATAAAAAATATATATATTTGTCAATTATACTGGAATTGCTTTAAGTTCAGAGCCAGCCAAAACTAGCTTTAAAGCAGTAGTTCACAATGCATCAGTCATTTGCTGGTCAAACACTTAACGCCATTCACACTGCATCTTAAAAATTCTTAAGTTTGTCCATCTTAGTCCAAATAAAGTGAATTCAGCAGCATAGGTATATGCGCCTGTCATTATTTTTCTGATTCTGGCTCACATCTGTGCCATCATAATCTAATTTGAATACATGATTGATTCTGAACTTTTGGGAATTGATTCAGAATTACTAGAGAATGAATCGCGATGCATTAATGAATCCATTTTTGTTTTTCTCATACCCCTACTGACAAGACTATAATCTTTTCAAAATGTCTATTTACACTAGCCCACCGTATTTACATTAGCTCTGCCCACCAATGCCTGATTTGGACAGTCAAAATAACAAATGAGGTCCAATTGGAAAAAGGTTTTTCCTCTTACTCTAAATAGCTTACAAAATGTGGAGTGTAGGGTTTAGAACACGATTTGGGACAGGGATGATATGCCCCATTCTGCTGGTTTTAATAAAACAAACATCAACACCAGATAAAAAGGTCAAACTAATTCATCTGCTCACTGTTACTGGATGACCAACGCTCTGCTCATAGTTTAATTCCAAACGGCCCCAGAACATTCATTCATTTTCCTTTGGCTTAGTCCCTTATATATATGGGGTCGCCACAGCGGAATGAACCGCCAACTAGTCCAACTTATTTTTTACAAAGCAGAGGCCCTTCCAGCCGCAATCTAGCACTGAAAAACACCCATACACTCTCGCATTCACACATGCATTTATACACTATGGCCAATTTTGTTTACCCAATTCACCTATACTGCATGTGTTTGGGCTGTGGGGAAAACGGGAGCACTCGAACACAGGGAGAACATGCAAACTCCACACAGAAATGTCAATTGGCCCAGCCGGGACTCGAAACAGAGACCTTCTAGCTGTGAGGCTACAGTGCTAACCACTTACCCAACATGCCGCCCTACATGCGATTAGAGGTCAATTCTCCAAAAATGTTGGCCCTCCTGAATCAACACTAGACACCCCTATTCAAGGAGATTCAATTACATACCTGTAGCTTTTGCCTTGACTGCGGCCCTTTCCCCGCCCATGTCCTCCTGCCTGTTTGGGTTTGCCCTGCCCCAAGAAGTCCCCGAAGGTTGGTGCCTTGGGCGGCTTCTTATTGTCTTCTGCATGAGAGAGATTAGTGCAATATTAATCCTGGAAGAGTGTCATGCAGCTGAGCAAGACCTTGGAGCACAATTCTGTGTATGAAATCTGCAGTGTAGACAAATGACCCTGGGCTAACAGTAACAGATGGCTGCCTGTCACTATGATGGATTGCCCCTCAATGCATCACTCTTCAGGATGAGAGGAAGGGAATCGATGAGAAAAACATGCAAATGTGCCCTTGATCTGACAGCGCTGCGATGAGACTTGACTTCAACGTTGAAAAGATGCATACTAGGTTTTTGTGAAGCACTCAAAGCCAACACATGAGCAAATGAGCATGCTTATGGTCCAACAAGATTTTCTTTAATGCAATATGTCTGTGTGACAGCTTTGAAGGCATGTTCACACCAAAAATCATAATTATACATACAACACCTATGTTTGTGTCCATACAGCAAACGATGACATCTGTATAATCCATGCCTATGTGCTGGAGTTTCAAAATCACGAGAATGATTGCTGTGTGCAATACATAAAGACTTTGTTATAAATGAGGTGGACTGGATTAGGACAATTAATTTGATTGGATCCAAAATCTACCAGCTTATAAAGTATCTTAAAATTAAGGGAGAATGTTAAGTGATGAATTTGAGATTTTTTTAGTTAAATTACAAATAATAATAATAATTATTATTATGTAACATATTAAAATAATATGATTAATAAAACAATAATAACATTAAAAATACTTTTTTCAATAATTAACAGTAAGTACATCAGGTTAAAAGTTTTTACTGTTGACCCCTGAAGCACCTCAGACTTTCATTCACATAGATTTTTTTTTTATACCATAAGGGTCTGGGAAATTTAAATGCCTTTAAGTATTTTCAAGCACCACAGCTGACAGACAATACTAGAGGAATTGTTTACCACTGATCAGTCAAACCTAAAACTTCTCTTTGTCCAAGAACATTTTTTCTTAATGACATAACATCACTAAATAAATCTCCTTTACGGTGATTTTTTAAGGAGGAAGCAATCAATCAAGGCAAGAAGAGGAGTGTCTGTAAATATATGCTCCACAAATTTACTGGGAAGCAGCTTATGACTGGACAACTAGCAGAAAGCAATGATAAGGAAATGTTATCTCAGCTATACAGATGCATCTTAGACAATGGATAATCTAATCAGATTTACAGCCACCCGCTGTATTTTATAGTAATGGAAAGCAATTAGAAACCATCAGTGCATCAGGAACAGCTTGTTGGCTTGCACCCAGACAGTTTAAAGTGAGTTAAAAAAAAAAAAAAAAAAAGCACTCGCCACACACAAACACAATCCCATGCCTTACGCTGACCTGAAGGTCCACCGCGTTGCTGTGCATGGGCATTGCGCCCCCTAGCTGCTGAAAGACCACAGCATAGAAAAATCACCATATAGACACACAAGACAAGCAAACATTTTCATATAGTAATCTGCAACTTCTTTATAACATTTGTTGCTGTGCTTTACTTTATTGATAGTTATAAATATCTCAAATAAAAGACACAGGAAAAACATGGGGATTGTGTAGAGCAGGTGTCAGGTGGTCACTGTGGTAGGTGTGGAAGTATTTGTGTGATTTACCTCTCCTGTTGCTTTGTTCTTGCATGCCCTCACCGGCCACAGCTGAGTCTTCCTTAAACCTGTGAAAACGCCACAGGGTCACTGCTCGTCTCATTCTCACCCTGTCAGTTTTTATTACGCCTGACTGTTGAGTCTTTCTCTCTTTTTATCACTCGAAGGGTCCATACAGGGAAGTCATACAAGTTTGTAACTAAATGAGAGCATGTATAATATGACAGGACTTTGATTTTAGGGCAAATAAACCTTTTGTGGCCCGTTTCCACTAAGTGGTACAGTACAGTATGCATTTATGGTTGTTTCCACTGTCAAAAGGTACCAAAAAGCAAATCGTACAGTATCACTTTTTGGGTCCCCTTTCGAAAGGGTACCTAGCACAACAAAAGGGTACCAAAAGGCAGAGCAAGACATGAAGCTAAACGCTATTGGTTTTCAGAGATACGTCCCTAGCTCATGCACAAGCCAGAAGAATGAAAACAAAGGAAGCAGCATTTTTAAATACACAGCAGAGACATTACACAGCAATAATATATACATATAACAATGAGCTTAAACAAATCTTGACGTCATCTTGATGAACAGTCACAAAGCCAAGAAGAAGAGCAGGATCTACCCTGTGCCCCGTTGTTGTTTATAAAGCCATCTAAAGCGCAAGCGGTTTTACTTTCTCTCTCTCTCTTTCTCTCTCTCTCTCTCTCTAGAGTATGTCTCTCTAGAGAGAGAGAGAGAGAGAGAGAGAGAGAGAGAGAGAGAGAGAGAGAGCTTGCGTGCACGTCTGTTTTTAAAATAACAAATTTTTGAGCTGATGATAATAACGTGCGCGTGATTATTGAAGAGCTTCTGACATCCGATCCTTTCAGAAACGGACAAATGAAAGAGTAATGTGCGAAAAAAAACTAAGGAGCAAATGATTCTTTCAGCAACCTAAAACATGAACAGACAGCCATGTTTAACTATCATCATCACCTTTTGGACTATTATAAACTCGGAATTCCGGAATTACTTTCTAACAAGAGGTTACATGTGCTGGTGAAGATTAAAGATACAGACGAGAGGTTTGTACAGATGAGAGGACTGTAGGCTATATGTTGCGTGTTGTTTTTGAACCCAAACAAGGACTAAATGTATGCTGTGTGTAGTTTTTCTGTAATTGGTAACATATCGGAGACTGTATCTGGTGGCTGTGTGTGTTCATATATGTTGCATTTATTTATTTTATATAATTGCAGATGTTACAGTAGGCTATTTTGCACTATCATTGATCTGCATGAACATGAGTAATGAATACACAAGTATGTATGTGTATATAGCATATATAGTTTTGTGATAAGCGCTTCTCATATGATTTGTGAACACGCACAGCTTTACTTTGACATTTCCTCGAGCAAGAATGATGTTGACTGAACTTTTCTGTCGTACACCATGCCCACCAAAAGTGGTACCCTTTAAGGTTGATTTATACTTCTGCGTCAAGCACACGCGTAAGCTAAGGCGCAGCCTACGCGTGATCAAATAGCCCTCGCTGACACTGCTGGCACCTCTCAAAAGAATGTGACTACACGTCGCAACAACGCATAGCGCAAGCTCTGTGATTGGTCGACTTGGTAGCGCTGACGACTGTGGGTGGAGGTGAGCCTGAGGCAGAGAGTGTTTACAAGTGTGGAGTCCAGGGAACCCCGATGGAGTTGTTTTGTGTTTATCTTATGATTAAAAATGTTGCACGTCCACCGATTCCAGCCTTAAAAATAGCGAGTTTAAGCCACTTGTACATTAAGGTAGCATTCAGAAAAATACAAAACACCAGTGAAGAAACTCGACACAGAGGAACATAAGCACCTACTGCCAGCTAGCGTTTTTGAAGTGTTATTGCAGAGCAACACACACACAGCGCGCAGAAGTATACATGCATGGCTACACGCATTTCATACACCGTGGGTCACACCGATCACTTGACGGAGAAGTATAAACCAGGCTTTAGGCAGTGGAAATGCAAGACTGATAAAGGTGACCCGTACCGTACTGTAGCACTGAAAACCTGCCATTAAAGGAACAGCTCACCCAAAAATGAAAATTCTGTCATCATTTAATTACCCTTTTTTGAGTTTCTTCTGTTAAACACAAAATATATTTTGAAGAACTCTGGTAGCTCGCACCCATTGACTATTCTAGTATTTTTTTTCCTACTTTGGAGGCCAATGAGTGCCAGCAACCAGCATTCTTCAAAATAGTTCTTCTTTAGTGTTCAAAAGAAGAAAAAAAATGGATAGGTTTTAAACCACATGGGGTAAAATGCATTATGAGGTAATTTTTTATTATTGGTTGAATTAATTCTTTAACGTTCTGCTGGATTAAAAAACAAGTCACCAACACCTTGTACTGTATGTCCTGAATCTGCGCAAACAGAACATTTGTATAGAAAAACTCATAGCTACAATAGTGAGAAATTAAGCCTTCGACACTCACATCGTGTCAGTTTTTTGTGCGTCCCACTCTCGCCTCCATTGTCCAGTTGCGTTACGGTGACGAGCCAGTCGTTCTTCATCAATCTGCTCTCTCTCCTTTTTCCAGCGGAGATATTCGGCTCTTTCTCTACCAGTCATGGACAGAGTCATATCCACTGAGCCTTTAGCACCAGGCCTACGATTCTGCTATAAAAAGAGAAGGAGAAAGTGAAAAGTGAAAAAAAAAATTAAAGATTTATACACTTTCAGAAAATTACCTGTGTTAACTGATGCAAGTGTGAGTGCATCTTTGCTTAGGGGTTTAAGTGTGTTATACGGTCTTGTGTTTTTTGGATGGTTGCTCTGGGGTGGAAGATATATTAATGACTTATTTATTATTTCCCATTAATTTCCATGGTATCAATGCTACATTTACAGCAGTCATTACCCCAGAAGTGTCATGTGATACTTTATTACATACAATCACAAAAATAGTGTATTGTTTGGTAATTTAGAAGTCTTTGGCACTTTTAATCAATATAATGCAAGATTGTTTAATAGGTTTTACTTTCTAAAACCCAATATTTTTTGAGTGGTAGTGCGTCAAATCAAATGGTTAGTACCGTCCATTCTTTCTCGACTTCTGGACCAGTCTTCACATTGTCAAAGTCAACTCCACCCCAGTTGCGCACGTGTCGTCTGCTTCCCTCCTTGCGGTCAGTGTCTGGGATGGGTCCACTGCGCCGTGGGTCATCGAGAAAGTTCCTCATAGGAATCTTCTCTCCATCAGCCTGTTAATCAGTAATACATGTTAAGTACTTGTGTAACACACACAGTAAAACATTATAAAGAGAAAGTTGCATTGACCAGAACATACCGTTTGACCTCTCTCATATTCAGCAATCTTTTCCATCTCCTCGTTCATTTTCTCTATGTTCTGTCTTCTTTTCTCCTCCCACTCCTGAAAACAGTGTAATATATCAGATAACTCCGTCTATTTTTTAAATGCGCTTGTCTCAAAACAAAAATTTGTGTTGTTTAAAAATCCTGTAAAATATTCTAAAAGCTACTATCTGCTTGGTTTGTTGCAAAAATCCTTAAATTTATTTAAACAGCATTGTTTTGTATAGCAACAACATATTTTATGCTTGAGGAAGCAGTGCTGTGATTGAAATATGAATTTTGCAAACAACAGCACTTATGTAGTTTGAATCACTAAAATGTTCTACAATGACATACAAAATGTTAAAGCACCTTTGACTTTCTATCTGAGCCTGGTCCTGCTTGCATTCCGCCTCCGCCTCCACCTCCACCTCGTCCTCCTCTTCGTCCTCCTCTAGAGGAGCGTTCAGTATGAGTGGGACCCTCTCCAACTTCACCATCCTGAGGTTGCCTGTCTGGTCGTGGTTCGCCTTTGTTTGGACGTGGCTCTCTTCGTCCCCCGCGTTGGCCGCCTCTGCTTAGCCGGCCCGATCCAGTTCTGTTTGGGGGACTCTCGCCATGTGGCCGACCAGGCTCCTCTTCTTCTGGCCCTTGATCTCCACGAGGACCAGTTGGTTTTCTGTCATTTGTAACACGCTTCTCCTAGAAAAACAGTATAAAGTTTTACTGAGAAACTAGAAAGTAAAAAGATCATAAGATTAGTGCCATTTTAGTATTATGAATACAATAAAATAGTATTTATGAAATAGCTTCTTTTCAGATTTTCTTTTCATTTTAGCGTTTACAGTATTCGCAATTTATTGGCAAGGGTGTACATGGAAGGTATTTGGTTAGGTAAGGTCAAAACATCTGCAGAAAGGTTTTATATGCTCATTTATAAACATAGGATGTACTACTAGAATAAAAAAAAAGTTCACGTTTGGCCATATTTGGAAGGGTCATGAATATTAATAAGCTCTGCAGCATGTGTCAAGTACCTACTATCAAACTCACATACAGTATGATGTACTTTGAAATAAACATGTGCAAAAAATATTGTAACAAATTGAGTAGATTACTTGTGAAAACTTGAAGTGGAGAGGTTCATTTTAGCTAGGAGTGCGAGATGAAGAAAAATTTTTGAGTCACGTTGTGGATGAAGTATAGGCAAAATTAGAATTATTTTCAACAAAAGAGAAAAAACAGATGTATTTTGAGTTGTATTTTGAAGCTTTGACATATATGAAAACATGGGCAGCAATTTATATAAACCACTGCATAAACAGATGACTTTAGTAAAGTTTATTGGCATCCTTTTACTCCAGAGAAAATCACAGTAAGAGTTTAGTGATATGACATTACATAAATGTGCATTAAACACATACTTAACAGTGTGTATGTTGCTTTGTTACAAATATGTGTGGCAAGTTCCACAATATACACATTAACAAACAATACAATTAAACGGACATTATGCCTCTTTGGGATGGTTCTGAATAAACTTATAATCTGTATATCCTGCATTGTGCATTTGAACACAATATGAACAGATGGATGGATGAGAACTGCTCAATAAAGCCCATCTCACACCAGACACTGGCCTGTTTTTCACTGGGATATTAGACTTACTGTGTTTTCATGAGAACGTGAAAACAATGGTGTTTGAGACTCATGGTATGTCATTTTTTATGTACTCTTTATTATTCAGCTATGCCTAGGTATATCCAGATTTTAATTATATGGAACCCTTAAATGCTTTTGCGATTTAATTAGCTTTTTACTTTTCATTTCAGCTATAGTTTAGGTAGCTACCAAGGTAGCTTCTCTAAGATGTTTAAGTTAACCTTACATCTCTTTTCAGCTGTATATCAATTAATGAAAACTCATTCATTCATTCAGATTCTTTTCGGCTTAGTCCCTTTATTAATCTGGGGTCGCCACAGCTGAATAAACCACCAACTTATCCAGCACATATTTTATGCAGCGGATGCCCTTCCAGCTGCAAACCATTTCTGGGAAACATCTATACACACTCATACACTACGGACTATTTTTAGCATACCCAATTCACCTGTCCTGCATGTCTTTGGACTGTGGGGGAAACCAGAGCAGCCAGAGGAAACCCACGCGAACGCAGAGAGAACATCCACACAGAAACTCCACACATAAAATGCCAACTGGCCCAGTTGAGGCTCAAACCAGCGACCTTCTTGCTGTGAGGCGACAGCACTACCTACTGCGCCACTGCGTCTCGACTAACGAAAATGATTCTTAACTATTAATATATTTAATAGTTTACGTTAACTAGAAAAGCACTACATAAGACATTTTAGTATGCACAATAACCTGGAATCAGATTCTTAACAGGGCAATGATGATCAATTCCATCTGTCTAGTTTAACAAATCTATTTGAAGATTAAACTCTCACTTTGCAGATACTGAAGGCATGACCTTCACAGACCACAATAGGAGGCTCAAACACAGCTGTACAGGCCATCTGTGATCCACCGAAACTCTACAGGTATTGATTAAAATGCTCTACAGCTTGTCTCAGCCTTCCCCAGGTGGGAAATTAAAACCCTCAGAGCTGTGAGGAATGGGAGGGGCAATTAACTTTTACAGGCCCTTGATCTCTATTGGAGGTAATCCAAAACATTAGCAGTCTGGGGTTATTTCATATATTGTTTAATATGTATTGTCATTGATAATGTTACAGAATAAATCAACATTTATGGATAAACTGGAAATGAATGAGTAACTCAATCACCTATTCTTCAACACAGCCACCAAACAATAAACCATCTAGACTGGACCATCTTCTGATCATGTCACTGAAATCACTTGTTAATACCAGGTGGAAACAATGTTTAGAAAGATGACTTGAATTCACATATTAGAGGTTTTACTTTTATATTGAAAGCATATTTTAATCCATAACCATTCAATATTCAAAATGCATAGCATTATTAATGCAATCAAAATTGCAGTGTAAATGCATTCACCATGACAACCTTGAGCTGCATTGAACTATGTATAACAGTAAACAATTTTAGATTAACCTTTTGTGCAACATCTTTGCTGTAACTTATTTTACTGTATTGGCCCATTAAATGCATTGATTAAATGAAACAACTTTACCTAAAAGCTGATGCACATTGTTAACTTTAAGTAAATTGTCTCCTGTTACTAATTTAAAATGTTATAATTACCCCTAGTGTAAAAAATTTACACTAAAAGAGAACCAAAGATATGAGCATTTGTAGAAGTCAGCTGTCAAAAACCAGTATAAAAACATACAAACTAATTAAAATATCCACATTGCTTTGATACTGGACTCAAAATATAATTTCGAACAATTAAATTACTAAAATGCATGAGCGCCTACAAGTAAAAACAAAAAAGGAAAACTGCTCTAGAAAGACTGCAACAGGTCACACAAGCACTACATTTATTTTTTTTGCTGTGATGATAATGCAACACATTTAATCACTGCATATTATAGTATATTGTGAATCTACGAAAATATTCTGGTATCTGTCTTTACCCCAGCTGGTTTGGATAAGTCGACTGTTACTGTGAAATTCTCCTTCTCTGTCTTTCTTCGTTCAGACTCGTGCTCGTGAGGGCGAGGTTTGCGAGCTGTTGTCACAGCGATGCCCTCCTGTTCAGCCTTCTTCTTATCTTCCTGTATTTCCTAGTGACACGAGAGGAATACAAGTAAACTAAATGAATTAATAAAATCCGATCAGGTTAAGTGGCTTGAATCTAGGCATTGCAACTGCTCAATGTTCGAAGTGAAGTGAAAATGAATAATTATTAGCACATACACACACAAAAAAATAACTGCCGGAGTGGCAGCAGTGTATAAAATTTCAGCACCCAAATTCACCTGATATCTCTTAACCAAAGCCTCATTCTTCTTTCGCAGGGCTTCAATCCTTTTGTCCAGCTCTGCATCTTTCTCCTCCTTTGTCTTTAGTTCCACCACAGCTGACTGAATGAGAAAGAAGGGAGATGATGCTCAAAAAATGAACAGTATAAACTTTTTTTTTGGTAAAAAAAAAATTATCATTGGGTTTGCATTTTGGGAAAAAAACGTTGACAAAAATATTTATAATAATTTAAAAAAAACAATTAGAACCAATAATGATAATAACTGACTCAAAATCAGTTAGCAACGCGGTGGCGCAGTGGGTAGCACAATCGCCTCACAGCAAGAAGGTCACTGGTTCGAGCCTTGGCTGGGTCAGTTGGCATTTCTGTGTGGAGTTTGCATGTTCTCCCTGTGTTTGCGTGGGTTTCCTCCGGGTGCTCTGGTTTCCCCCACAAATCCAAAGACATGCGGTACAATAAACTGGGCAAGCTAAATTGGCTATAGTGTACATGTGTGTATCTGTGTTTCCCAGTGATGGGTTGCAGCTGAAAAGGCATGCGCTGTGTAAAACATGTGCTGTATAAGTTGGCAGTTCCCTCCGCTGTGGCAACCCCAGATTATTTAAGGGACTAAGCCTAAAAGAAAATAAATGAATGAATGAATGAATAAAAATCAGTTAGTTGTATATGTTGATGGCATATTTGAATCAACAGCCATCATGGTCAATGTGTTGTCGCTCAGTAAAAATTTATATGTTTTTCAAAATGGATGCAAAAAAAATTACAAGATATATATTCCTAATGAAATGACATAACCTTTCACAGGAGATGATGTTTTGGGTCTTATAGGCTTAAATGCAATTTTAACTAAGTCTTATTAGCTAATGACTTTGTTTTGTGTATTGTGATATTTATTATTAACAGAGATATTCATACAAGTACATAAATACAGATGCACCATTAATTTGCTACAGGAGTGTTCATGGAGCAACTTTTACCCTATCAAAACTGCAGACAACTTATACATAAATTATTAGTAATGGATTAATATTTATTTTATATATTATTCATTTTTTTTATATATGTCTTGCTTTCTTTCATTCATATATATTTCGCAGTATGCACAACGTTGAGTTGGGAATGGGATTATAGTTGATCAGCACCACAGTTGAGAATACATGAGATTTGTGAAGTCATTGCAAAGTACAAAGCATAACCATAATAGAGTGAAACTTTATCATTTGCTCGTGTTTTAAAAGGCATTTCAAGATAGTTTAAAGCATTTGTGCACAAAAACGCACATTTGTAACTTTAACAAAAATAGATTTACTGAATTACTACAATGAAGACCATACAATTTTATTTTACATTTCATTATTACATTTCTCTACCTGAATAACTGTCTGACTCTCCGCATGACTTTTTCTTTGCTCAATTGTAATTATTGCTCGCAATTTGTTTAAATATGATTAACACCCTTACAAAATCACCACAATCAATCTAAATTCTAATTCAAGTCATCCGTTGAAATTCTATTCATTTCGCAATACATATTACAAAAAACTCCCAAAATATTGCCATGTTAGATTTTTCCAATACTGTGGAGCCCAACCAGAAACCAATAACTAGTTTAGAATCCATTAAATTTAATTTCTTCACATGGAAAACCCATTGCATTTTTATTATTTCAATATCAGAAATGATGATAATAAGCCTCACCATGGCTGCTGGAGATCTTAAGAAACTCCTAAACCTAGAAAGAAAAGACAGATACAAAATATGACAATACATTAACAGATATTTATCTAATTTTAAAGCATGACCACACAAAGATACCTATACACAACACAATATTACTAGAGGTTGGCATCATCATAAACCCTCTTATGAAAACAGACTATGTAAAGCTCTCCATAAGCGTATTAGTGAACACAACCCTATAACCAACCGAGCTGAATGTCTGAATACACTGACAGAGAGTGTTTATAGGAAACTCTGACTCTGAAGCGCCTCTGGAGATTATTACAATGGATCAATATAATCAAAGCAGCCGCCAAGTTGCTCTGCGCCAAATTCAGCCGAGCTCTAACCGTTTTTTTATTGAACAGAATCAAAAAAGGCATTTGAAAATCACTAATAACTCCTGTATAGACAAATGTAAACATAACAGCTCTGCAATTACGCATTGTTTTACCTCTGGTAAGTGCAGCACCCCTGAAAGTGGCTTGTAAGATGCACTCGATCAACGGAGACCGACTATCACTTAATGTACTTCCGCTTACAAAAGCTTCTACTTCCAGATAAGCTGTGAACGTCAAAAGAGGCAGAATTTCAAAATAAAAGTCACAGCGCAAGTTTAGAGTTGTTTGATTTCTGGAAGTTCAAAGATCAAATAATTAAATACAAAAATCTATACACTGTAACAGACGTACTAAAGTCTCATAACCCCAGAATGAATGCATAAAATGTACATTTGTAGCTAAAATAAATTAATTTTACTAAAATTAAATGGAAACGAAAGAATGAATGCAGATAAATTCACTTTGAAGTAATGGTGTTAGAAACAGGGGCATAATGGACATTTTAAAAGTGGAGGGACAGCTGAATGAGATCCAAAATTTTAAGTTCATATAGTTATTATTCACCTGTTTCTAAATGGTCTGTCTCAAAAAGTGAGGGGGATGTATTCTCCCTGTCCCCTCTGGTTAGAAATGTATTATTCATACGAGTAAGATCCTGGGAAAAATTGGGTTCTAAACAGTGTTTCGTTTAGGCTTACTGCACCATCTTCTGAATCTGGACAAGGATTCTCAAAGCAGATCCCCATACATCAATGCAAATTTAACTTGACTTTATTTCATTCAATGGGCTATAAGCACAGCTAGTGTTTTTCAGTCAATGGTAAACTTGCGGTTAAAGGTTAATGTGACCATTTTAAAGTTTATAAGGTTCCTTTAACGCCATTGACAAGGTAATGGAAATAACATACAATCAGTAAAATAAACTTAACCATTCATTTAGTTGTTTAAGCATAAATCAAGATGATAGACCGTGTAACTAGCGCCGTCAGTACCAGCATGTTAGTTCAGAAACTCCAAATAAAAAAAAAAAAAATAAATGTTCATATTTTAATGAGATAAAATAATTTAATGCAGTGATTCCGATTTGTGTCCAGTCTGAGACACACTTTATCAAATATCTATTAGGCAGTGAAGATCACCATTTGTTCACCGGAAGCCGTCGGGCTGGCTTAAATTAAAAGTCCTTGTGCGTATATTAACCTAAAAAGATAGATCACAATAAGCTCTGTATTTATTCTCAATAACAGTAACTTTCAATCACCATTATATGGCATTGACCTTTAAGACAAATAAGCACAAGGAAAAAAACATGCTGTACCTTAAATTAATAACTTGCACCAATATAGGCTACAGTTGAATTTTTTATTTAGACTATTTGCAAATTGCCTTGTTTAAACGTAACACATCCTTTATATGTAAAGGCAGTATTTATGTGACCTTTATATTATATATAAATACAGCTTATACAAGGAGAAAAATAACTTGCTACATTTGTTGTTAAGCATCTCCAGGCTTTTCCTGTACTGTCAGCCTGCGGTAATACTGCAATATAATAAATGAATAATATAAAAATTAAATGAACATAATATAATTTAAAAATACATATATTATATTAAAAATATGGTGATACGAGACCAGTTTAATGCTTATCAGTGCTGTATTTACAACCTTTAAGAACGATGGATGGATGGATGGATGAAGGGGTGGATGGATGGATGGATAGATAGATATTTTAAACTGGTTCCAATTTATAACAGTCTCAAGTCTTCTCGTTGGCTTGTCAGCCGCCATTAAACCGTATCAGACGAAGAAAATGGGCTCTTCTCCTTCAAATCAAGGGTCACATATACTATTGAATCTAAAGGCTTTCACTGACCCAATTGTCATGGTGTTTCTGCGCATGCTCACAACGTCGAAGGTAAACAAAGGAGAAAGCGCACACCCGGCCTGAGTCCAGCCTAGCATTCAACGTTACTCTTCTACCGGCCTTTTTTGTTCGATTAAATCATGGATGGAATATTTTTATGCCGAGCAAGTATTTACTGCGATCAGGGCGGTCGGAAATACATGGAGGACCTAGTAACGATGAAGCAGGAGGATGAGCCGAGTGAGGATGAACTGGACGCCGCCGAACGTGACGAGGTCGAGGCACCAGCAAAAGACCAAAACCCTGACGCTTCAATTCAAGACTCCATCCCCGGATCTATCACGGTTACTTATATTCAAGACGACGAGCCAATCTCTACTCTTCAGCATGCATCGATGCCCTCATCCGTACACGCCCGTCGGCCGCGCGCTGTGGCTCTGTTTGCGGTGTTCGATGGACACGGGGGTCCGGATGCCGCACGCTTTGCCCGCGACCATTTGTGGGATCACATCAAAAAACAAAGAGGCTTTTGGTCTAAGGACGACGACGAGGTGTGCGCGGCTCTGCGAAAAGGGTTCATCACTTGTCACCATGCCATGTGGAAAAAATTACGTACGTTTTTTTATACATAGCTTTACATTTACACATGTTCTCGTTTAACGCTGCTGTGAAGTCTCTGCCATTTTATGGACGTGCACTGGACAGAGTCGGGCAGCTTGTCTTTATGAATGAAAGTTGCAACATCAGATGCATCCTGCCAAATAAGTTGCACAACCCCATGCATGCCAGACAACACAGCTAATCAATACATAGCTGAGCTTAAGATGCTGCATATCTGAAATCAATCAGCTCAACTCTCATAACACCTGTGTTAGTTGGTTTAAATGTGCAAGTGGCATTTTTTGGTAATTAGAAGTATTTTACTAAAAAAGCAAACAAGAATAAAATTGGAAAAAGATACACTCACATAAGATGAAGTTTCCAGTTTTATCATTAAAATACTCGTTTTATACATATGGCGGGACGCCCCCTCGTGGACGCCATGTTTACAAAATTTGAGAAGCAATGCAAACAATGCTACTACTTCATGTGAAAATAGAACTGTTTTAACTTACTATATGCCTATTTTTACATGAAAATAATCAAAGGTATATAAATACATGACACAAAACAAACAATACAACAGCAAACTATGTTTTAAAGAAATAACATTGCAATAAAGCCCAAGTTAGTCTGCATTTTAAGAGTGATTGTGTGACCTTTATTCTTTTGTCCAATTAATATAACAGATTGTGCGTTAAAAAGGCACTTAGCCACATTATTTTTTTATTATTTTGTCAGTCACTGTCATGCCATTTCAAACATGCAACTATTTAAACCTGTATTAAATATGCTTTAATTAATCGGATGAATAAAAATAGATGAGAGAGACTTATCCCTGTTTGCATCTTTTAACTTCCTCTGAAAATGGTTGAAAGTGGACAAGCTCATAACATTTTAGACACACGTTGTACTTGTGTTTAACATTGTACACGTGCTATTGGATCAACAAATAAATTGTGCTAAACAGAATTAAAACAGAATATTTGGCATGGCTGCCCCTAGTCTCCATGTACTTTTAATGACCCTAGTCTCCATGTACTTTTAATAAATGGGAATAAAGCTGCTTTATGTATATTTCTATGATAATAAATGGTTATTTTTTTATGTGGATGGACCAGAAACAAACTCGTCCCTAATGTACATAATCTGCTTTCTTATAGCGGAATGGCCAAAAACAGTTACAGGACTCCCAAGCACATCTGGCACAACTGCAAGTATTGTGGTATTAAGACGCGACCGTATGTACGTTGCCCATGTCGGTGACTCAGCGGTAGTGTTAGGGGTGCAGGATCACCCCTCTGAAGAGTTCATCCGAGCAGTGGAAATTACTCAGGACCACAAACCTGACCTCCCAAAAGAAAGGGAGAGAATAGAGGGGCTCGGTGGCAGGTGAGTTCTTATATAAAACAGTAATTCACAGACGTCAGGTTAGTCTTACTTTTTAATTACTTTAATTAAACTTCACACCCTCTTCTACTTTTATGATAAAACATATGGGAAGGCACATAAGCCATACAGACTTTCATATTGTCCTCTTTTTGGATTGACCTTATCATGTAACCATCATCACCCTTTTGTTTTTGTCAACATATAAGAAAAACACAAACTGTAACCCGCTTTGAGTGTCTAAAGTGGTCTGACTAGTTTTTGTTAAGGCACATAGAGCTTTAAAAGTGGGACGGCGTAACATTTTGTCATCATTTACATACTCTAACTATAAGCTTTATTTGTCTTTTAGCCTAAAAGAACACTGCAAGCATGTCAGTTTGATGTAGACTTACTTTTAGTGGCCTGTATGCTTTAGAAATATGTTTTGTAATGACTTGGGGATACTTCTAAGGCTTCATTTTAGCTTGAGGTAAAATATGGTTGGTAAGCAGTTTGTTAAACATTAACAGCCACCACTGATCATTGTCAATTTTCTCTTCTAGTGTTATTAAAAAGTCTGGAGTTAATAGGGTGGTGTGGAAGAGGCCTAGACTTACCCACAATGGACCAGTGAGGAGGAGCACCGTCATAGATCAGATCCCTTTTTTGGCTGTGGCCCGAGCTCTTGGTAAGGTGAAAACTAAACAATTTTATGATGTTGTTGTTATGGTTGAAAAAAAGTCATTAGGATATTGAGTGAGTTTCAGAACACCTGACAAGTCAGCAGAGATTGTCTGTTGTTCTGGAAAATTGCAACATGCCACTGTGATAAGCTCTTGTTTTGCAACAACAAACAAAATGTCTAATATTGAAACACAGTTGTTTAGAGGTTACATAAAGACTGTCTGATGGGCACTGTCTTTTAGCACTGATTGTTAAATAAAAAGATGAATTATAAGAAAATTGTAATATCTATATTCATTCCCCCTAATGTTCATTTAGTTTCTCAGGTTTACTGTTACTATAATTCAAAGGTTTTAAAGATCTTGCCAATGTCCAGGGGCGGATCTAGGGGTGGGGCCACAGGGGCACCGGCCCCCGTTTAAATCAGTATGGCCCCTGTTGTGCCCCTCTCCTCTAAGTAATTGTTGATTTATATCAAAGCTCGGACATAAAGATGCACTTTAATTCACGTTGAACGCCGGTGATACCTGTTACTAAAGCTATTTTTCTTGTATGACGAGTGTTTTCATCCCTGCAGATCGCCTGGCTTCTCCTGAAACAGGATTAAAGTTGTCACCAAGTTGCTGTACGGTTTGCGTTTTAAAGCTGATTGTTTTAAAACGGACCAAAACTGATAGTCATATGCAAGTAGACTAAACATGTCATTTGTTGACCAGAGTTACAAGGTTTATTTTCTGCGATTCAGCTCATAGCTGTCATATATGCGCTATTTTAAATTACCATTTTGAGCTGTTATGTCAATGGTAAAGGTGCACTTCATGACGAAATCGATAGTGAAAGCAAAGATGACATTTACGTTCCAACACAGACACTTTCTGTTTAAAATTACTGTGCTTTTTATCCCTATAAGACGGTTACAGAACAATTGTGAGCAATATTTGTCACAATAATTGTGGCAAATGTCAAAATGACGGGCATCATTTACCGAACGTGACCTGATATCTGATATCTATGACAAACATCCCGTCTAAAAAATCCGCCTTTTTATTCTTTTAATAGCTGCATCATTCATTCGTGACATTTACCACACATGATAGCTGTGCATCAGGTAAGGACTTAACACATTTGATTATGTTCTTCACAGTTAGACATTAAGCCAGAATAGTTAAAGTTATTTCAGTTTGGTGCACTAATATCAACCCTATATCCAGTTTGTGCAAAAACTTTATTAAAGAATAAAGTGAACTAACTGACAATTATTATTTTTTTTTATTTAAAAGGATAGTTTACCTAAAATGGAAAAATAACTCCAATTTAATAAAGTTTCTTTCTACTGTTGAAAACAAAAGAAGATTCTTTGAAGAAACCTGAAAACATTGACTTATTAGAAAAAACAAATACTATGGAAGTCAATGGTTACAGGTTTCCATCTTGCTTTAAAATATTTTATTTTGTGTTCAATAGAAGAAAGAAAGTCAAACATGTTTGGAACAAGTGAAGGCTGTGGGAGTAAATGATGACAATTTTCAGTTTTAGGTGAATTATCCCTTTAATGTTATAATAATTTCTCCCCCTTCTTTTGAAGTTCAGAGTCTGCCGCAGGTTTCCTGGAGTAGGGCCATATTAGAAGTGTTTTTTACTGTATAAAATACATTATGCATTTTGGAGAGTCTCTGTAAACCATGTGTACAAGCAATGTGTGTCTGCATTTGTGGTATACAGTTTATTTATTATATTTAATAACTTTAAACTTTGTAAGAGTTTACAGGAATAGTGTACATTTCTTAAGTGTTCAGTCAGTTTAAAATTTGTGTTAATTTCTTGCAAAGGTAGATGGCTGCCCTTGAATGAATAGTCTGTGCATCCACAACCAACAACATCTGACAGATTTCTGCAGGAACACGACTGTCTGTTCTTTGCTTTCACTGCCTAGGCACACTACAAAAAAGAAAAAAATTACCAAAATGCACTAGCTATAACATAGTTACTTTTTAGCATGTGGATTGAAGATAGCTTAAGTGCTTAGCATAACACTAAACTAATGAAACAGCTTTTTTAGATTATGCAAGTTTTTTTCATCTAATGAATGCTAGGGGGAAAATATTTGTTTGTTGTAAGAATTAGCTTTTTAAAAAAAAAATTATGATAAAACCTATAATCTTGCTCAAAGACACATGCAATGTCTCCTGTAAGCTTAAAGGGATCTTGGACTGTATGATATAGATGAATATGTTGTTTCTGACTGCTAATATGGGCAGTGTAAACTAATCTCCATGTTTCTCATAGAAACTCTGCAGGTAAAATTATGATTTCTGACATCTCTGCTGTTTGCAGATGTAAAATTAACCCCTAAAAAAGATATGATAGGCCTATATATAGTAATATATGCTGTATTTTTAATAGAACAAAAAGAGTTATATGTTCTAAACATATAGTGCAAGCAGCAATTGAATAACTTGGCCCGCCTCTGTAAACTGTGCCCCCACCTTGCCCCCTGCCTTAAAACATTCCTAGATCCGCCACTGCCAATGCCAATCAAGGCTTGGCTGACTAAAGTGCGTAAAACTTTTTAGCATACATATCCAGATATTTAATGCACTGAATATGTCTTCAGGTGATCTGTGGAGTTATGACTTCTACAGTGGAGAGTTTGTGGTGTCACCAGAGCCTGATACTGCTGTTATCAAGCTGGATTTGAAGCAGCACCGCTACATTATCTTAGGCAGTGATGGGTTATGGAACATGGTATCACCACAGGAGGCTATGTCTATTTGTCAGGACAATGACGAGGCCAAGGTGAGTCGTTAAAACTGATATTTTAGGTTATTGGTGTTTACTTTCAGAAACATTCACTTGCATGCATGCTTATTCCAACAGGTGAAGAACCAAAGGGGAAATGTTTCAAATGCTGTTCTGCTCGTGAACCATGCCTTATTGAGATGGCGTCAGCGCATGCTTCGTGCTGATAATACCAGTGCCATTGTTATCTCTTTGGAGTCATTTGGGACACCCAGCGAGTGTTTGCCACCTTATGAGACCGTGTACAATCTTCAAGGAACAAAATGTGGTGCTGTTTCTAAACCTTGCACCAACTCTTTGCAGACTCAGGTTAGGAATGTTTCAGATTTAATTTTTTCACTTGTCTTTTTCTTTTGTAATAGATTATATTGTAGTTTTAGATTATTTGTGTGTTCACACTTGTTTGCTTGGTCTGGACAATAAAAGAAGTATTCTGATTAGAATTTTTAAAGACTAAATTCAAAGATATGAAACAAAAAAGGGTTGTAAGACAAATATTTGGACATTGCCGAACATTCAAAACAGCTAAATATGCTTGTTGTTAGCGATGGGTCTTTCTTGAACGAATCTTTTGTATGACTCGAGAACGATGAGTCCCCCCAGGAGGGATTCGTTTATTTGAGCATGCACACATTTGTGCAAGTAGAGTAGAAGATTAGTTCGTTTTTCAAGTCTTCTATCGGGTTTGAGTCGTTCGTTCATCACGTGAAAGACAAGCCACTCATATGCAGTCAGAGCCAGAAAAAGATTTGATCCATTCGTCTCTCTAGTCCTTTGTTTGAGTCATTCGTTCATCACATGAAAGGCAGAAGCCAGTCATATGCATTTAGAGCTGGAAAAATATTTGATCCGTACATTTCTTCAGTCCTTGGCTTGAGTCATCTTTCTTTTCATGCTGTCACGTGATGAACGAATGACTCAAAAACCAGAAGACTCAAAGGTGGACTAATCATGACTCCTTTTTGCTAAGACTGTGTGCTTTGGTTAAGCTTATTATGGGACTGTCTGTGTGGCGTGAACGAACCACTCAAATTTGAAGACCTGTCAGAAGAGGTGAGCTGACATAATCATAGACAAATGACCAGGTAAACAATAAATGATTATTTTCTCTTTCTTATAGCAGTTTAGTTATGACTTGTGTGTAGAGTGATCAATGTTTGGTGTAGTTGTAGATGAATTTGGAAGCAACTTGTAACATTTTAATAATATTTTGGAAAATTGAAATGAATCGAAAAAAGATTTGTTCAACTCGCTGAACAAGACTCAAAGGTCAGAGTCAGTAAAATGATCTGAACTTCCCATCACTACTTGCTCAATGTGTGAAAACATGCTATTTTTAATCTGCTGAGAACTTATTATTATATATTATTATTATATAACTTATTTTTGACTTATAGACTTTTACTTGTAACTTTTAAATTGTATAACTTATAAAATGAGTCACAACAGTAGAAATTAGTTTACAAGGAGATGGCATCTTTAACTCCTGTACTAAACTGTTATGGGTTATGCAGCTGATTTGTCTGTCCATTGGTTGCTTCTTGTGATTTCAAGATTTTTGTGAATTCATTTTTTTATTCATTTAAAATGTTGTTAATTTGTGTTACATTCATATTTCTATCAAACAGCACCAGAGTTCATTTGGAAGAGGACTGAGAGTGAGACCAATCTTTTTTTGAATTCTCTGTATGGCTGTTCGTGCATTCCAGAGCTCAAATGGCTTAACTTTTTTTTTTTTTTTAATGCAGCGTCCATACAGAGCATTCTCACCTGATTTTGTTTTAAATAAACCAACCCAGTCAGAACACACCCTAAAAACAACAACATGCTTAAGCTTTACTTTAGTTTCATTTATAGTTTTTTTTTCTTTTTTAGGTTCCTGATACTCCAGTACAACCCATCCTGGAACAGAAAAATGGCAGCTCTGATGCAAGCATGATATTTGAATCTTCTGACAGCCTTACAAACTTTGAAGAACTGCCCTGTAATGACTTGCTGGAAAATGGGGCCAATTGTGACAGAACACCGACTGGCAAACGGGTGCTAGAGGATTTCTCCTCTCCTGTGGTGAAGAAACCACGTAATAGTTTGACCCAGTCCCCTCTTAAAGAGTCCTCTTGTACATCCTCGCAAATATCGAATACAGAGCCCTCAGCCAGGAACGGTGGTGGTGGAAGTGGTCAGTCTGAAAACGCCCAAGTGCTGCTTCAGCATGGGAAGACTACTGTATGTGTTTGCTGACATTTGTGCTGCTGTTACAATGCAATCCATTCATTCATGCTGGACGGTCAGACTCTGATATTCATATAGTTTATATAAGCTATCGAGAAACCAAATCCTGACGCAAGTAACAATGTCAAAAGAAAAAAAAAATCACTCGCTTCCATTCACAACACTCCAATTTTAGTGTTTTATGTTATACTTTATATTTTACAGACCATTGAAAAAGAAAATGTGTTGTTTTGTCTGATTTTAAATGTGTTTTAATTTTTACACCTTTGTATGTCCACTGCTCACTTCTATTACGCTTCAGGTCAGTCAGGTAGAGATGATGGGTCAACTAGGGATATTTGCACTTTACTTTGGATTTGTGCTGCCTGGAGGACTGTGGGAGAAAATGACCAAAAAAAGAAACTATCTTCTGAGAAGATATTTCCCTGCAGCTAACATGTCACCTATTTCAAAAATAGTTTTGGGATCAATGCTATTGTTTGCTTTTGTACGTGGTTTTAATGGACAAGGAGAACGGTAAATCATTTGTAGTGTTCACTGATATCTTAACCCTGTGTCATAAGGTTTAATGTTAATGTTGAATGTGAGCATGAATTTTATGAATTATGCATTTTAAACGGTTATTTTAATGTTTCCACAGATTTCATTAACATTGTTTGTCTCTGATGGGAGTAAGTGTCATTCTAACTGAAGGTGCTGCTATGCTAAACAGGTCAATAAAAAGCGTTTTCTTCAATAAAAACAGGATGTTTTGAAGATATGAAATGTCTGTTCCCATGTTTACATGTAAGTTAGCTTAATATCACTCATTTAAATCATTAAAAGTAATTATTTGATGGGATAACCACAAAGTCAGGGGTGCTCAAACTGTTTCGTATAAAGAATAAAAAACCAAATCTCATTGATAGCCGTGGGCTGAAGATAAATACGCCAAACTATTTTACATTAAAGTTGCCATAGGTCATTTCCTAGTTCAAATAATTTTTTCATAATATTCAAAAATGAATTGAAAAAATTACTTTGAATCGTATTAACGCAGTATAAATTTTTAAATTATAACTTATTCCAATAAAAACAAACAATCATATTTATAACACAGTCCAATGCTGAATACACTAGTCAAGCAGAATCTGCTTTGCCTTAATTTACTCACCAAAGTGCATTTTCCTCTATCTGTCGTATGTAATTTGAAACTAATTCTGTTTAATTTTCACCATTTAAATTGAAACATTTTGATAGTTTTTTTATAGCTTAACAATATAACAAACAAATAAAAGGGTATGCTAAATTTGAAAAGACAATCTCTAAACCATTCTCAGATGGGATGGTGGGCCAAATCAAGGGTTACCATGGGCCAACTTTGGTCTGCGGGCCCTAGCTTTATGCCAAAAGCCTCGTTTTTCCGAATGAAAACGAAGATGAACGATGTATCTCGGCGGGTGATCATCACGCGATATTTCGATGTAAATAAACACACCAGCGTGACGTGATGCAACATGAGGGTTTATCAAGACTTTAGCACATTTTTGGATGTAAATATACTTGTATGAACGCGAACCAAACAAATGTTTTTTTAAACATTCCATCTTGATGTGGACGTTAATTTTAACAACCTCGTCAGATTCGTCCACGAACAAAAAAAAAAAAACCCAAATACCTCCCGTCATCCTTGATTGGTCAGAAATGCCCAAGAGCCCGCCTTTTCCCTAACTCCATTGGCTACACAGTTCCAACGCTCATTTCTGGTTGGCCAAAGCCTTTGTTGTTTCCGCTGCATGTCAGCTTCACTGTGGCGTTTTGTGAGGATCTTCGTTGCTCTGAAAACACAAAGCCTCTGGTCAGTACAAATGTCGTCTAATTATTTACTCAATGCTACGTTTCAGATATACATTATATAGAAATTTATATCAGGAAGTCATATAAGTTATTGTCATTGTTCGGTTTATTGTCTTTGAAACGTTGTAATGACAGATAGCGGTACTGGCTAAGCTAACAGACAGAGTGGGAGATAGTTGATATGATGAAATGTTTGAACGGACAAAACTGCCAGCTCTGTTATTCTGACATTTGGCATCTCCTTGGACATCGTCTCACAATATAATATTTAACATTTACGGCAAATTGTTACTAAGCCAAGAGGTACAAACATATTATTGTAGTATATCGCAGTCTGTTTACTAGTAAAACCTGCTGGAGTTCAGTTGAAGAGTTTGCTTTTGTTTATCTTGCACAGATGTTTGTCGTCGTAAGTTGCCTGTGTTGTAACTTTTTTTCATTATTAATTCTTAATAGAAATGTGCCTATGGTGCAGATTAATCGGAGCCATTCACATTTTAGTTTTCACTTGTTTACATCCATCTGCAAAGTGTTGCCATTCTGAAGTGATGCAGTTATCATATTTAGTCGTATACCTTCTCAGTGTAGGGTTATACAGAGACCATATTTATCAATGATAACAGTGCTCTAATGTGAGATGTACCTAAAGTGAAGCTTAGTGTAATAATCATGTGAAAATCATGATGTGTGCTATATCATAACATAATAAATTCATGTACTCTGCTTCAACAGGATACTGAGTGATTGACCATGGCCTCTGACTCGCCACGCAGACCGAGCCGCTGTGCTGGTGGGGTTGTGGTTCGAGCACAGGCTGCAACGTAAGAGCACAATCTCTCTTATTTTTAAATGTGTTAATCCAGTGTTCAGGATTGTAAGTATTAAGATGTGTTGCCGTAAATTAAAATAAGGTAAAAAAATTCCTGCTCATGCTTTTGTGTAATTTCATTCTCTGGTATTTTCTTGTTCAGATATCTATTTTTAATCATGAGTACTGGTTTGACTCTTTTGCAGTGAGCAGTCGTACATGGAGAGTGTAGTTACATTCCTGCAGGATGTCGTCCCTCAGGTAATTGTTTTCTTTTAGAAACTAGAAATTCACTTTTTTACTAACTAACAATTTCATATTTATAATTTGCTATTGCAAGCTATAAGCCCTTTATTCTGCGAATAAATGTATGAATTTAAGAGATAAAATGTTGCTATCACCTTTTTAAATTTGTAGTCATTGGCAGGATTTAGTTTTTATGGTTTTCAGTGCATTTACTTTCAAGAAGTAGGATTTTAGTATCAAGAACCTGTGAACCTGGTTCTTAGAAATATAAGCATTTAATAGTAACAACAAGCGTCATATCTCTGCCTCTTTCTTGGAAATTTCAGGCATACACTGGGGCACCTCCAAATGATGAAAAGGAGAAAATAGTTTGGGTTCGTTTTGAAAAAACAGACATTAATGGTAAGTTCATTTCATTTTTGATTTTGGGTAGCAGCATGAGCAGATGCTCTTTTTCCATTAAAAGGACTGTCTGGAATTGTCTGGACCTCAGCATATTTAAATGCAATATATATGGGAAGTGAAATTTAACAGGACTGACTGACAGGTGTGTGATGCGTAAGGCCAGCAAACACGACGTATAGCTTTCAGTTAGGATGAACACAGTTTCTATAATTATACTTTATTTATAGATAAAGGTCTATGGCTCTGCATACAACAAACAAAGACTTTATCTTGCTGGAGTTTATAGCCGTTTCACTTTACCTTAGGACGCATTAATGCTGCTCTGTATGTCTATTGGAGACATTCATAAATATTCCTAGCCAATCTAATAAATGTTGGAGACATATTCACTACATAAACGAGCTAAATTGCAGTTCAGCAGCGTTTATTCGAGAGCGCATTCGAGATCTGCGATTGAGCAGCAGATATTTGTGGGCGTGCAAGAAGTTTTGTGGAAATCCTTGCGCAAGCAAAGAGATCTGCACGCTCGTATTACATAAATCCGATCTTGACTTGTAATACTGCATCAAGACATTTGTCATTGAAATAACGCCAAAGGTAGTTGGTAGATCAAAAGGCCTGCCGCCACAGCTGGAAAAAATCCTAGAGGAAACACTGTATGTATGTATGTATGTATGTGTGTGTATATATATATATATATATATATTAATGTAATTTAAAATTAATGTCATAATTTTTCTCTTATATATTATTATGACAAATTTTCAACAGGCATTTAGGCAACAGCATATCACACGACCGTTCAGAAATCAATTAAATAATCTTATTTGGAGTATAAAAAAAAACCATTTCTTATTTATATCAGTGATTCAGAAGTTACTAGCTGTGATTTATTTATTTTTACCATGGTTCGTTGGAATAGAAAATGAAGAATAAAAGCAAGAATTTTATTTCTATATAATATAATTTTTTGTGGGCTGCACGGTGGCGCAGTGGGTAGCATGATCGCCTCACAGCAAGAAGGTCGCTGGTTCGAGCCTCTACTTTGTCAGTTGGCATTTCTGTGTGGAGTTTGCATGTTTTCCCCATGTTTGTGTTGGTTTCCTCCGGTTGCTCTGGTTTTCCCCACAGTCTAAAGACATGTGCTATAGGTGAATTGAGTAAGCTAAATTGTCCATAATGTATGTGTATGAATGAGTGTGTATGGATGTTTCCTAGTAATGGGTTGCAGCTGGAAGGGCATCCGCTGCATAAAACATATGCTGGATAAGTTGGCGGTTCATTCCACTGTGGCGACCCCTGATTAATAAAGGGACTATGCCGAAAAAAAAAATTAATGAATAATATTTTGTATCATTATTGTTTTTGTATGTCTAAATATAATTTGCAACTAATGCCATAGTTCATATTTATGTTGCCATATTGTCTTAGCAAAAAATGTTATTACACCAACAGTAGGTGAACATGACCCTCATTACAGCAAACTAGTCATAAAATGGAAGAGATGTGCCCTTGGATTACACCTACTGAGCATGTGACACAAGAGTTGTACAGTAAAAACTAATAATCTTCACTTCTACATTTTTAAATATGTAGATAAAATGAAATGTGGCAATCGAAAAATCATTGTTCTGATCGTCTGTACCTTGTTTGTTCATTTAGCTTTTTAATGTGACGTCAAACATTTGTGGTTTACTTTCTCTTGTCTATCTGTGTCAATATTTTAGCAATGATAAAGTGTGTTTCTTGTCTTCTGCCCAGATGTGGCCCGCTTACCAGAGTTCCAAGAGATGCACAGCAGTGGCAATGACCCGCCTCTATGCTTGATGATTGGCTATACTGACGGAATGCAGATTTGGAGCATATCAGTAAGTCTCTCTCTGCACTACATAGTTTGCATTCGAATGTAAATACTTGTCTATGGTAGTCCAAGAACAGTATGTGAAAAGACCAAATTCACAGCATTCATAAAACAGTAGGCAAAGCTTAAGCTGGTGACCTGATACTTCTGTTGAGATTCAGAAATGCACGTGCAATGGAAACTTTAACTATAATATGAGGCTGCCAGAGAGAGCCGTGAATGGCAGTAACAGTAATACAAAAGGCACTGTAAATCACATGACAGCATGACAAATTTAATACATGTGAATTAGATATTACACACATTCCTACTATATAGAACATAATTTTTGGACTTTAGCTAACATGTTTTTTTCATACATATACAGTTGAAGTCAGAATTATTAGCCCTCCTGTTAAATTTGAATTCTTTTATATATTTTTTCAAATTCTGTTCAATGAAAATAAGTTTTTCCAACACATTTCTTAATGTAATAGTTTTAACAACTAATTTCTAATAGCTTTCTAATCTTTGCCATGATGACATAATACATGATACATAATATTTTACTAGATATTTTCAAGATACGAGTATTCAGTTAAAAGAGCAATTAAAATGATTTACCAAGTTAATTAGGTTAACTATAAGTTAAGGCAGTCAATCAAGTTATTGTATAACAATTATATAGTTGTTGTATAACAATTGTTTTTTCTGTAGACAATCAAAAAGATATTTAAGGGGGCTAATACTATTGACCTAAAAATGGTTAAAAGCCAAAATAAAACAAAAAAGAATTGTAAGAAGAAAAAAATATTATAGAAAATGATGTGCAAATTGCCTTGCTTCATTAAATATTAACAATTTAAACAAGTGATCAGTATTTTATGCTGCAAAGATTTGTCTAGTAGGCTTACATATACATTTTATCAACAATTTTTGGCTTCTAAAGTGGGTTAGATAAAGGCAAGATGAACATTTTGACGCTACTACAACTAGGATAATTTAACAAAAAGTTTTAGACAGTCAATGGGGATCCAATCATACATGTGCCCATAATTATTGTACATTCTGTAAAAAAGTAACAACAATAATTTTTATTTTATTTTAATAGTCTTAAGGCCTTTCCAATATTCCGTTCTCTTATCGCCACAAGCTACATTTATTTATACATTTTAATTAGGGCTGCACGATATTGGAAAAATCAAACATTGTGATATTTTTTTATTCTAGGATATATTTTACGATACGCATACAAATTCACAAAATGAGAATAATTATTTGGAAAGAATTTATACGTTTTAGATTGATTGGCGTGATTCTGTATTGTAGAGCACAAAATATAATAAACAATCTTCAAGCATAGATAAATTCGATAATAAAAATGATACAAATTAAATAAACTTCGGTTTATTGTTTTCTGAGGAGCCAAACTGTATTCAGGAATACAGTAATTAAATAATCAAATGTAAAATAATATTACATAGTCTTTGTTTTATAAACAATAAAATCATTAAACATTATTAATTTTTCAAGATACAAATAGTACAGTTTCATAGGCCTCAATGCTTTTAAACCCCTCACACAATCACAGGCTTAAAAAAACACTTGCGGAATGCTAAATTATAATTCACACTCAACATTGCAGATAATCGCGATGTGACCATTGCGAATTATCACATTGCTATATTGATGTTGAAATGATATATTGTGCAGCCCTAAATTTAATCTCTTTTTTTGAAGCATATGAAGATGTTCACACTGTTTATACAGTAAATCAACTGGCAGTCATTTATTTTTCTGACCAAACAAGTAGACCGTTATGGTCCATGACAAAATCTGTACTGACATTGATTATTTCATGTTACATTGTGTTTACACCACTGTTGGTCCTTTGTTTTAAAAATATGGAGCTTTTGCATCTTTTATTTCAGTTTTGCTTATAAAATACAAAATTCACTTGAATTTGACTCAACCAAGTCATCATTTACCAATCTTCCACTTGTTCCAGAACTGTTTGAGCATCTTTCTTGTTCAAACTACTTATTTAAAATGAGCTGAATCGACAAAATTGTTTATTTTATTTATTTTTTGGAAAATGTAATTGTTCTATGTTCAATCCACTTAAATGTATAAAAACAATTAAGTTACCTCGATTGATTTGTGTTGGGACAATGTCAAAACCAACATTTTTTACACTGAAGAATGTTGGGAAAAGCAGCACTTGATTCCTTAGTATGGTTTCTTTCTGTTTGTTTTTGTTTCTATGGAAATCAGTTTCTGCTTTTTTTCAACAATCTTTAGAATATAATTTTTTTTAACAACAATTTTTATTTTAAACATTGTCATACAAATTGACAGGTTTAATTTTTCAGTTTAGCAATAAAAAACAAACAAAAAATACAACAAGAATAATATAGACTTAAAATAACTGAATACACTTTGAAAAAAAATAGAAAAATAAATGAATAATATAATATTAAATAATACAGCAATAACATATTTATCAAATCTATACACTTTCAATGTCCATCGGTTCAAGACAGGAGTCACCATATAGGTTCTCCAAAAAGTCATAGAATATTTTCCAATTAGACCAAAATATATGAATTTTGTTTTTCAAAAAAATAGGTTATTTTTTTTTTAAGGCAAGGCAAGAGGTCATTGCCTTAATCCATTTAGATACACCAGGAATGTCTTCCTTTTTTTCCAAGAACATGCAATTACATGCTTAGCTTCCAACAAACGTAAAATTAACAGCAATCTTTCATGTTTGGTCACATTAAAGTCCCATGAACAGATATGCAATATACACAAGCTGGGATCAAGAGGAATTACTTCACCAATGATTTCAGAATATCTTGTTATGTGTAAAAAAATCATGAAAGTTTAGAGTCTCTTGAGTGTGTTAACGATGAAGAAATGTTAATTTTGGGTGAAACCCTAACCCTTCATGGATGATTTTGATGTAAATGTGCAATGCTATCACTCTCTTTCACCACGTGGTGTCGCCATAGACAAAGACAAGTCATAGAGTAGAGTTCCTAGTATTAAAGTTGGATGAAATGATGTGAAAATATGTTAAGCTCTTCATCATGTCAAACAATAAATGATATCACTTCCTGAATAAAATGGAGAACGTGTCTGCCTTGGTTTCTCAATCATAGGGTAGATGAAGATATCCTCCAAATAATGTGTTTTGTCAACCTTACTCTGGCTTTGAAATATGTACCCTTTATTGTATTATTTTTATGAGTGTCCTGACAGCTATCACCTCAGGAAAGAGTTGCACTTTTTATGACATAAATTATGCTGAGCATCATCACGGACATGAGCTCGCTATTCTTTGGAAGAGTAAATGTCACACTTTTTTTGTGTTGAAAGTGTTGAAAGCGTCACATTGTCTAACTGTATGTTGCCTGTAAAGTGTTTGTGGCTGTTGCTGAGATGACACCTTCTGTTTTGGTGCTTAAAGGAGGAGCAGGAGAGACACAAGCTGCAGTACATTTCTGTGCATTTGTGTATTGTTGTTTGAGCAGGGTCTTTTGATAAAGGTGTTGCTGGAGATAGCAGGAAGATTAGATCGGACTAATTGAAGTGGTGGTAGACTGAAGGATGTCATGTAGTACAGTGAAGGTGTCTTATCTGCTAGACATTTTCTAGAAGTGCTAGTACTAGATTTTGTTTAGTACTATACTTTTAATACTTTTATGCTTTCGAAGTTGGATCTGGGTGTTTGGCAAATCTGATTCTGTAGAAATGTTTGCATTTTTAAGAAGTTATTAAGAAGCTATTAATAGTGCACAATATATCATATGTTAGATTTAGTTAATATTTATTTTGTTAATTTAAAAAATCTGTATTTTTTACAGCAATGACATCAGTCTGTATTTAAATGTTATTTATGCATTATTATAAGTCATTTTTAACTCAATTTAATATTTTAATACTTAAATATCTGTCGACATTAACAGTTTCTGAAATAATATGATGTTTAAGAAATAGTATAAAGAGAAATAAATCTGTAAAATAACAGAAAATGTACTTGCAGTTTATTACATTGTTTTTGTACCGTAATAATACAACACCAACCCAGACAATATTTTACGTAAATGTTAATAAAAGCAACTTTTTCCAACTTTTTATAATTGAAAGTTGTCAGAAGAAAGATCAAGGTCTCATAATGCGATACAAAAGCATAGATAAATGGGGAAAAATAAAAACATGAATAACAAAATACGGAAAACTATTCATTTAGCTAATTTACGATTTTTTTTACCTGTGTGTTCTGTTTCTTACTGCATGTTATGATATTACTTTGAATTCAAAATTAATGACATGGTTATGGTATTCTAAAGCTGTAATATGGTTGATTTTTAGTTCTGTCATGACCGCTCTCTGAGAGATTTATTTTGGTAATGAATATGGAAAGTTTATGTGTTTGGTCTTGGTGGTGTAGATCTGCTGCTGCTACTATGATTATTGTTGTAGAGCAAGAAACAAGTATACAGTAATAACATAACATATTATAACACTGCTGCTGCAAACTTACATGTGACCCTGTAACAGATCTATACACAAGTGGAGAAGTATACAAAAAATACTGCTTATTGTTAACCAAACAACAGGTATTTAAATGTTGAGGAGCAAGCTTATTGGATATTAACTGAAACAAGGAACCTCAGATAACAGCAACCAATCACCTGCACTATGAGTTGATGATGTGATTGGAAGTAGATTGGATAGCTATTATCAGCCTACACGCCCAATAGAGTTTCATGCCAGACATTTGTATTCGTACTGTTTTGCTTTATTGTGAATTTATTTTAGATTATAATTACTATTTAATAATATTCTTTACATTTTTTGAAATAAATTATTAATTTTAGTTTTGCATTTATTTATAAACAATGTACGTTTTATGAGCTTATAATTTATAACATGAAAAACAATTATCTGCATATTAGCGCCAGCTCAGATTCATAATCAGATAATCAATAATCATTCAGTAATTACATTTATATTTATAGTTGTCTGACATTATTGTGTCATTTCTTTTTACATTAGCCTGAAAATCAACTTTATCAGATTTGCTTAGTATTATCTTATCATGCAATGTGGTCACTCTTACTCATTTGTATTTATTGAAAGATTAAGAGAAAACAGTTTGGGATTTATGTAAGAATAAAAAAAAATGTGTTAAACATATTTTGAATGGATTTTTGTTCTTCGAAGAGTTCAGATGTAAAATGCCATCTGAATCTTCTTCTAAAATGAGGGTATTTCTCAGCCTCCTGTGTTCGTTAGGTTAATTCACTTTAAAGGCAATGAAAATAACCTGTTCATTGCCATAAATTACTTAACCTACTCACAGAAAAGTGCAAATTTTAGAAGAACATTTCAGCTGGTACTTTTTGCTTTGGCAAATGTTTAAGAAATAGTATAAAGAGAAATAAATCTGTAAAATAACAGAAAATGTACTTGCAGTTATATAGAATAATTTTTATCTGAAAATATATATCCAGAGTGAGAGTGTATTCAGTTTCTTTTAGAATAATATAATAATTTATTGGTCATATTTTAAATTATTAGATAATATTCAGTAATTACTATGTACTGTAATTACTAATTAGTACTATTTCAGTAATTACTAATTAGTACTCTTGTTTTTATGTATACGTTTTTGTCTACATGTATTTTTTTGTATGGTAATTGTTTTTAACTTGTGAGTAAATATTTCTAAGCCTTTTCTTAGTATCATATGGCAATGTAATAATATTTGCTTTTTAAAATTTAATTACTGTTTATTTTGTCATAAATCTAGCCATTGCTATATTAATTTTGCATTACATTGTAAATTGATTAATGAATGGACTTGTCATGGTCATTTAAATTTTTAAACATTTTGTATCCTTTTTTTGTATTTTTGTCTCAATTAGGAATGTTTGGTTTCTTATAAAATAAAACATTCAGTTTTTTTCAAATAATAATCACAGTGAACATGAATGCTTTTCAGCCTATACAATGCTGCAGAGTATTTTAGGAAGCAGAACATAAGTTCATATGCATTTTCCTTCTCATTATATCAAGAGCTCGTCAGGCCAGGACACCGAGACATCTGAGACACCAATCTTGCTTGTCTAATGTGAGACCTTCATCCTCCATCTGCTTTCAGAAGCTCTTCTCTTTCTAAGAAAACAAACAGAGCTGCTGTCTCTCTTAGCTCCAGATACTGTTAATTCACTCCCAATTCACTGAATTCCATCACACAGAGTGGCTGAAGATTAACAAAACTCATTTCACGAGCAGCGTCTACACTCCATCCATGTATATGACGAAATCAGAAACGACAAGAGGGAGAAGTCTCAATTTTGCATATTGCTGTGATAAATAGTAATGTAATATCTGAGAGCTTGGTGATGGATGCCACCACTAAAGCCGTGTAAAGCGAGGATGAGCAGTCTGGTAATGCACAATGACAGTCGCATTAATGTAAACCTCACAATCCGCTAAATTCCATTATTCCTCTGCCCCATTTGCCAGCCGGGGGTTTTGTTTTGTGGCCCGCTTGCATTACCTCTCTCTTGTTTTTTCCGCTTCTGTCTCTCTCTCTCTCTCTCTCTCTCTCTCTCTCTCTCTCTCTCTCACATCAAATGTACCGTGCGGTAGATGCCATATTAATCTCCCACTTGGCAGCTACAAAGTGTGCACTGAGCGCTTTTATTAAAAAACACAACTCTGATCCTGCATTCGAAAAACCTACTAATTGTGCAAAAGAGTGATCATCCTCTGCGGGCTTATCTGTTTAAGACACGTGGATTATGGGCAGTAATGTGATAAAGGACGCTTCTGTAATTTAACGCACACAGAGACGAGCATTCAGGGCTTATTCTTAAAACAAAAAAAGCTTGAATAAAAGGTCGAAGGATTTGGGTCGCCAATCAAAATATTTCCGCTCATGCGATGCGATATGCCACTCCCAGCTTCCATTTCACAGATCTTTGGATTTCCACCAGCTTATTTCAGTGTCGGCATTGGAATGACGCGATTAGGACTAATTGAGTTTGTGATTGTATTGATATTACGACTGAGTCAAATGTAGCTGGTCGTTCTGACTGCTGGATATGTTAGTCAGGGACATGCCGTTGTTTTTTTTTTTTGTCTTTTTTTAAAGGGGGAACACATTTATTGAGTACATGGTGGCTTTGTTTTGATGTTTAGTTGTTGGCTCTCTCTCCATCCTTCATGTGAAATCTGTTTTTCTCAGTTTGCCTTTATTTGTCCTGCAGTGTGAACAGATCGCTCTTTGTTTGCGGCCCATTGTTCTTTGACTTCCATCAACCACATTTTTGCCCCTGAATGGCATCGTGTTGATCAGCAATTCTGATTTTTCTTACTGGCGACAGTAAGGCAAGGCTCCAGACTAACATTTGAGAGCAATTTTTACACTGTAAAAAATTTGTTGTTGCCTTAAGTCTTTAAGTTGAACGATTAACTTTCAATGCTTAACTTGAACAACGGTTAACTAATTTGAATAGCATAAAAGCACTTTTTATGATGACATAATTTTTTAATATACTCTATTTTTTCAAACAGTGTACAGATGGAGGTATAAATTCTGGTGATTTTGTGGATTGAAAAGCCTTCTATGCTGTAAAAAGTGAAAAATGTTTTATAACATCGAATTAATAAATTACATAAAAATTTTTTAGGTGTAATAAGTTGAATTCAATGTTTGTTTTTCAATCTAACTGGATCATTATGGCTAAAAGTTTGTTTTTTACATCAGTGCTCCTTTAGATATCAAGGGCTACACTTTTAACTAATTTATATCATAGTCATTTGTGATTTGCATTGGAAGACCTCAGTATCTTGTGTTCATTCCGCTGTGGCGACCCCTGATAAATCAGGGGCTAAGCCAAAGGAAAATGGATGGATGAATGAATGAATGACCTCAGTATCTCATCTGTCGCTTCAATATAAATAGTAAGATCCCTTAAAGATATAGAATTATCATTTGCTCAACATTGTGTTTTTTTTAAGTGAGCTGTTACTAGCTGTGACAATTTCAGCTAAACTCAAACAAAAATCAGACTGACTGAATCATTCAGTTTAGGGCTGCACAATATATCGTTTCGGCATCGGTATGGCAGTGTATACATCCACAATAACCATATCGCATTGATATGCAATGTCGAGTTAGGATTATATTTGAGAAAAAAATATATACTCACTGCAGAGTTTAACTACAATAAAGTGAATTTTTAATTTTTAATAAAAATTATTATTAATATTGTTATAATAATAATTAATATTGTTTTTAAGAGCTGAGAGAGATTAAAGTATTCAGTCAGAGAAGTTAATAAGGAATAAATTTATTGCATTACGTATACAATAAAGACTTTGCAGTGTAATTTTTACATTTATATTTCCAAAACCACATTTGTAGTTTACATTATTACATTTTGGCGACATAGTGGCGCAGTGAGTAGCATAATCACCTCAGAGCAGATCTCTGGTTCAAGCCTTGGCTGGGTCAGTTGGCATTTCTGTGTGGAGTTTGCATGTTCTCTTAATGGGTTGCAGCTGGAAGGGCATCCGCTACGTAAAACATATGCTAAATAAGTTGGCGGTTCATTCCGCTGTGACAACCCTGGATTAATAAAGGGACTAAGCCAAAAAGAAAATGCATGAATGAATTGTTACATTTTATGCATTATTCACTTCTCTACAGAATCATCCCAATCAAGCTAAATTAATACATTTGGTAACACTTTAGGGACCAATGCTCACTATTAAATCCTTGCTTATTAGCATGGATGCTATTAAAATATTGGCTGCTTATTAGTGCTTATAAACTCAATATTCTGCATGATCTTATTCTATATCCCTAACCCAATACCTAAACTACCTTAATATCTATTAATAAGGAGCAAATTATGAGTTTATTGAAGCAAAAGTCATAATTAATGGTTTGCTAATAGCAAGAAGTGAACATATTAAAATAAAGCGTGACTATAACTTATTTCCAAAAAGTGTTATTCAGTCATTTGGTGAAATTGTAGATGCAGTATATCGCGATATATATCGCAGAAAAATAAAATATCGCAATGTCAGATTTTTCCAGTATCATGCAGCCCAAATTCAGTTCATTGCTATAAGCTGGATAAAATTATCCTTTAAAAAGATCTGGTTCAAACTAATTATGTGTCTGTAAACTGTTCATCACTACTTTTAGAAGAGATTTGAATAAAAAAAACACTGGTCTGCCGTTGATGCAAAACTATTACTATATAACTTTCTCTATGTGTTTATGGCTCATGAAATACAAAATATGAATCAAATTAAACACCTTTTCTTGTTTTCATTTTGGAGCTTAATGGCCCCAGCACTTATTCACATTTATTGTGTGTTATCATCAATGGCTGAGATATTCTTAAAGGGATAGCTCACCTAAAAAACAAAAATGACGATGAGAAAGCAATTCAACTATGGTTTACATTCTCACTTGAACAGCACCACTCTATTGGATATTGGGTGCAAGTGTCATTGTCAGTTATTTTGAGTTTTGTGGCTTCTATTCGTTTTCTGTTCATATCCGAAGGCCAGAAAATATTACACTGCTTTTTGTGTGTATGTGCTTGCATGTGTGTGTGGTGTCTTACATCGGATTTACTATAGATGCCTGATGTTTATCTTCTAGTTGTTGGGTGACTCATTATCAAACCACATCAAAGCCACTTCAGACCAAACAGAGCATTGTGTGAATCACAGTCAAGGACATTTATGTCTGTTAATGTTCCAAAGGGATGCCACAGTGTTTAGGACATTCGTCATGGGTGTTTTTAGTCAGACACTCTTTTTCAACTTTTTTGTGTGTTGGCTGATTTAAAAAAAAAAAAAAAAAAAAAAAAGTTAAAACCATGTAGCATCATAAACTACGCACTGTTATTTTATAGACACCGTCTTGTCTCTGGCCTGATAACCTTAGTGATGTGACTGGTATAAACCCATATGCACATTCACAGTTTATGCTTCACATTCTCACACCCACCATCCTCTTTTCTGTGTCTTTGAACTGAGTTTATCTTTCAAACATCACTGTGTGGTGTCCTTTAAACATGTGTCTTCTCTCTGCAGCTGAATGGGGAGGCGCAGGAGCTCTTCTCTGTGCGGCATGGGCCTGTGCGAACTGCTAGGATCCTGCCTGCTCCACATATCAGTGAGTGTCAGATGCAGTACCTTGTCATCCCACTTTTACAGAACCAGCCAGAGACGCATAAATGCATTCATTTTAATAGCATACAGTGACCGTTTGAAACATTTTCATATTTGCTTGCTTTTAAAATGAAAAATACAAATATAATAATATATTAATAAAAATATAAAATAAAATAAAAAACTAAAACTAAAACAGTCACTTATTTTGATGTTTTGTTTTCTACAGCCATGCCATCTATCAGTGCTTTGCATATTTGAAATATACTTGCGGTGGTAGCTGGATTGAAACATTTTTAATAATAATTGTATTTATTATGACACTGCTATACACTGTTTCTTTTTAATGGGTAAAGTAAAAAATATGGATAGAATCTGTTTCTCTCTCTGTTTCTAGTTCAAAGCAAAATTGAATGCCAAAGCATTTTAGATATGTATATAAAATAGCCCATGTAATAAATTAACATCATCAAATTAATCAATGACAAATAAATGACAGAAAACTTAATAAAAACAGACAATATCTCTAAAAACTATCATAATTGCAAGATTTTTTTTAAATAAGGCAAATGTGTTGATTAACCATTACTAATGGTATACATACATTTTGCAGCCAGTTTCGTCCTCTCAGAGTATATAGTAAAGTTTTTTTTTTGGAGTCATTTAGATTAATTAATTATTTACTGTTATTTACTTTTTTCTCTGTATCATGGCTGTGCGTGCGATGTCAGCTGTGAAACCAGGCGGAAAGTCTTTAATAAATGAGTAATGCAAAAATGCATACAAGCTTTAGAAAGCGAATGCTAAAGTTAAATTCTGGACATTTTTTATGTCCCAAAAATGTGCACCTCTGTGAGTCTGCAGAGCATGTGAGACTGTCTGCAGGACTGTTGACATGACTCGCGGGCACAGAACAAAACTGGTAAATGAGAGTAGATTTTCCTCTACTTAATCAATCGCGGATGTTTGGTTATATTGAGCGGATACAAAAAGTGTAAAAGGATGTTAATAATAGTAAAAAAATGTGTCAATAAATATACTTGGGCGGCCATTAACATACCTGGGCGGCCTGCCCAAGTAAAGTCTATGTGTGGGAAGCACTGTCTATATATTTAGACATATATTAATACTGTTAACTGTCTAAATTCTTTTGAGGGCTAATTTATAATGTAGGACTGGGATTGTGAACTGGTTTTGTTTCTTGATGCAGACATTTTCCACCCAACACTTTACAAATATTGTTCACTAACAGTAAAATGCATTTTTTTAAACACTGATAATGAGAATCAGCATGAAATCAGCTGATTAAAATTCATTCTGAAGGATCATGTGACACTGAAGTACTGAAATAATGGAGTAATTCCTGCTTTGCTTTAACTTTGTTTTAAAATAGACACAAAAGTCTAGTAGGAACTATTTTATATTAAATTGCTATAATATTTTACAATATTAATGCATTTACTGTATTTTAATCAAATAAATGCAAATTGTAGATAAAAAATAATTGCTTTTATGAAGCATTTTTCTCTATGATAAAAGTTGGTAAGCCATCCTATTGTAAGTTTGTATAAAAACTGTTTCATTTAATTTGTATTTTATTATTTTAGAATTTATTTAGTGTTTTGTTTTCCTGAATAGATATAGGACCCAATTTGGGGTTGAGTTCCCTGCCAGAAGCCTTTTCATTACTGTGTGTAAAGCTGCTGCTCTGAAATATTATTACAAATTCTACATTCCAGTGACATCTTAATTTTCAGCTTGTCATGAACAAGCGTCCACCCCCAAATTGAAATATGCGTCGACAGAGCACGATCTCCGGCTACGCTTAAATTTATTTCACATGTCATATGTTACATAAACGACATGTTCTTTTACATGTCATGTTTGCCACTGCTATTTGTCCATAAATTTGCAGAAAGAAAAATCAGTTTTCGGCAGTTACATGCTTTTTCGAATCAAGTTAGACCGAGATGTATGTAGCAATTTATAAAGTTCCATGTCTCTCTTTCTTACTGGATTTTCCATATATCATGTTTAAATTAAAGACTACCTTCTGTTTCTTAATAGCGCAGAGAGCTCGCCAGAGCCCCACTGTTTTCCCATCATAATATTAAAATCAGTCCTTCACGATTATGTTGGCATGCTGTCAGCTGGCTGCCTGGACTTTTACCGCCGCTTTGGCAGAGAGGAACTGCAGACTTCTGTGATTTTCCTTCTCTTTCATCACGACTCACTCATTGGTCATCGCATGTTTGTGCTCCGTTTGTTCCATTTGCTAGGGGACCAAAATGAATAGTCTGACAAAAGAATGCACGCTACATCTTTCTAAACTAAAAAATGTGCAACCTGATTAGGTGTGCTAGAATTTTTATGTTATGTCAAATTCTCTCCCTTTTTAAGATATTCCTTTTTTTTGATAAATTAGCGCTGTTTCTTTGAATAAATCAGGTTGTTAATTATGAAATAATTCAATATGTTTTTTATTTGTTTATCCCATATGCAAATGTAAAAACAAAAGGAATAGGAAATGCACTGAGTTGTATTGTAGGGTGACATTTATGCCCAGAATTTGCGTTCTGTCCTTTTGGCAGATTTAAACAATGCACAATAAAGGCATTGAACGCCGGCTGGATTGGGATAAAAGAGAATTGTCATAATAAGAAGCAGCAGACGGCCGACACATGAGGAGAACACTTCTCAGCTAAATCAAATGAATTGTACAAGTGGGGAAACTGATTGCGATCTGTTTGGCGCAAACAGTGTCATACTGTAGTGGGATTTAAAAAGAGTAATTGTTTTAGCTGGGTGGGCGGATTTGGAAAGTCCTGAAAATAGGTGTCAATTTTAATAAGGCAAGGTCTTTCCCAGAATAAAGAAGGAAGTTCCACTTTCTCAAAAGAGACAAACTGACTCTCTCTTTTTTTTTTGTCCTACATCCGTTCTATTTTTGACTTGTGCTGTTGTTTTGCAATGATTTATTTCCAGGTGACCGCTACAGATGTTCATATTCACAGCTGACCAAAAGTCAGCGATTGCTTCCTCACCATTTCAATTTATCCAGCTGTTGAAAGCAGCTCTCCTATAAATATAAATTTTTCTGAAATACAGGAAATTTGTTATGTCTTCCAGAAAACAATTCACTCAATATTTCTCTTCATAAATTAAAAGCAGGCATTGGAAAACACAAACGAAAGCCACTTGTTTTAAAGTCCAGCCGTTTTCGAAGGCACACAGCTACGGGCAAAGAGAAACATGAGGTGGTTTCTGCCCCTTAATTGTTCTTTCAAATAGAAGGCAGCTGTTGTCCTTTAGAAGCCCGTCATATTTGCATTATGATTGGATATCGTGACCAGTTGCAATGTCTGATGACAGAGAAGTGAAGACGGAGGAGAGGCCCTTTAAAGTGTTAAGGTTTGAGAATGACACATTTGCACTCACACGCCATGCCACAGGGACCGTTCTCTCCTGGAGCTGATTAGTGTCATGGCATGGCTGTCCAAATTACAGCTTCACAAAGGCTAACATCTTCTTCTACCCCAACATGAATGAACGACTCTCCCCCTGCCTTCTCTTTTAAATCAAGAGAATTAGATAAATATGGCATCTGTAAACTTACTGCGACATGTTTTCTCCACCCAAAGTATGCCTACCGGCCTTTTGCCGTTCTGTAATTCCTCCGAAGCCTTGAAATTAAAGCCAGTCAGACAGAAGACTCCTCCGAAAGCTTTGAAGGCTTTCTCCATTAGAGTCGGAGGAGAAATGGTTTGTGTTCAACACATTGAGCTGAGTGGCGTTTCTGTTCTCTGTCTCCATTTAATGTCTTGCATGCTGGTATTTTAATTTCATTTGATCCCTATAAGTCTTTGTGAGGACCACGGCATTATTTTCTGGTAAGTGAGGTTGTGTGTATGTCAAAGCTGACGGGAGTGAGGTGCCCACTTTTTTAAGGATATTTTCAAGGCATAATTTTGATTACAGATCTCTTGTAATGCAATCAACACGCTTCCTGTTGCGGTAGCTGTTTTTTAAGACTGAGTTCGGCGGGTGGGTGGCTTTGGCAGAGAGACAACGGGCCTCATATGCGGGTGGCTAATGAATGTCCCTTTTTATGTGGGTCAGTGGTTAATGTTCCCCCTTCTGTCCCTCCGGCTGCAGGTTCCCTCAACACTGACAGCTTCGCTGAGAAACGGCCCCTCCTCGGCGTGTGCAAGAGCACGGGTTCTTCAGGGTGAGTGAACAATGACCACGTCACTTCCACTGTCAGCTTGGCCTAGTGTTACAGGAGCTTTCATATTCACAGGTCATGCTTGGTTGTTTTTAAAGCTGCACACAAGTACGGTTTGAGCAGAAGGGTCACAATTACAGAATTATTTATCAAACTTATTTTGTTCTTTTTAGATTGTATTCCATCACATATTATAATGAGAGATACTGTTATTGAAGAGACATTTAAAGGGCACCTATGGTGAAAATCATCTTTTGTAATCGTTTGGACAGAACTGTGTGTAGGTCCAATCCCAATTCTATTTGTGTACCCCCCCCCATTTGTGTACTTCAAAATTTATCCCTAAGAATTTGGACAGCACTTGTCATCACGATCTCTTGGTTCATATGAGATTAGACGATGGCGACTGCTGTAGTTATTCCAGTTTTTTTTGGTATTTATCTTTAGGAAATCACTGAAGGCATATATTATGTTATCATAACGATATAATGTGGCAATAAGATTGTAACTATACTGTGTATTTACACCGTGGCCATATGCATCTATGTTCACACCAAAAACAACATTAACATTATAGCAGACACTATAAAAAGCTCATTCTCAGCCACTAGACTTTTCTGACAGGGTATTCGAGTGTCAGAATGTTGTGGGACTGCTGTACAGGAGTTATTATTAGGGATTATAGATCGCGAAATTTAGCGTTTTTTATTTTAGTGTTCTTATAAAAAAGCATGACAGTAAAACACGAATGCGGTTATGAATATATTAAAACATGTGCTTGTTGTAAAAATTCGTAATAATGACAAAAAATACTAATTTGTGGCTCTCCTTACTTCCGGGTGCAGCGAAATTGTAGCTGGTGCATTCTTGGAAATTTTCTTACCCCTTGGTAGCGAGTGTGCTCCTGAAAAATCTTCATTCGAAGGGGTTTATACTCCTTCCCCTTAGCCCTACGCCTTCAAGCTAAAGAGAATTGGGACACCACTACCCCTTCACGTGAACGTGCAAAATGAGGGGTACGGGTAAGGGGAAGGGCTAAGGGGTAGAATTGGGATTGGGTCATAGTGTGTCCAGAGTCATATTGGAGAGATATAAAGACAATAAGTCTCTTTCTTCTTAAATTTCCTGACGTTAAAAATAGGATCCAATCCCCTCCCATTTTGAGGCCCACCACAACGTGACATAGGAGTACAGTTTCCCTGCCTACCGATTTGATTGACAGTCGCATATTAGCATGTCTCTGTAGTATAATATCATATCAACAAGACAGCACATGTGCAAAGCAACCAGGATTATAAGATTTGTTCAGCTCTCTGTGATCATCATCATTTATTGTGATCAGGAATCCCGGTTGTTAAATCAGATTTTTTTTGTACATTAACATAACGGATAACCATACAGCAGAGTATCCTATTAACATGTATCCTGTCACATTTGCTGTGCAAAAACAGCGCAAAGTTAAAAGTGCCTGCTGTTTGTGTGCGTGTGCGTGAAATTTGTGACTATATCATTGCAACTCCACAACAAATACATCAAATAATCACTGGAAAAGTTCTTACTGTAATATTTCTCACAAACGTTACATGAGATCTGCTTCCATCATGTCTGTCATTGTGCTGTTTATCTGATGCACCCGAGGTGGAGATTGAGGCACACTCTGACAGGCACGTGGGAATGGTGGGCGGGGAGAACTAGCATTAAAAGCACAGGCAACAAAAACAGCTAAATTGTGTTCAGAGCACACAGTGCAATATTCTGAAAGGTAGAATAAATAATCTGATGGGTGTTTTGAGCTGAAACCTTACAGACACATTCTGGAGACAAAAAAGACTTGGAAAAAAGGGTAAAATAGGTGACCTTTAAAACTGTAAAAATATATATTTTTGACCTTGTCTAAACTATTGTGCTTTTATATTTTGTAATCTGTGTAATGTTTGTATTATAGTTTGTGCAGTTATAACATCTATAGGTAGAGCTGCACACTGGTGATGGTGAGGTGAGTCCTCTCATATGATTGTGATGCACTTTGGATGTATGGCCATACACAATAAATCCGCTATATAAATGCACATTAAAACAAAACATCAAGAAAATGTTTTTCAAGCCTATTATGCAGAACACACACTTGACTGCAACACACACAAAGTTTGTGCTTTTGAGCTTTTCTGAAGTGTTTTCAAGTTCTCAATAGCATTTAAAAATTTGCTTCAGACTACTCACTTTAGCAGCTCATTTTCTTATTGATATGTATGCTTTTCACAGAAATGGATTTTGTGCTATTGAGAATTAGTGAGAATAGATATGGAAAATGGAAAGTAAACCATTGCATTAATTTGCCATTACCAATATTTCTATCTAACTTGTGCAAAAATTTAGAATGTTAAATAAAACATTTGCAAATATAAAATGTTTCCATCCCATGTGTTCAAGAGAATAAAATAGTTACTTTCTGGGAAAATGACACGATATATCAATAATGAAAATGAAAGTTCCTGCCAGTTGGGAAGCAACTGTAGTGCCTCTTCCTTTATAATAAATGTGTTGTGCCTCAGAACTGCAGTAGCCAAACACAGTAGCAGTCATTGTCGTGATAGTTTGAGTTTGGAGACAGGTGACTGATGTCTGGGGACACAATCAACCGATAACTAGATTCTCTCAAGTTTTTTTTTAAATACTTAAAATCTGCATAAGAATAGGTAATAATAATAAGAATACTTTTGTACTGTTTGAAGGTTTCATTTGAGAATTAATATGTGTGCAGTTTAGAATATTAGCAGATTTGAGAAAGTCCAGTTGAGGTGAAATGCAGGTCATGGCCATTTAAAATCTTTGCACTTTTTCCCAAAGGGAAGTTTTATGGATATAATAGGCATGTATCCTTCTCCCGCAGTGCGCGACACGAGTGGAGACATGTAAAACTCTTCATGAAGTGAAGTCCATGTGCTAATGGAATGTTCCGTCTGTTGTCTGGTTTATGGCATTTTCCCATTTTAAAGCACGCTCTAGTCCAAGCCACATCCCTCAGCGTGTGCAACATTTAGATATTATGAGGTACAAATTCTAAGTACATTTGAAAACCTGTAATTTGTTCTGCATAATGACCTGCATCAAAGGTCTGACGAGGGCCAGGGAGTGGTCTAGAAGAGATGGCCTAACCTTGCTGACTAGGCATGGGACGATAACCGTTTTCAAGGTATACCGTGGTTTGGAAAAGTCAAGGTTTTAAAACCGCCAAAATTATCTGCTATACCGTTCCTAAGGTATGTGTAAGATTTTTTTTTTGCAGAAAAGATATCCAAAAATATGCCTTTTTAAATGGTTATCAAATCATTGTTTTTGAAACTAATGAAGACAGCAGAAGTCAGTGATTCATTTTAATTATTTAGTCTGACATGTTTACTGTTCTAAAATATTTTAAATGTATCCCCAAATTAAAATATTTTGTATTTAAAAGGGAAAATGTTGTTGTTTTTTACTCAGACATTTAAAATGAATATATTTTAGAGCAGTAATCACAATACCGTGAAACCATGGTATTTTTACTCAAGGTTATATCTTCAGAATCTTATTCCGGCCCATGCCTACTGCTGACTGAGTGACCGATCTGGTCAGCTCCAGAGGGCCAGTTCTGCTACCTTGGACCCTGGATTTGTGGAAAATATGCCCCCTTAGGGAGTGAGAAGGAGCAGGGCACATCAGTTACTGGCTCCTCTCCTCCCCTCAGCTATGTCTGCCACCTCTTAAAACCAACTCCTCCGCTTCTGCTGCAAATCTTAACTCAATATTTCCTCCCGAGGAAATAGAATAAGGAAGTCTGTCTTCAGCACACTTTGATGGAGACCACCATCCCAGCCGTTCCAAGACTAGAGCTTTACTCTGCCGGCTCTCATGCAGCCAAATGCGCCGTGTCCGCCCTGACATGGAGACAGACTCTGACGGTTTGGCTTTGTACTCCAGCAACGGTTGGTCTAATGCTGAAAACATGCCTCGTGTTGAAAACCATAACCCTCTCCCTCCGGGTGAATGGTGTTGCCATTGCTACGTTCCAGTAGACGTGTTTGGTAAATAGCCTTGGTCTGTACTTTCCTTTTTTTTTTTTTTGAAGGGCTGCACTGTGCTCGGCTCTTTCCCTTATACTGAAATAGTTCATAAACTTACCAAAGTCCTCACACGATTTTTAGTATGTAATCATTTTGAAATAACAGCTTTTCTCAACCACCAGTGTGGATGCTGTCTTGACACTCAAATGGAAAACAGATTGCAGTCTTGGCTGATACAGCAGTGCTGGTTTAGAAGTTGGTTCACTCAGCTTTAGGCTTAGATTACAAGATTTGCAAATTAAAGGAAAACCAGAAAGAGGAAAAAAGCATGTGTGCTAAAGCCTTCGTTGCAGAACTCCAGCCAGACACATTCGACATAATGTTATCAATGGAGGGGGATTATGTCTTAAGTCCAAACAATGTATGGATCTGGCGAATTTCCTGACAGCAAAGTACACACGCCGCCCTTCGTGCCGTGCTGCAGTGCTGGTAGAGTTTGTAAATTAGCATGGAATGTGTGTGGTGCTATTCAATCCACCGTTGGCCCCCACTTGTGTCTGGAAAGTATTTGATTTTCCACTGTTCCATTGTTATTATTTTTTAAATAAGTGCTACAGGTATTACAGTGACCATATATATTGTGCTAAATATGTAAATCTGAAGTCATATTTATTTAATATCTATCCACCCATCTGTCTGTTCATTCTTCTCTCTGTCATGAGAAGACATGTTTTGTCATATGTTTGTTCTGTTGTGCATAATATTCTTAGTTTTGTCATTTTTTTTCTTCAATCATTTGTTTGTCCTTAGGTAGTTTGTTCTTTTATTTGTTTTGTTTATTCCATTTGTTTGTTTTATCATCTCTTCTGTCATTAGTTTGTTTTATAATTCATTCTTTCATTTATTCTTCTGTTCTTTTTTTGTTAGCTTGTACATTTTATTGTTTGTTTCAGTCTATCTTTTGGTCACTCTGTCTGCTGTCTGATGTAGGTTTTGTCTGTTCATGGTTTAATGTATCGTTCAGCGTTCTAATGTAACAAACTTTCTATTGTAACCATCCATCTGTCATCTATGTTTCATTTTTTTCCTGTTGTGTTTTGAATTGTTTATTTTTTGACCTTTAACAGAAAATTATATATTTTTACATTAATATTTTAGATTTGATTCCATTTTATTATGAAGATAAAATCTACAGTTGAAGTCAATATTTGCCCTCTTGTGATGATTTTTTTTGTTTAGTTTAGTTTTTTTTTTATGTTTTGCCTTTTGCGATTTTATTTATTTTTATTTATTTATTTATTTATTTTTTTTTTTGTTATATTTTGTTTATTATTATTTTCTAATATTTTCCCAAATGATGAAAACAACTATTTATTTTATTTTGGCTAGAATAAAAGCAGATAATTTTTTTTTTTTTAAAACATGGTCAATATTATTAACCCCCTTAAGCAATATATATTTTCTCGATTGTCTACAGAACAAACCATCATTATACAATGATTTGCCTAATTACCTTAACTTGCCTAGTTAACCTAATTAACCTAGTTAAGTCTTTATATCACACTTATATCACACGCATCTGAATACTAGTAACTTGAAAAGGTTTTATATACAAGATGTAGAATCGAACACTCAAGACTTACACACGCATATTTATTGAAAGGGGAAGAAAAACCTATTTGTGACTTGTGTTATATATATTTTATCTTCAAAATATTCTGTGTATTTTTAAATGATATTAACGTTTTTATTCAGAAAATATTTTAGGTCAAATGTTTGAAAAGGTGCTTTCTGGAGCAATTTTAGAATATTTATGTTTAATCAAACAAAAAATCTTTTCAGTGTTGTTGCTATTTATGTTTTTTATTTATTTTTTTGTTGTTGTTTTGTACAATGTATGTTTGTAGAAAAATTGATATGATTGTGTGTTATATATTGTATATTTGGTATGTATATTTTGTTTTGCCATGAATATAGCCAATGCTGCTGATATGGCATTAAAACAAACAAATAAATAAATAGTATCTTAAAAATATAAAGGGAGGCTAATAATTCAGGAGGGCTAATAATTCTGACTTCAACTGTACATGAGGATTTGTTCTAAAAGTTCATTTATCTACATACTCTATCATGCATCTAAGAGCTAAAACCATTAAAAACAATAAGTAGAAAATGCAAGCTTTGGTAGACCCTTAGAGAATATCAAATGCTGGAGAGTAATAATGGGCTGTTGAATTTTAAAAGCATGCTGTTCCACTATTTGTAGCCTGTGCAGTGGAGTGTTTGGAAGGGGTAAAAGTTCACCCCTCAAGAGGTCTGCTTTTGTTCTCTGGATTGTGGAGAAATTAATTCGTTGGGCAGGCAGAAAACAGTGCCCTCTCTTCCTTCCCCTCAAATTTCCAGATCTCCATGGAGAGGATGTGGATGTGCCTTTTTTTTGCCGCTGCAATCCTCTAATGCAATCCTCTGTCATTGTGAAGATTACAGCTGGACCACTGTCAGGGACTGCAGCACGTGGAGGTTCAAAAGAGGGTCCAGTCCTCACAGGCGTAGAGCCATGATTTTTTGACTCTACAGCAGCCACACTGTGCTCAGCCCTAGGATGGTGGCAGACGTCCAGTGACTCTCCAGCTGTATGAGCAGAGCCTCAGTCCACTGTCCACCCAGTGCTATCAATGAGATCTGTTTTACTTTTTTTTTCTTTCTTTAAACGTGACACAAACTGTCCTCACCCCAAGCTGTGTCCATACAAAGTCCCACTGCCTGCTTATTAATTACACAATAGCTGGGAGGAGTGGAAACACAGTTTTGTCCGGTGACTATTTTTAAAGCGATTTAGCTAAAGCCTACTGTGCTATTAAGCTGTGCTTTTCATTGCATTTTTATTGAGATGTGAGAAATCCCTTTTAAGTGTATTAAATGATAAATCTCCGTGCGTTTGTGCGTTTGTATTAGACACAGGATTAAGGGAGGATTGGGAAGTGATGCTTTTAGAGCCCATGAGCCTGTTACTCTCTTGCCATCACACCCGGAACTGTAAGATCTTTTGGCGTGGTGGGTGCGATCATGCAGAGATCAGTGGAGGTGAATAGGAGTGATTTCGTACAAAACATGGCACATCTGAACCAAATAGACCAGGGATAGTTCACCCAAAAATTAAACTTTTGCCATATCTTCTTTTGTGATCAACAGAACAAAAAGCACAAACTGGTTTGGAACAAGGGTTGAGGGTAAGTAAGTGGGAGAATTGTACTTAAAAAAAAATAATCCTTTGGGATTCAAACAAATCCAGGGATGTCAAACTAAATTTTCACTTCAAGCTGCCATCGACATAAGACTGTAAGCTACTGTATCAAACTATAAAACTGTATATTTGGTGCTACTTCTCAAGATATTGTTAAATATTTGTCTCTTTATAACATACTAAAGTAGACATAACACATAAATACATGTATTTTTATAAATGTAAATTACTTCTCTGGGCCATTTTAACATAAATCCTTTTATTCCCATTACTTATCAATAAAGTAAATACCAGACAAATATTATCAGACACAAAACTGTCACATTTGAGAGAACAAGAAATTATTTCATTCATTCATTTTCCTTTGGCTTAGTCTCTCTATTCATCAGGGGTCTCCACAACGGAATGAACCGCCAACTTATCCAGCATATGTTTTACACAGCGGATGCTCTTCCAGCTGCAACCCAGTAGCCTGCTGGGAAACATCCATACACACTCATTCACACTCATACACTGTGACCAATTTATTTATTCATTTCACCTATTGCGCATGTCTTTGGACTGTGGAGGAAACCAGAGCACCCGGAGGAAACCCACGCAAACATGGGGAGAACATGCAAACTCTACACAGAAATGCCAAACGACCCAGCTGGGTCTCGAACCAGCAACCTTCTTGCTGTGAAGCGACAGTGCTAACCACTGAGCCATCGAGTCACCCAGAACTAGAAATGTGGGAAATATACGTGCCGCAAAACAAGCATGCATTATTGGAGATGTCTTTTATAGTCAATATTCGATATAAAGCAGCATGGACCTTTATTATAATGCTGGGTTCACACCAAACGTGAAGCACAGTGGCACTCGCTGTAGATTACTTGTGGGATGCTTTTCGCCTCATGCGACTTTACTGGTCAAGTTAAATATGTAAAGCGAATTCTGTTGTGTTTTGTGGCAAACACGTCATTCTGCCCAATTTTCTGGATAAATTAAGAAATTGGTAAAAAATGTAATTTGTAATTATCCCATCATTATGTATAGATAAAATAAAATGTAGTTTACTAATTTGATTATTTTGCGAAAGTGATATTAGTTTGTGCAGTTAAAATATTAGATTTTATCATTATTTAAAAAAAATCTTGTTTAGGGAATGGTTCAATGATTCAAATACTTGTTCATTTGAATAAATCTGTTGAATGAATAACTAATAATGAATAAGAATTGCTTGTTGCCACCTACTGGCATAAAAATTTAATGAAGCTCCTGAATTGTTATTTTAATCACAATTTATCAGTTAAGGTAACACTGTGCATTCACACCAAAGGCAACCAGAGCATCAAAGTTTGCGACATCGCTGTCTGCCTTTCTGCTCCGCCAGCGAGAGAGTCACAATTTGCTACATGGATCTCATGTTTAAAATGTTGTTGATCAAATTCATTTAACTATGGAAGATCAAGTTGTTGCGTGTGGTGTAGCTTTGCTCCACCTATTCAATATGTGTCCATATGTCTGAAATATTCTGAAGCAGCAATACTGTTTTGTACTGTCATTAGTTAGCATGAGATTCTTGTTTTTTAAAGAAAAAATAAAAAAGCATTAATGCACATCAGTAACTCACAAGTAACTTTTTTAAATATATGTCCCTGTAAGATAGTATTAAATCATAGAAAATCCAGCGACTGCAATAATCAAACCCTTGGGAACAACTGTGGTCGGAACCAGTTCACAGGGCTGTGTTCTCTGGATTCCTTTCAAGCGGTGGACGTCTACATTTTAACTCGCTGCCGCCGAACCACGTCATAGCTCATTATCATAAAGTTGACTTGATTTCAACTTTCCTTTACACCCACACTGGTAAACACAAGCCGCGCCGTTGCTCAACGCTTATTGACGCCGGGTCCCATTGAAAATGAATGCCTTCCGGCTACTTTGACGCTCTCGCCACTTTTGGTGTGAATACATGGTTAATTTGATTAATAATATAAATAAATGTGAATGCAGCTCTAGCTTTCAACATTAAGTATTAAGAATTAGTTATTTTTTTGCATTTACAGTTTGTGCATACACTAAATAAAAATGAAATATTTAATATCTGTCATGTTTCTGGCTCAATTGGCTATTTTTTGGCCCACACACAAGACATAAAGGTCCATTAGTTTCTTTTCTCTGCCGTTTGCATTTGATGCATGGGTCTGCTTTAAAACCAGTGTTTACTTTTGGGTTCTTATGCGGACATTTAAAAAAGATTAGATGAAATAAAATCTCTTTATGGCCATAAATCTTTTGGGATGTCCTATTTTCTGTTTGGAGGCTCAGGGAGTGAAAAGCGGTGTTCAAAGTTTATCATTGTGCCTCACACAGATCCTCTTCTCATCTGACATTTGTCCCGATTGACCATATCTATCATTTGCTTTATGTTCCCGTGTAATTTGAGGTAGGCGTTATGATCTGCTGATAGGTCTGACAGACACAATCTCCACTCTTATAGTCATGGTAAAGATAAATGCATTGCTTTCTGGTGATGGATCCTCCACCCTTCAAATGATTTGGAAAGTTGAGGCCAGGTGCATCGTTGAGTCTCAGATCATCCCTGGGTGCTTTTTCATGCAGGCTGGATGGCCACATAATTCAGCCTCTCGGAGGATGGGAAACTCATGGCTTTGAAGTTTTCCCTGTTTTTCAAGGGCACTTGTCTTAGATCGGTTTTCCATGAGCATACGTCTCCTTATCTTTCCGATTAATTGCAGAGGAGGCGCACAGGCGTGTAACATCATCCGCTTCATGATTGTGCAAATTTAGGAGGATTGCGCCTATTACGTTTCTTAAATGAAAAAGACATCAATTACTTTTTTCTTGGTACATTATTAAATTATAAATATTTATAAAAACATCTAACTATTTTTGTCTTATAGCATTTTGTGACCATTCATAATAATGTTTACATGCATAATTGCTTGACGTTAACAAAATGGTACCAAGATTTTACCATTATCTCCAGTGTTTTCAGTAAACTAGATATATTTTCAGTTATCTATTTCTATTTCTATTTTTACATCATATTTGTAAAATCTTTTTTAACATCAAAATATTTTGCTGTAGTATATCTATTTGTGCATAGAATAGAAGCGGATAAAAGGTTGTTCTTTTGATGCCAACAAAACAAATGTGTAATTTGAATCTAGGCAGTGGCTTCAATTTACAGTTTACACCTGTTGTTAAGATGCGTTCTGGTCAATTGGATCACAAGTAGAAGGGAGACATAATCCCATTTACACACCTGTTGTTATAATCAGGGTTTGACATTAACTTTTTTGATCACCAGCCATTGTGGATAGTTTTCCAACATTTTTCAACGGCCGCTCACAATTTTCACTAGCCACAATTTTGTTGTTGGGAAACATAGATTTTATATGCATAAAATTTGACTTTGAAAATTGCTCAATTTAGATTTTATGTTGTTTCCACGTGCCTTCTCATTCATTTCACTTTTTGTGTGTTGTGTATGACCTTGCTCAATGAGCATGAGCAAATGGGTTGTGGTTTCATAGTGTCTCATTGCAATTAGTTTTTATTTCACATGACTTTTCAGAGCTCAACCCTAATGATTTACCTCTTTTTTTTCTAGCCAGTCCCCCACAGTCCAAAGACATGCGGTACAGGTGAATTGAATAAACTAAATTGGCCGTAGTGTATGTATGTGAATGTGTGCATGGATGTTTTCCAGTACTGAGTTGCAGCTGGAAGGACATCCTCTGTGTAAAACATATGCTAAATAAGTTGGCGGTTCATTCCACTATGGTGACCACAGAAAAATAAAGGGACTAAGCCAAGAGAAAATTAATAAATTAATATTGTTAAATAAACTTGGGTAGTTTTATTAATGTGAATGAAGAATCAGCTTTTGTCTTAGTTTTTTGGCTATTTGAAAATATTCAATCATATGAAATGAGCAATCTAGCTGTTTAGCTGTCTCTGCTTTTATTGTACCTACAAAAATGCATCTTAAAAGGATAGTTCACTCTAAAATATAAAGTTTACTCTCACTCAAGTGGTTCTTTCTTCTGTTGAACACTATAGCAAATATTTTGAAGAATGTCAGAACCAAGCAGCCTATTACATCCATAGTAGGAACAAAAAATACTATGGAAATTAATAGCTGCTGCATTCCAACATTATGCACAATATCTGCTTGTAGCATGACTTTATGTTTAGAACCACTTGAATAAAAGTAAATGGTAAGGGACCTTTCATTTTTAGGTGAATTACACTTTAATACCAGGTGTAAACTGGCAATGAATGGTAAACTGAATGGTTTTAAGGACATTTGAGGGAAGAGACTGTCCACTTTACCATGCCAGTTTCCCTTTCCAGCATCTGTGCCATTTTTAAAAGTAATTAAATACCGTAAACACCAGTACAAGAGCACCAGTGGCCCTGCAACAGGCTCCTCATTTCAATGTGTTTCCAATATGCATGCAAATCTGTGGAGAGCCCAGTGAAAAGGGAGGAAATGTATTTCTGGCAGTTCTGCAGACATGGAGCTGCGGTTGAACTTTTTACCCTAATTACTTTCCCGCTAATGCCCACGGCGTGCTGGAATCAAAGGGCCCCCTCAGGCCCCAAGAAGCCTGTGATGTGGCCAGCGTTTGTTGTGTGTTGAAGCTCAGCTTGAGAAAGACAGGGGCAGAAAGAGAAAGAGAGAGAGAGGGTGCAAAATTGTGACAGATTTTTTTTTTCTTGTCCAAAATGTCTCAGTTACCACCCACCTCACTTGTTGCCTACAAAAATAGAGTAATTGTTTTCATCTGTGTTTTTACATTGCCGTACTTGGAAATAGCTGTTATAAATCAATACGAGGCTGGCTCGAGGGACTTATCACGGTCCAGAGATCAGAGTTGCGATTTGTCTGTTTCTTCATTTTCCTCAAACACCTTTTGAACAGGAATATCTCACACTTTAAGCATCTGTTTTTCATGTTTCTCCAATGATAACAAAAAGCCTTAAAGGATAATAAAAGACCTTATCTCAGAAATGAAACGCTACACGGGTTGGGTTTATCGCAGTTTTAGATGATTAAACTTTTGAGTAGACTTAAACATTGTCCGCTTTTAACTGATTTATTCTCATTCGTGGCACGTTTATTGAGTTTAGCTAGTGAATTAAGCTGCTCATTATGTTTTGTGGTGTGTTTCTTAGAAGGTCGCCTGGTATTTTGAGGTAAGGCAGTATTTGTTTTGCATTTCCAGAGCGTGTAATTGTCTGTTCGTATTCAGAAAGCTTGTAAAGCATAGCTAAATCCAAAATGTAATGACGTTGCCTTGTAAATGGACTTGCTCTTCGTTTCCAGACTTCCTTTTTTGTATTCCCTTTCCCTTGTCAGTTTCCGTTCAGGTTAGTGAAATGATTAAAACCTCACGATGTAAAATGCACCAAAATGGTTATCTTATAGGGTTCAGAGTCATGCTAAAATACAGACATCAAAACTTTTATGAGATTATAAAAGTGGTGAGTTGGCCAGCTCGTCACATAGTGGCGTAATGTGCGTAATTACCATTGTAAACATATGCGTTACTAAAATTAAGCCTAACTTTAACTGTAAAAACTGTTAATGTTCCACTCGAGAGTGACTTTTCTCATTTGGTAACCGCGAGGGAGGCTGAGAGCAGTTTTATTGTCTTACCATGCCGAGGAGAGATTGATTTTACAGGTGTCTGTCTTGGCGTTTTGTGAGATTGTACCCAGTTATTAGACGCGCAACTGAGATTGTGGATATTCGCTTTTGAAGCATTGTGAAGTTATGTCACGCCGAATAAAGAAAGTTGAATTTTGCAGACGTGAACTTGTGAGTGTAGGTCACCACCACTTATATGGTGTATATATATATATATATATATATATATATATATA
>CAIGQZ010000379.1:11159405-11186517 GCA_903798205.1 Danio tinwini
AACTAACTAACTAACTAACTAACTAACTAACTAACTAACTAACTAACAAACAAACAAACAAGCTAACTAGCTAACTAGCTAACTAGCTAACTAGCTAACTAACTAACTAGCTAACAAACAAACAAACAAACATATACTCTAAATACTTAAACTATACACATAACCTAAGACACACTATACAATTTATTTTACAAAAGACAGAACAATATTGTGCAAAAGAGGTATTTTAAGGTTTAAGAAAACAAAAAGTAAACAATTAAACATTGTTGTCCTTTTATAGTCCCTGTTAGATGGAGTTTAAGTCTCTGGTGCATATAGAGAGAAGAGTGTTTTTACAGGTGATGTATAATGTCATTTGATAGAAACACAATGAAAACAATGGAAAAATCAAGTGATTTCTGCAAGTTAAACCATATTTTTAGACACAAAACCAAACACTAGTTGGAAACTATTTATCAATACGTATTATTTATTTTCAGCAGCCTGTCCACTCACTGTCCAGTGGCTGTATGTTTGTGATGCGGCTCTGAGACAGGCTTGTTATTGGCCGATGTCTGATGTTGTGATCTGCAGCTCTGGGCACACATACACATCTGCCGTGGTTTCAACTGCTTACTGGATTGTGTTGTTGACATGCAGACCATAATCCAGCTCAGGGCAAAACATACTGTACAAACTCCAAATCTCCCACAACCACAGGTCAGTTTTGCCACGTAGTTCCACCTGTTGACCAATCTAGATCTCCAGATTTGAGACTTGTGGGACGATTCCATCCATCACCAGTGGATCTAAGACACTGAGCCTCAGCTGCAGACTTAACCTTCCAGACATCAGAAATGGGACGTCTATCACACACACGCTGAGCCTTCTGCTCCAAGACATTTTCATGCTATCTTAAAAACATTATGCGCAATCTGTCCACCCTGACCTCAAGCCACAGCGCTGAGGAGAAGTGGCTCAAATGGCAGCTGTTTGAGGAACATGCTCAAAGTACAGGCTGGATTCACAATCGTCACGGCTTCACTCAGAGATCACTCACTGTCTGTGAAAGTAATGACAAATTAAAAACCTCCCTGGCTCTTCATCACTCACAATCAAAACTGTAAAGTATAGGATGTTGAGACGCACCACATCTTTTTTTCATTTATGGTTTAAGTACTTCCATGTTCCACAATTTGTGGTTTGATGTCTTGGCTGCTTTGTAAAAACTGATACGTGCATGTTTGGAAAAAGAGTTGTTTCCTCGACATGCTGTCCGCACTGTTTTATCCAGTGTTTGCATGCTTGTAAATTATGAATGAGGAGTAAAATGACATTTTCCAACATTAAAAATAGAAAAAAGGGATGTATTGCAGAGAGTTTTGAAAAGTAAAAAATATATGAGTATACATACACGCACAGACACACACATTTTTCAGACACACAGATTTTTTTTGTATTTTATCAGAACATTTTTGCTGTTTTCTTTAATACAATATTAATAATTTATTTTATTTGTCATTTTAATGATTCATTGAATTTTTAATAGCTTTTTAAATGATATATAAAATTTTATAAAATTTTAACAATGCAGATAAAGAAAAAATATCAACAAACAAAAAGTAGAGATATTGTACAAAGGAATATCAAACTTATGCTGTACATTGTACACATCTATAAAAGATAGTAGTGTACATTCATATCATATATATATATATATATATATATATATATATATATATATATATATATGCACACACATCTCAGTGCATAAAATTATTAAAAAAAAGAAATATTTAACAACAAAACCAAATGAGTGAGCTTTTTTTTTTATCTTCAACATATAAACTACCTGACAAATGTCTTGTTTTCGATTCCAGTTGTAAGAGCCACAAATAATAACTTCTAGTTGATCATTTGGAAAAGAACTGCATCCCAATCATCACAAATACTGCAAAAGACCTATTGGCACCTGCATGGACCCAAGATTCTCATAGAAATCAGTCAAGTTTGGTGAAGGAAGAAATCATGGTTTGGGGTTACATTCAGTATGGGGGCATGCGAGCGATCTGCAGAGTGAATAACAACATCAACAGCCTGAGGTATCAAGACATTTGTGTTGCCCATTACATTACAAACCACACCTTCTTCAGCCTCCACATCAAATTTCCTGACAGCAAAGAAGGTCAAGGTGCTCCAGGCTTGGCCAGCCCAGTCACCAGACATCAACATTATTGAGCATGGCTGGGGTAAGAAGGAGGAGTTATTTAAGTCATTGCAGAGATGTATGGATGCAGTTGTTCAAGCTCATGGGAAACATACACAACATTATTTCTTTTCCTACTGCACCATGACTTTATATTCTATACTGCACATTATTTCTATTAAGTGACCAGACGTTTGTCTAAGCAAACTCAGACCTTACTGTCCTAATTAAATAATTAAAAATCAAGGCATGATTATATTTTATTTTGGTAAAAAAAGTGTGATAGAGGCCTTTGTCTTTTCATACAAGCCACTTCGGATATCAAATGATCACCTAGAAGTCAAGTTATTAATTGTTGTTCCTAAAACTTGAATAGGCGACAAGATTTTTGTCAGGTAATGTATGTAAGCTCTTCCATTGCCAGGATTTATTCAATAATCTCAGACCACTGTTTACAATTAGTGCCTTTAAGCTAATTATTAGTAATAATCTTTTTGTATGCCACAAGCAGAATCTTACATAGATATTGGTCAATATTTATAATTTATTTAAATAGTTATCATTGTTAATATTATTAATACTGTCTCAATTGTTTTGATCATCCTGACAAGTTAAAGCAGTCCAACTTTTCAAAATGCTAGAGGGGTAGTTCTTTTGCATCATAGATCTGACTATATTGTTTATTATAGCCGAAAGGTTTTATTAGCCAATCAGAATTCCAAACCGGAACTATCTGTTTTGTAATAGCCTTTTTGACATCCGACCATCAGTCAATAGAGTAGAGTCAAAGCCTCGTTTTCACAGTAGCTGTGTTACATTAGCAGCAGAGCCAGTAATACTGCAGCACTATGCACTATACATTTTATTGCCAAACGGTATGTTAATGCTAATCTATGATGCATGATATAATCACTCCTCGCGAAGCGGCAGACAGTCGGTCGAATTAAGAGTCAGACACAACGAAATCATTAGTGGTTGCTTCCAAAGCCAATTGCTTTGTCAATGAAGCACAGGCTATTGATCATCTTCATTTACGTGGAGTGCTCGATCAGCTCAAACTCAGTGTCAATAACTGGCCTCTTCGTCTATAGTTAGACTCCTGACATCCTCGCGTTTATTACTGTGGTTTAAGAAACTCATGTACACTTACCCACTGCTCCAACAGAATACCTGACTTGTTAGATTAGGTTTTCTGATTAAGCCTTACCCGATTGGGCAATGCTGATGCCATGCATAATACCACAAGACTAATATCCTGTGGAAAGCAAAGTGCCCAGCGCAGCGTCTTACCAGAAACATTCTGTTAAAATGGTTAATATGGCAGGCCAGGCTGTGCCAGCTGAGTGCAGAACACCTAATGAGGATTAATATCTGCTTCTATCAAAAGCAGCAGGCACCGCTTTCACTTAACTCTCATCTCCTTGATGAAGGTAGAGAGGAAATAACTACAAGATGGCCAGTGTGAGAAAGTTTCTGGCTCGTTGGCTTAATTTGATCTTGTAATGTGCTTACTCTTTTTTTGATTTAGGAAAGTAAACTTTGGGCTTTAATTATTGAAAATGGTTGTAATAATAACTGTTTTCTGTTTTAATATGTATTAGAGTGTAACTTATTGTGTGATGCCAAGTTGAATTTTTAGCAGACATTACTCCAAGTATAATTTTCACCGCTAGGTGGTTCATATTCACAACAAACAAAGGTGTAGTTTGTGTGGAATCATGGGCGTTGATGATGATGGAACTGAAGCAGAGTAAAGTGTGTCGCACACTGGATGCGTCGCGACACGGCGCGCACATAACAGTTGGAAGTATCACACACCAGACGTGCACATTTGTGCGCTATTTAAAATGAAAGTATTCAGATGGCGCTCTGTGGCGCGGCAGAAATATGAACATCGCGAACAGCCGCCGACTTGTGGCGTCAGTGTGTGTACTCTCATAGAAACCAATGTTTAGAATTCTAAAATGCATGGCGCTGACGAACGGCACATCTGGTGTGTGACCCCCTTAAGGCTGAAAGTCATAGAAGCAAAGCAAGTGAAACGCTGAAGCAATTGCTGATAAGAGAGAAGCGCCTTTAAGCAGCAGATCTTTTATTATGCTACAGCTGACTGGTTCTGGTTCTTCTGGTTGTGATCATGTGGCATAGAATCAGTGCTGTTTTATTATACTAAATACATGTAAGGGTTCTTTTATAGTGCTTCTCTGTGTGCAGTCTAATAAAATGCACACCATATTAAAGCGTTTTTTGAAACTGGAAATCAAGACTGTATGTGGTCATTAGCATGGTGACACAGGACCATACAGGACACGGTCTGTGTCACTAGTTAAAATTTGAACATTCTTAGAAACATTTGGGATAATGCAAGTACAGAAGTTAGCAAAATATGACAGCAAAACACTGTTCAAGTGTTTTTTTTTATGATAAAATCGTACATATTCTGACTTTTAATTGTTTAATAATCCTTCTTCAGAAATCATTCTAATGAATAGGGCTCAAATTTTTTTAATTGTTTTTAAGTATTAAGGTTGGAAACAACTGGTGTTTTGTGGAAGTAATGATTCATTTTCCAAGATTTATTAACAAATAGAAAGTTCAAAAGAACAATTATTTGAAATAGAATTGTGTTTATTGTCCCTTATGATTTTAAATTTATGAACAGTTTAACGTTTTTTTTAACCCCAAACAGTTTGTGAAATTTGTAAATATGTCTGGTGCATGTGTATTAACAACTACACCTTTTTTTATATGGAACATTGTTTTGAACTTAACCTCCCCCAAATATAGTATTCTGTCATTATTCTGTTGAACCCAAAGGATGAAATTTTGAGTAATGCTGGTAGGACAGATTACACCAAAAAAAAAAAGATATATTCATAAAAATCAGACACATCTCAACTATTACAATAACAGTGCATAGAAACAATATTGTCAGAATCATTTTCAGAAAGGGATAGTTCATGTAGAAATGAAAATTCATCCAACATTTACTCTACATTTTTTAAAGAACATTCGTAACTGATTCCCATAGACATTCATAGTAGGAGAAAAACAGAATAATCTGTTCTTCTGAATTTTTAACTGAAGTATGAAACCCAAACAGGTTTGTGATAAGTGGAGGATGAGTAAAAAAAACAACAGAATTTTAAATTTTTGAGTGAACCATTTTTTTATCAGCCAATCTTTTTTTCCATCCTACATTAAAGAGCTCAAGCAATTAAAGCAACAAAAACAACAAAATTGTAAAAATACTGTAAATAAACAGATTGATATTGTCAATTGGTATGGGCATACATGTTGCTTGACTGTTGTTCCAGCTCAATTATTCTAAGATTAGTTTATATGTAATGTGCTTAAACAGACTAACTAATCACTGCTCTGCTTGTGTGTTTTAACAGGACGAGTCCTCCTTATTGCTGTGTGGACCTTTATTCATTAAGGACCGGAGAAATGGTGAAGTCCATACAGTTCAAAACACCCATCTATGATCTACACTGCAACAAAAGGTGCATTTAAACTCATTTCGTCCTGCACTTCACCATAAATTAAAACGCCATTTTATACCCTTTTCTTGTTCTTTTTCCACCTCGATCCATCCCTTGATGGCCGCAGGATCCTCGTGGTTAGTCTTCAAGAAAAGATCGCCGCGTTTGACAGCTGCACCTTTATGAAAAAGTTCTTTGTCACAAGTAAGTACTTCACGTTATAGATGTGTCTGCCGAACTTGACCCTTCTTGACCTTCTCTACTCTCCGACGCAACTTCTTCTCTGCTTCTTTGATCTTCAGCTTCGCAAAACAGGAAACCTAGTCTTGATTAATCCTCTTCACACACTGACTTCATTAAACCCACAAAATCCTGCACAACCCCTATATGTGCTGTCACAGCAATGGAGCTGCTTTTTACCCGTGTCACTCTTCACGAATATACCATATCAAAGCTCATTCACAATTGTGCAGCCTTGCATGTTTACACAAATGGCTTTTGTTTTACAATGTGTCAGAGCCGGGCTTTACCCGAAACCGTCTGTGTCAAACTGCCATTGAGTTGCGTAAACAATAACAAACAAATGCATATTGTCACTTGGCCCGGTTCTAGCACATAAGGAGCCATTTCCTCTCCTCCATGGCTGAAATCCGAAAGTGTTTTTTTTTTCTTTTTTGAATTCATAAGGTCCTGACTCTCATGGTCTCAGTGTATGGTTTCAGAAGAATAAACTGTCCATGTCACCATGTGAAACCAGGCCTCTGCTGCCCACTTAAGCAATCGTTTGTTGTAAATTGCCATTAGTGTTGTTTTAATGGCTCTCATTGTCTATCCAACTTCCCCGTCAACGTCTGCGCCACAGGAAACGGGCACGGTCAATAACCCTTTACATCATTAATCGCTTCTGTAAAGCTTCCACAACATAGGAAGAACAAAACTAGACTTATTATTTTTAAAGTGACACATCAAAAAAAACGAGGCACTTTGTTGTCAACTGAAACTGTAACCATGATAATGATTTTCATTACTGTATCGTACCATAAAGTAAAATTTGTAATCAGATATGATATGCTGTGACTTATATAATGAAAATCTCTAAAAGAACAGTCCAGGTTTATTTGTAAAGTGCACATTTCCTGTCTATGGTATTTGTAAACATTTTTTTTTACAATTATTTTATATGTAATACAAATGTGACTTTGACACTGATATGATATGATGTGATTTGTGGTATTTTTTTCCTCCTCAATTTAAATTTGACCATACATGAGTTTTAAAATACACTTTTTTAGAGAAGATACGGTAGTTAAATAAAGGATTAAAATGTTAACTAATATTAAACGGACATGCTCGTTCGTTCGCTTGTTCGTTCACTCCTTCCTTCCTTCCTTCCTTCCTTCCTTCCTTCCTTCCTTCCTTCCTACCTTTCTACCTACCTACCTTCCTACCTACCTTTCTACCCACACACTCTTAGATTCACACACATACACTACGGCCAATTTAGTTTATTCAATTCACCTATAGTGGATGTCTTCGAACTGTGGGGGAAACCGGAGCACCCGGAGGAAACCCACGTGAACACGGGAAGAACATCCAAACTCCACACAGAAATGCCAACTGACCCCGCCGGGACTCCAACCAGTGACCTTCTTGCTGTGAGGCGACAGCGCTAACCACTGAGCCACCGTGCTGCCCCACCCCCACATTTTTTATAATTTTTTAAATTATTATTATTATTTTTATTTAATTTTTTTACAATTTTTGCACCTTTATATCAGATAAGCTCAATTTATTGCTGTTTTAAAACTAAGTCATTTTTCCCCTCCTTCCAATAATTTATTTTTATAATTACTATAACTTTTTAACTGAAAAAAAAATATTAATAACACTAAAATAATTATTCATTAAAATCGACATGCAACAAAATCTTGAGTAAACATTCATTCATTCATTTTCTTATCGGCTTAGTCCCTTTACTAATCAGGGGTCGCCACAGCGGAATGAATCACCAACTTATCCGGCATATGTTTTACGCAGAGGATGCCCTTCCAGCTGCAACCCAACACTGGGTAACACCCATACACTTTTGCATTCACACACATATACTACAGCCAATTGAACTTATACAATTCACCTATAGCGCATGCCATTGGACTTGTGGGGGAAACCGGAGTACCCGGATGAAACTCATGCGAACACAGGGAGAACATGCAAGCTCCACACAGAAATGCCAACTGACCCAGCCGGCGCTCAAACCAATGGTCTTCTTGCTTTGAGTAAACATAAAGAAGGAAAATATGAAAATGAAATATAAAATAGCATGTCACTGATGCAAAAATAACATTAACCAAAGACACTGAACAATACAAATTCATTTCAATTTAATTCATACGGCATGTGTCCCACCAGCCTGTTTGTTCGCATAGAGTAAGGTTTTCTCTCTCTGGTTGTGAGATCACAAAACAATGGTGAAAGTCCCCCAAACCGAGCTCACAGGATGTGTTAAACATACGTTATCTCACAGCATTGGCTCCATCTGCCTTGGAAAGACACAAAAGGCTTTTTTTTTTGCATCACTGCTCTTGTGGCTTACCTCAAGCTCCATTCACCCCAGTTTCAGATCCTGACTCTACACCCTAAATTACTGTCTGCATATATTTTATATTCACTCCGTGCTATAAATTACTGTCAGTACACTTCACACTGTGTTGTGCACTAGCGTAACCTTTCAGTGTGCAAGGGTGGAAAACAGTTTGGTATTTCTGTGCTTATTTATTAGGTTTATGACCTTATCTGATTTGCATTCGGTTGCGTGTTTGTCCTGTTTGTGTGCGTTCAGATGTGATGTACGTCTGTATTATTATGGCATGTGGGATTCTATGGCTGTATTGCTCTCATGGGTCAATCTGTCTGGCAGTTAATAAGCCGAGGAGCCGTTCTACTGTCACAAAATGTCATAACCCTTGTTTAACCTCTGGTATTAGTCTAATTCTAAGCTCTAATAAAACACAGTTTTGGGCAAGATGCTGCTTTGATGGATTATTTATGTCTTCTTTGTGCTATCATTTAGTTTATCTTGTGTTATATTTGTATGTTTTTCTTTGTGTCTGCAGGCTGCTACCCCTGTCCTGGGCCCAACTTCAACCCTATAGCGCTGGGAAGCCGGTGGTTGGCCTATGCTGAGAACAAGGTAGTGCAAACATCTAGTGTTTTAAACAACTCCAGATGCATGCAAAAGGGTCTTTTTTTTTTGGAAAGCCAAAAACCACAACTAGTAAACAAATTTTATCTTTTATTTAAAAGCAAAAGACAAAAAACATGTATTTTAGTATATATATATATATATATATATATATATATATATATATATATTTATATATTTATATTCATTCATTCATTTTCTTTTCGGCTTAGTCCCTTTATTAATCTGGGGTCGCCACAGCGGAATGACCTTCTAGCCGCAACCCATCTCTGGGAAACATATATATATATATATTTTTTTAATTGAGACTTAAATAATATACAGTTTAATATACAGTAATAAAAGGTTTTCAGGAATAGCAAGAACTAATAAAAAATTATTTACACTTATTGTTTTGGTGTTTGTTTAGTTTATTGTTTAATACTTATTTTATTAAATATCAGATGACATCTAAAGATTTGTTTTATATTGTTATTATTTTTGGTTTTGTTTTTCATTTATTATTTTAGGGATAATTATCACAAATTGTACTTTATTTTATATTTGTATTTAACATTTTTATTTTATAACCAGTATTTTGTGATGTATGTTAATTTAAAAAAATTCTAAAGCACTTTTTGTTCCAATTTACTCATTTAGTTTAGTTAAGTTTTATATTGTGCTTCATCCTGATTTTTTTTACATGACCTCTGATCAGAGTGAACCTAATAATTCATGCCTTCCTTAAGACTTATTTTTTAGATATACAAAACGTGTTCTTTTGCTCAGCCTTAAATCAGTCTGCAGCCACCTAATAATGTTTTTACCTTTGTACCAATTGCACATATAATAAAGACAAAGTGTGTCATTTTGAGGAGCTAACACTATAATAAGACATATTATTATTAAGTGGACCCTTGATTCACCGTCATTCATATAATGGGTGCGGTTTGTTTGCCTTAGAGAGGCCAGTTGCTGCCTAATAATGGACAGATGGGACAGTGTGTCTAGGCAAAGGTAATGAGTTTCTGGCCAATGGCAGCTGAAGTGTTGAATAGGTCTGGGACAGAGACCCTAGAGGGAGCATGTTGTAGAATAAGGCTGAAGAACTGTTTGTTGTCCTAATGGCATCCTCCTCCTCCTCTTACTCACCGTGCCCGCCTGCAGACGTCCTGGCGCGGGCTGTGACAGGCCTCTGTGGGTTAATGAGTGCTGGGGAGCTGAAAGGTTCTGGATGATAATGTGACTCTGTTCTGTCTCTGTTTGTGTGTGTGTGTGTGTGTGTGTGTGTGTGTGTAGCTGATCCGGTGTCATCAGTCCCGTGGTGGGGCATGTGGAGATAATGCCCAGTCCTACACTGCCACTGTCATCAGTGCTGCCAAAGTGAGTTTCCCCTGCACTTTCACAACCGCCAGTTTTCACACATAGTACATTGGCCTCAAAAAGCAATGCAAAAACCTCTAAGTGCCGTCTGAAATTTCCATCAGAAACAAATATTTTTCTCAGCGCCCTTTGTTTATGTTAAGATATTTTACTTTAAAGACCAGGAAAAGGTTGCGTTGACATAGCACCCAGGTGCTTGTGGTGACCTGAGTTCGATTCACGGCTTGAAGTCCTTTGCCGATCCTTCCCCTATCACTGCTCCCTACACTTTCCTGTCTGTAAATCTCCACTGTCCTATAAATAAAGATGAAAACCCCTAAAAAATTATTATAAAAAAGCAGGAAAAGGACTATATTACAGAACATACACACAGGAGCCTGATAAAAATGCTCGTTTTAGAGGACAATTTTAGATGGCATTTAGAGGAACTTTTCATTTGCACTCTTAAGTCACAAATAGATAAAGATAGATTGAGCCTAAAAAGTAAAACACGTGTTGCCTATTTGATATGTAACGATCAGTCCATGGATCTCACTATTAATAAGCTGATCGTCTAAATCAGTTGTCTTAAGTAAGCAAGACCTAGGCTGTGTCTGAAATCGCCTACTACTCAGTAGGTACTACATTTAAATTTAAATTTACTACTCGACCATTAGAAAAGTATGTTCTATACAGTATGAATGTGAGTAGTTTGAATGTAATTCGGACGTACTACATTCGACATTTTGTCATCACGTGACCTACCCGCATTAGTTGCGTCGCTTAACTCTCGTTCATGAGTTTTCTCGTGGTGCATCATGGGTCAATCGGATGCACACTTCATAACCATGCTGGAAGTAGTAGGTTATCCCGGTAGTTCTCAAATACTGTTTTTCGAATGCTATGAATTTAGACATACTACTCGGCTCACATACTGTTTTTAGTGCACTGTATAGTATGGAAGTATGCGATTTCGGACGCAGCCATACACAATGTGCAGGGCGGGGGGTCCTCGACTGCAATTGAGAACCACTGGTCTAAAGTATTGCTTTATTTGTTTGCAGATGTCACTTTGGTGGATTTTTTTTTGTAACAGATGAATTCAAGCAATTTACGCGTGGCTTTAGAATCTAAATACATTTGGGGCCAATTTGACACATGTTTGTACACATTTACCAACAGATGTTTTGTTCACACTTTTGGCTTGATTTATTTCAATTGTTTCTTGCTGAGAGACTTCTTGTTCCATTTAACATTATTATATTTGTTTGTATAAAGATTAAAACCAGCTATTCTTTGGTAATATTTGATATTTATAAATGGTGGTGCATGTAGAGCTTAGGAACCCCACTGAGTATAAAAATCTGTAAACATGTTGAGGAAATGGTTCATTTGTTTTACCATTTTCTCTGACTAAACTTTGAATGGCATTTTTTAACTAGAGCTTATAGAATATTTCAAATCATCAAGCATTATTTGCAGTAATCTTTGGCCCAGTGATCTTTAAATCTCTCAATTTGTGTCATATTCATAAGTCTTTTTCTAAGACAAGAAATCAAACCATACAGCTTTAACCCATGCTAAGCATTAGCTGACTCTTGCAATGTTTGTGCACTTATGGGTATTTTCAGTCGTGCTTTCCTTCCTGTTTTCTGTGCTCTAAATGAAGCTCATAATGTGTGCTGTTCCACTCACTTTGTTCACCATATAGCATCCCAGAGCGGTCTTGGTGTAGTTCTCAGTGATTCAGAGACCCACTAGAGTTCATTTAGTGGTGCCAGAACCTTGGTGCTTAACCTTTCATATGGTTCCAGTCTCCTCTTCTGGTTGCTTAATTGATTTATTAAGCCCACATCTGTATTCCCCGGCCGCCGGGCTGATCACCGCCTAACGAGCGCTAACGGCTTACGTGAGAGAAGTGCCATTAGCCTTAATGGCGGTATACATCAAAAGGAGCACAGCAAAGGTTAGCAGGGAGGAAAACAAGGTTAAAAAAGCCTTGATACGCAGACAGGCCGTCTGCAGACGGGGCTGTGATTTATAACCATCTCCTTCGCTCTGACACACGGTCCCTGTGCTGAGTGGCTCTGAGTGCGGCCGTCTGGGGGCCAGGGGGCCATCTCCCATCAATCCTGTAACACAATCACAAAAGGAGGGGGAGGGCACCTTTTGCAAAATTGAATTCTTGCAAGGCACAGACTGTGTAAATGAGCGCAATGTGACCAAAAGAGAGATGTCATTGTGCCAGCCACAAGTCTGCGTGAGCGTGGTGCCCCAGGGCTCTGTTTTCAGACCTCTGCCGTTGTGAACTGGTGTTTGGGGTAAGTGAATAGCACAGCTTAAGTAGGGTCTCCTCTAGTTCTCACTTAATGGAGTAAGCGTTGCTGTATGTGTGTGTCTGTCTGCCAAGGCCCCGGAGAGCTTAATCAGGCATTCAGGCCAAGCGGCAGCGTCAATACCTCGTGGCGCCTGTGTTTGTTGGGCCCTTTGGAGAATGCTCTGACAAGCCCACTAACTGACTGTGTGTAAATTGCTTTACCCCATCAATTATTAAGAGAAGCGTTTGCCTCCTAATTGATCAACACTAATGTGTTTTCTAATCACTGCAGTTAGAGTTTTTAGTGCTAATCCAAACAGTCCCCATTGATCAGGGCAGGCGAAAGGAGGGGCGCCTGGCTGGTGGCAGACACTGCACCGACTGCCATGCCAGAATTCCGCCATCTCTTTTCAGCTCATATCTCTGAGTAAATATCCAATATACACTCACACAACCACTCACCGTTAGCCTAAAGGACTAACTCGCACACCTGTCTGTTGATATTGCCTCAGACAACACTGGATGCAAACATGTTTTTTAGGTCGTTGCTTAACAAAATCTGGATTGGGAACATTGTTTGCTGTATTGATTTGAGTGTTGCAATAGTACTAAAGGAAGGCTGGCACAAATGTTGCAGAATGAAATGTTGTTCTTTTAACCCTTTGCATGAATTGTTAAATGTTAAATGGGGCTATCATTCAAATAACCACCTGCAGTTTGTCAAATTGATGATTTAGAAGGGACTTTGTAAATATGTAAGAAGAATCTCTGAGTCGTTCATCTATGAAACATCGACCCTTAAATAGTGACTTAAATAGTAAAAATCTGAGTACATCAAAGGGTGAAATCTGAACGAACTTCAGTGTTCCCAAATAAATAATTTCGCCAAGCCAAGAAGATTTGAGAATAGAAGGTTTTAGTTATGTTTAATTAGAGCTGACATGTATTGTGTAAGTGTTTATTTCATGCACACAGACTGGATAAGGTAAAAGTGTGGACAAACTTCAACGTGACCAGTAAGGATGCCAAAATTTCAATGTTGAAATGTTCAGAGACCTCATATTGCCAAAAAACTTTAGATTGACTGGTTGCTATCCCCTGTGAATTTGACACCACCTTAAACGTACTGAATGTAGTTACTTAATTTCCTAAATTTAACCGCCCAAGCTTTATTTTGGTTTTAGTTTTAAGTAATTATGTTTTCGTAAATAAATTCTACAGTTTGTGAATCTTTGTAACATTGTTTCTCTGTCTTCCTGCCAGACATTAAAAACGGGACTGACCATGGTGGGGAAGGTTGTGACCCAGCTTGCTGGTACCCTACCATCAGGGGTACCTGATGAAGAGAGCACAGCCCACAGTGGTACCCGTCGCAGCCCTCACCAGCCTGGTGTGGTCACCATCATAGACACCCACACTGTGGGAGAAGGACAGGTAAGAAATTGCTCATTGTACATCATGGTCACAGTTTCATGAGGAATAATGAGTACACAATATCAAAACAGTGTGGCTATGTTCATAGTACTTCCTTCACCTAACTGACCTTGATCCAGAACAACCCCGATCATTCCCCTTTTCTCTTAGATAAATAATCCATTAATCCCATTCATAACTCATTCAGCATTAGTGCTTCTTGTGGCCCAGGGGGTTTGTCATCACCTTGTCATAAGAGCACATGCTCCACCGTTCGTTCACAAACTCTGTGCCAGGCCGCAGTCTCCTAATCTCATGATTTAGCCACTTCCTGTGGCTGTTTCCTGCTTGGCTGGCACAACCATAGCCTTTTAGCATGAGATCACAGGCAGGTCATTGCAGGAGCATGACGGAAAAGGTCTTCTCTCTTTTTCCTTTTCCACTAACGCCTGAATGTGTGTTAAATAAGGATTTGTAGGCGTGTGACACACGATCACTTTAATAGAGCACCAGGTTTAAAGGCTAGCTGTAATATTTGCAGTTCTCATGTTCAAGGATTTTTACTTGGAGAGATATTAAGTTGGAGCAGGTTTTGCTGTCCTGTTGATTCTGACCCATGTAAATAGATCCTCCTATTTAGTGGGCTGTAAAACCTTACAATCCCCAAAGAGCCTACTGTGACCTAGTTGACACGTTACTCTCATTTAGAGGTGTGATTTATTTAGCTTAACTCTGTTTCTAAGTGATGCTTTCTGCATTTATGTCAGCAATTACACAGAACCCAACATGTTCTTCTCCCAAAGTGTTTTTGTGTTTGTGCTGAACATCTTTTTAGAATTTACTGTCAGTGCCATTCTCCCGTGACTCCAGAAGTGGTTTTGGCATTTCTCTTTTACACCCCTCCCACCCCCACCCCCACAATCTTCCCTACTCCCAGTCTCACGGGACACACCTTTACCCCCCCCTACTCCCACCCCACCCCAATCATCCCCTCTCAGCTCTGTCCTGCATGAAGTTTATTTGCTTTTTGGGGCTATTTGCACACTAATACTTTTCTGAATCATTTGTATATTCCTTTACAGAACAACATTGTCTTTTTTTGCCCCCCAATAAAAGCGATCTGGTTTGTGTCACAGGGGCATTTTTTTGCAGTCTAAAATAAATGTCTGGGTTTTAGAGCAAGGCTGTTTTCTGTTTGGACTGGATCCTATTAAAAGCTGCCTTGCTCCTTAATGCAACACTCCACTAGATTTATCACTCTTCTCTCCGGCTGTCTCATGTCTGGGCTTAGTTATAATCTCTTTCATGAGCAAACTTAACAGAGGACCACTGACCAGAGAATAGCCCCTTATGAGCAACTTACTCACCTTTTTCTTTTTGCCTATCTTGCTTTCATGTTTGGAAAAAAAAGTTAGATATTAGAGGGCGGCATGGTGGCTCAGTGGTTAACGCTGTCGCCTCACAGCATGAAAGTCACTGGTTCGAGTCCCGGCTGGGTCAGTTGACATTTCTGTGTGGACTTTACATGTTCTCCTCGTGTTCGTATGGGTTTTCTTCAAGTGCTTCGATGTCCCCCACAGTCCGAAGACATGCGCTATAGGTGAATTAGGTAAACAAAATTGGCCTTAGTGTATGAGTGCGTGTGTGAAAATGAGAGTTTATTGGTTGATTTGTACTTTCGCCTTACAGACCTCCACTGACTGTGCGCACACCTTACGAAACGGACAAGGCTTTTATACTTGATGCGTTCACCATTGTGATATTCCTTAAAATGACAGGGGGCAGTCAAAAGAAACCCACCGTAAAGTCTGGCGGATAAATTGAGAAGTAGGAAGTTTCCAGAACTACGTCATACTATTAATATCATTCAAGATTTTTAACTAATTATTTTTATTATTTTTATAATTTATTTTAATGATTATAAAGATTTTCATATCCAATCAAACTTTGATGATCTCATACAGTTCTACCTATTGAAGTTAAATATCAATCATAACAGAACATGAGTTGCTCTACAAAAATATTTTTTTATTATGGCAAGAATAAAAACCAAAAAAAGTGCACTTATTAAGAAATTTTCACATAACCCACTCCACAATTCACACATTACTGTCTGGATAGTTTGTCCTTTACTTGCTAAAAAGGCAATAATGGTCCAACATTACTTACTATTATCACTACTAAATTCCAAAAAATAGGGCATCAGTATATTGTAATGAATAGGTTCAAATATTAATTTCCAGTTATCAAAGAAATAAATTGTTACTTCGTTTTAGTTTTGTAACTATTAAATTGTTTTAAATTCAAAATTATAATCTATACATCAGTATAAAACCTATGAATGATGGAAAACATATTCTGTAATTGTTTTTTAAAACCCCCCTGGGTCTCCACTTTTGCCATGCCTGCTCTTTTTGGTTTTAACAAACTTATCCCTCAACTTTTTCTAAACTTTTTAACAAAAAAAAAATTTAACCAATAATTATTGTCTCTCTGGTTTTCTCTAAGATCACGCATAAATGGATCATAAAGATGTCTGTATACAGTCATACTTGTTTCAGACAAAATCTCTTCAAAGTGATTCATATTCAACTCAAATGAAAAGTGTCGCCGTGTGAACTGTTCACTTGAGTCTCAAAAAATGTTGTGCTCTCCGACAACCGAAATCATGTCTCGCTCTACCAAAGCGAACCTCTGCAAACACCACAATAATGCACTCACTCTGCGCGCACTCAAGTGAACTAGCGAATGCGTTGAGTATAAACCAGGCTTATGGGTGATTCCCAATACTGGGTTGTGGCTGGAAGGGCATCTGCTGTGTAAAACATATGCTTAAAAAGTTGGCAGCAGGGTTCATACGGTCATGGAAAACCTGGAAAAGTCATGAAATTTTGACATGGTATTTTCCAGGCCTGGAAAAGTTTTGTAAAAGTCATGGAAATTAGATGAAGAAATATTTGTATACTTAAATATAGGTTAGTTATCTTCTTTTCTGTCTTTGGCCATAAATATTCTCTCGCATTATTAGTGCTGTGTAAGCATTATCTAAATTAATTTTATAAAGATCTAAAGATTTATTTAAACTAAATAGATTGTTGCGTGTTTTATGATATGCTGTAATAAATTTTAATGGCATTGGTTTTTCTTATTACTTACCAAGTATACATATACTTTACATGAAACATAAGGTCATGAAAATTTACTTGAAAGTCCTGGAAAAGTCTTGGAATTTGACCCCTGATTGACCCCTGATCCCTTATTTATTAAGTGACCCCTGATAAATAAGGGACTAAGCCAAAAGAAAATGAATAAATTGATTAATCGATATTGAAATTTTAAATAAATTGCTTTTACACCTGTTTTTTTTTCATTTGGTTTTGTGTATTGTATTTTTCTATTCAGTTTAGTTACATTTTATTGCTTTTTTGATATTTGTTTTGTTTTCAATTGGTTTTGAAGAAATTAAGTTAAAATGTTCTATCCTTTTCTTAGATTTTTCGGTTTCTGTAATGTAATGCACATAAAGGGATGACTTACGAATTCATATTACTGTTCTTTTAACTTGGGGCTATTAATCTCTTTTGGGTATTAGAACGTGAAGAGACACTATAGAGTTTCCTCCTGCTGTGTTTGTTTTAACTCCTTCAACATGTCACTTTTTCTTCCTGTCTGATACAGTTGTTGCTCTGTGGGCTTTGGCAGAATAGGAACATTGATCACAGTGGTCATGTGGGTTAGTCTTTTTTTCTTTAAAGCGGCGTTCATAAAACACACCAGCATATTTGCGGACATCTTTTAAAAATTGAGTCAAATTTATTTGAATTCCATAATGAAACTATTTTGCTGACCCATATGTCATTTAAATCTAAAATCTTCCATTGTGGATTCAAGTCGACACAAGGATAATTGCTAAGCACCCGCAAGAGGGCAACATGTTTAGGGTTGACTGACATGTAAAGGAATGGATGATGATCACATAAAAAAAAAAAACACTGAAACCTTTTCAGCTCCTATTTTTTGCTCTCCACAATGAAACAACTTGGAACTCACTTTGTTTTAATCAAAATGCCAAAACACATCTCTCTTAAACTGATTAAACCGTATGTAACTGTGAAGATCAGATTGCACAGGCCATTGTAGAGCCAATGACCAGCTATGTGTCTAAAACACTGAGACGTGAGGTAAACAACAAGTCAGCCTTTATTTATGTGGCTCCATCAACTTACTGTAGCTTTATTGTGTGTATGTTTCAGGTTCTTGTTAGTGAGGATTCTGATGGCGAAGGAGTGATTGCACATTTTCCAGCACACGATAAGCCTATATCCTGCATGGCGTTTAATCCAAGTGGTAAGTGAACACCTCATTGTGATGGCTCACTGAGTCCTACCAAAGCACTAAACTCCAGGCACTTGGGTGGCAGACGTTTACATGGTCTGAAAGGGGTGCATTGTAGATTTTTTTTGCTTTTTGTTTTTTTCTCCCCCCATAAAATAGACATACAATCCAGATTTGCTCTGTTCTCAACAAAAAGTACAGATTTTAGGCCACCAAGACCATTTATGGAAACCAATCAGCAATATCACGGCACTGAGAGGTGGAGGTTAGCCAAATTATAACAGAGTTCATTTATAGAAGTCTTAAAGTTATGATACCATCATTTTTAAAAAAGGATAAATCACTCAGAAAGGAAGATTCATTCATGTAAAATCTGTTGCTGTTATGTCATTCCAAACCTAAGTATTTTTTTACTGTTCTTAAACAGATCTTTCACCCAAAGATAAAAATTCTGTCATCATTTACTCACCCTTCACTTATTATTACTAACCTGTTTGCGTTTGTTTATTTTTATGTTAAAAATAAAGGAAGATATATTGAGGAATGTTGGAAATGGGTAGCAGATGGCTTCCTTAGTATTTTTTTCATATGATGCATGTCAATGATTACCGGTTTTCAACATTTTTTAATATGTAATTTTTCTTCAGCGAAAAGTGACTAATAATGATTTGGAACCACTAAAAGGTGAGTAAATAGTGAGTAAATTTTTATTTTTGGGTGAACCATCCCTTTAACTTAATGGTAAAAATAAATATTTTGCAGTTGTGTAATGTTATCAAACATTCAGGTGCCACTGGCTGGTGGAAGTAACATTTAGATTAATTTTTAAATATGTGCTGTCTGCTTTATTCTCAGTAACACATAATATTACTACAAAAATGAGCGGGTGTGAAAACAGCTGTTAAGAAAGCATCTGATTGTTATGATGTTAATGTAAATTTAGGACTTGTGTAAATGTGCAACGATGGATTTGCTCTTCAGTGTTTCAACTGTCAGCAGTAAATATTAAACCACACTGACTGAACTGAACTAAACTGAACTTCAACTATAAAAACTAAACTGACACAATTTTTCAATTTCAATTTACTAGAACTTATATGTTAAGCTGCTTTGACACAGTCTACATTGTGAAAGTGGTATAGAAATAAAGATGAATTGAATTGAATTTGCACATACTCTGCAATTCAGCATACCAATCACGTCACATCACACTTATTTGTAGTTTACTAAAAAAAGCCAAGCAAAGACCAATGGTTAGTTACCAGGCAAAGCAAACTTTTCCAGAAAGTATACTTTGGACAACCATTTCAAATTTGTTTCGGCCTTATTTTGTTCTAAGCTACATCATACCAGTTTTTCTTTAATTCTAAGGAACAAAACCTAATGGAGGCAACTCTTAAAATGCTGGAATACATGTCTTAAAATATAAATTAACTTTAAAACTAATCACAAGTAAATGAATTCCGATTTAAAAAGTTGTCAGTCATGTCACCTTTTTGCACATAACCTTACCTTGTTCCTTAAACGTTACTGTCTGCCAGACCCTTAAGATCATGTGAGATCTGTTGTTCTGTACAGCAGCCATTGTGTGTCTTCTGGTGAATCTGCCCTCAAGCACATCAGTCACTGTCATTTCCCCCTCTTTTTTTCCCCTCTCTATCCATCTTTCTCTTGTCTCTCTTTAACACGTACTGGAATATTTAGTGCTCATTGATCTTGTTCGTGTCTGTCTCACTTGAAGTGTATTGCGGTCAACAAAGCCTTTGGTTTTTTCAGTTGAATTACCTCAAGCGCTGAACAGGTACAGTTTCAGCTCTCAAAGATGAGAGGAGCTGTGATGTCATCCAGCTATTGAGAAGGCGTAGGATCAGGCGTTGGTCAGCCACGTCACAACATGCTTTAGTCATCACAGTGGTCATTTTTTCATGATTTTTTAAAATGAATATTCAGAATTTTTAAACTAGGATCTGAGAGAGGATTTGATTCTTTTTGTGCTTCATGTGTCTGTAGTGTTCGTCATGACTCCAACAATGGGGTATAAGCAGTGCTTTGTAAATGAAGGATTCCCGTAACAAAACCAAAAAAGAGCATCACATTTCTGAACGGTCTTTAATTATTTTGTTAATATTATAGGTCAGTCATGGATAATAAAAACAAACATAATTTGTATAAACAATCACTATTTAGTTCACTTCAGTATTATTGTTAAGTGAAAAAAATAATTAAATGACTCACTCTGTCTTTCCCAAAGATGGGTTGCAGCTGGAAGGGCATCCGCTGCGTAAAACATGTGCTGGATAAGTTGCTGGTTCATTCCGCTGTAGAGACCCCAGATTATTAAAGGGACTAAGCCGAAAAAAAATGAATAAATGAATGACTCACTCTTTCTAATCTTCAAGAAGAGCCTACAGTAACTCTTTCATCATGTTTTCTGGCTGATTAGAGATTGCTTTGCTTTGTTTCCCGCTATCCTGATCCATTCACGCAGTTTCATCTTCACTATGCCATTATTTATTTTCGCTGCTCAATGCCCACGAAACAATTACCTACCAATTAGAGTGACTGTAAACATTCATTCATTTATTCATTTTCTTTTCTGTTAGACCCTTTATTCATCTGGGGTCGCCACAGCGGAATGAACCGCCAACTTATCCAGCATATGTTTTACGCAGCGGATGCCCTTCCAGCCGCAACCCATCACTGGGAAACATCCATACACTCTCATTTACAAACATATACTATAGACAATTTAGCTTACCCAATTAACCTGTACCTCATGCTTTTGCACTGTGGGGGAAACCGGAACACCCGGAGGAAAACCACACGAACACGGGGAGAACATGCAGACTCCACACAGAAATGCCAACTGACCCAGCCGGGGCTCGAACCAGCAACCTTCTTGCTGTAAGGCGATTGTGCTACCCACTGCACCATCGTGCTGCCAGATTGTAAACATAAGAAAGCTAATTGGCTAAATATATTGTTGAGGGCCAATAGTTAAATGTGACTTTTGCTTTAACTTGCGCATGGAGACTACCGTCTTGTGCGCACACGCCCAACCCAAGATCCGACTCAAATTAAGCACTGGGTATAAGCACAGCTTGTGTTTTTCAGCCAATGATAAACGTGAAAGGTTTATGTGACTATTTTCAATTTCATAAGGCTCCTTTTACAGCATCAATGTTGTAAAATAATAAAAATACAATTAGTTAAATAGACTTAAGCGTTATTTAGTTGTTCAAGCACAAATTAAGAAGACTGGCTAGATGAAAGCACCGTTAGTAGCAGCAGGCTAGTGCAGAACTCCATTAAAAATACTGGGATAAAATAATAAATAAAGAAAGCAATTTAATGAAGTGCTTCTTGTCCGGTATAATTTTCACTTTATATTGCATATCAATCAAGCAGTGAATATCTCAGATTTTAAACGTAGTGATTTTGTAATGGCACTACAATTTACCTGAAGAGATTGGGCTGACTGACTGAAAATTAAAAGACTGTGTGCATATACCACATTACACAGTAAAAACCGATGTCCAGTAAGGCACCGATGTCCTTAACCTGCCCTTGAACGAGCATCTTGGCTCTTTTTGATAGGCAGTTATCTGATCACTTTTCAATTTTACATATAGTGATGTTTGTTTCTCCGGATATCCAGTCCAGTCACAATGGCTCATTGTAAGATGTGTGCTGCAGATTGAGGGCCCTTTCTAATAAGAAGGTGCTGAAAGCTCCTGATAGCCATTGCCCTAAGTGAAATCCTTCACATTTTTTGTCCTTACTAACGAACGCTGAGAGAGACTACACTAAGGATGAGTCATTGTGTACGTAAGTATACACCTCTGGGTTTGGATGTTTTGTGTATTGTGTTACTTTAAAGATTATGAGGAAATGTTGCATATCGTTGCAGATCAAAACATTCTTGATGGATGTTCTGCCCCAACCGCACGATATTGAACTGATGCCAAGTCATGCCACTGAAGTCATACCTGCAGGACATGGTTGAGCTTGTGTGTGGTAAAAATAAAAAAGTATTTGTGTAAAAAGAAGTTTAGAACTAATAAATGTAACTTAACTCATTATTATTTAATCACAATATTTTGATAACACAGTCTGTGAGAGATTTTATTAATATATATTTTAATTACCTTTAAGTTTAATTTTATTTTACAATTCTACTCTTGTCTTATTTGTTCCATATGATTTTTTTGTTTATTTAAATTTCAGAAGGAACATGTTTTTCATGTTTAAATAAGATGCAATGGGGTATATGTACACTTTTAATTTCAGTCAGCCAGCCCCAGGGCTTCTGGTCAATTGTCATCCCATACAAAATCGCCATGTTTAAGATCTGATTTCTTTAAAAAACAGCGATCATCACAGCCTTGCTGAGACAAACTAAAGTGGGTATCAGACCAAAAAAGAAGCACGGCATTAAATTATATTTGTCCATGCCATGTCTTTAAAATAAGGAAATTAATTTTACCCCAGTGTTTTCAATAGAATGTCTGCTCTAGCCTATACAGCTAATGTCGGCCCCTGCATTTAAATGTTTTTTTTTTGTTTCTTTTATGATTTAACAACCAAATGGATACTTAAGTTTATTTAACTGATTATATTTGAATTACATCACAACATCAATGATGTAAAAGGAACCTTATGAAATTGAAAATAGTCACATAAACCTTTTACCGGAACTTCATCATTTGCTGAAAAGCACTAGCTGTGGGATATACCCCATTGGGAAAAGGTTGAAGTGTATAGTTCACCCAAAAACTAACATTTGCCTCACCCTCAAGTGATTCCAAACCTTTATGAGTTTCTTTCTTCTGTTGAACACCTAAAATATATATCTTGAAGGAAGCTGAAAAACTCTAACCATTGATTTCCATAGGAAAAAAGCATCTAAAAATAGATGTTTACAGTTTTCCAGCATTTTCTAAAATATCTTCTTTTGTATTGAACAGAACACAAAGAAAATCATAAAGACTTAAAACAAATAAAGGGTGAGTAAATTACAGAATAACATTTTTAAAGACAAAATTCTATTTTTTCTTTTTGCGGTAAAATAATATGTGCTGTTGAGTCTTTGTAGTTTTTTTTGTTTTGTTTTTTTTATCTAAATACACATTTAAATACTCCTCCTTCATTCTTCTCAGATTGGTAGGTCCATGTGTTAGTTAATACATTGTATAACTTTAGATTTTAGGTAAGATTAGAAAATAAAATGCAGTGAATTAGATTAGATCTTTTAATTAGGTTGACCTGGCTTTGGAGAAAGCATGTTTGTCTCTAGGTGGTGCTATTGGTTAACCTTTAGACCTCCGAATAGTGATCCACCTTTTCCCCTTTGGCATGCGTGGAGCAGGAGGTGGAGGTGAAGTCAGTGTCTGTGTGTCTCGCAGGCCAGAAGCCCTTTTATCTTTGTGTCTGTTGGAGAAAAGTGCTACGATCACAGAGCAAAGCAAACATACAGTCAACTATCAAGGCCTGCTCAGGGACATTACTTCTGCAAATAGTAGGGCAAATGTGTGTTTTCCTTAGATCAACATAGAATTGAAGGTCTCATTAAAAACAAATTTGACCAATACCCGTTGCATCGATGACATGCTACAGAGAGTCAGTGGAAAATTACGTAAATGATGTGCTCAACAGTAAGGATGGTGAGAGAATCTTAAAGCAAAAATATGTTTGTGAATATGTTTGTGAGCTTCATGAGATGCCTTAGAGAATTATGATGCATCGTTTTTTCCAAACAAAGCATATTTCTGACTGAAATCACACAAACTTCTAAATATTTTATAATAATGTAAAATGACATAATTATAACATCATTATAATGTATATAGACATCATTTTTTTTGCTGAATAACAGTATAAATTTGATAAGGGTCAAAGACAAACATCCATTTTGGTGTTCACATAAAATGATGTTTAGTTATTTTATATACATACATGTGAATGCTTCATAAAGCATTTTAAATGTCCACCTTAATGTTTAAAATATTTGTGAAAATAAAATGTCAAAATATGGGCAAAATAATATCATTCATCAAAAAACATCAACATAGTTTTACCAACTTTAGCTGAAACTAAAATCTTTACTTACATTTTTATAATATAGATATGCATTTTATTAAAAATGAATAAAAACTTGCTCACAGATGTGGGAAAACCTAGTTATTTAACATAACTAAAACTTTGTTTTAGTTTTTTGGTTTTAACATCTGCCCTGTGATTCATAACTAGACATTTTTTAATATAACATCAAATGATTCTATTTCTAAATTTACATTTGAAGTCAGAATTATTAGCCCCCCTTTGAAAAAAAACATTTACCAATCTTATTTGTTTTATTTTGGCTAGAATAAAAGTTAAATTTAAAAAAAAAACATTTTAAGGTTAAAATTATTAGCCCCTTTAAGCTGTATTTTTTTCAGTTGTCTACAGAACAAACCACTGCCTAGTTAGCCTAATTAACGTAGTTAAGCCTTTAAATGTCACTTTAAGCTGAAGTGTCTTGAAAAATATCTAGTAAAATATTATTTACTGTCATCATGACAAGGAAAAAAAAATCAGTTATTAGAAATGAGTTATTAAAACTATTATGTTTAGAAATATGTTGAAAAATCCACTAAACATAAAATAAACAAGGGGCTATTAATTCTGAATTAAACTGTACCTATATATTTTTGTTATATAAACTATTGTTATACTGAATTACATTTTCGCGAGTGTCTTCTGTAATTCATAATTTAAAAATATTTTAAAACTTTGTTTAAAAAAAATTATAATAATAAACTTAACGTGGAACTCACATTCAATGCTTGAATTCCTTACAATATATTATTGTTTCAGGCAATAACCAGACCTGAATAGAAGAGTCATAGTTTATGGTTTCTTTAATCTTAAATGAAGAGGTTAATGCTATTTTTTTGTTACACATCTATTGAAGTGTGTTGTCGCCAATCCCTCGAGTCCTTTCCCCAACTGTGGCCTATCATCGGGCGTCCTCTGCGCTTATGTGGAGAGTGCGCTAGGGGGGCAGCTTGTTTTAGATAACCACAGGGTTCTGTACACTTCAAACAGGTTAACCTTCACCTGTCAACTTTAGGCAGAAATAATGGGATGTGTCTGTTATCACCTCATTTGCTCTGGCATAAATCTAAAGAGCTACAATAATTGTTTTGAGTTATGAAATTGTTTGGCACCAGGAAGGCTGGAAAAAAATCCCCATAGTCCACAACACAACACACACAAAATCCTCCAGATATGCTGACTAACAAGGTCAGCATGAGCCTTCCCCAAGACCCGTGCTCCATTCTGTAATTTACGTTCCTGACATCATTAACACAAGATCAAAAACAGCTCTATGAGATTTGCAAGAAAGGCCACACCATGAAAGAAAATAAACTGCAGTTTCATCTTTTTAAAGTGAGAAGTTAAACCTTGTCCGCCTAGCCCAACTTGTCCAAAATTAACTCCATTGAAGCCACAGTGGAAAGTGTCAATCTGGCCTCAGGACTGACCACAGCTCCATCCGGACGGTTTTCATTTCAGGCCAACTTGAAAAGAAACAATGTGGTGACTTGACATTGACTGGAACGTGCAAACCTCCACCGAAAGAAAGAAAAAAAAATCTAAGCACTTATGTAAGAAATCCAACTCAACAGTGTGTGTGTGTGTTGGAGGAAAAACAGAAGGGCGAGGGTAGAAAATGGCGTCCAGTTGAGTAGCTGGCGCTTGTGTTGTGGTGTTGGAACTTCTATTCATAGGCGCATAATTAAAGGATGCTGCGCCGAACAGCGGCGTGCAGGACTCATTTTAGCCAGAGTATCTGTTTTTCACTCCTTGTCCTCTTTTGCTCCCTCCTCTCTAGTTTTTACTGCTCTTAATCGATAGCCGAGAGAGCTATCTGTGTAAATGCATGGTCGCGTGCAGCGTAAGGGTGGACAGGTTTTCTGGGCCCATGAGACTGGCTGTAATTCCACTCAATCACGGAACTGATAAGCATCAAGGAATCTGCTGTTGCGAGGCAGCTTAGTTTAGCCCCGGTTCATTCTGGCAAGTGTTTGCTTGCGGCCTCTTAAAGGGAAAGGGTGATCTGAAGAGGCTGTTTTGTCTGTTGTGGATGTGGCCTTTCTAGCACCCACTCCCATGAGTCACTCACAAACACCCAGATGGCATTTTTCCCTATTTTAAATAGACTAACTAAATAGAATAGCAACTTTTTTATTTCTTCATTTCTTCGTCTGACCCTCCCTAACTAATGCTTGATCCCCCCTGAAAATGTATGGGGGTGTGGTCAGCCCTTTAATAGTTAAGAAATAGTTTGCTCTGATCTGTATCTTTAATAATTACTCATAAAAAAAATAGATAACGTAAATATACATTTGACCACCCCTATAATGGCTCATACCCTTGTGAATGCATGTTTGCCCCAAAATATTAATTTAGTGGTTTGAATCTGGAAAATCTAGAGCTCCAACAGACAGCGTAAAACATATTTCTTGTAAAATAGGCATTTGTACTGTAGGTGTCTATAAAACTAGATGCATAGTTTGTATTTTATTATACACTGGCTCGCACATGGAAGTTAAACAGTAAAATAAGAAAATATGGTGCAATCTTTCATAGTCATCCATTAATAGGTGCTGGAATGCAAACCTGTCATTGTTTACTTAATATCACAAATGTCATTGAGAACCACTCAATATCATTAATTCTTTTTCTTTTTGGCTTAGTCCCTTTATTCATCTGAGGTCGCCACAGCAGATTGAACCGCCGACTTATCCAGCATATGTTTTATGCAGCGGATGCCCTTCCAGCTGCAA
>CAIGQZ010000379.1:11186917-11200216 GCA_903798205.1 Danio tinwini
TTAAGGTAAAGGTAGGGTTCAAAGTCTAAGACCACCTTGTAAATATATGATGTAAACAAATTATAGTAAATATTTTCACTATAGTTTTAAAAGGCAAATCCAACAAGGAAATATTTGACAATTTGCTAAATGTATAAAATGTTGTTTGGAAAAATCATCATTTATTTTCAATCTATTTGAGTGTGTGGAGGCTGTGTGAGCTTTGTTGCTGCTGTCATTTATGCAAAAATCCTGAAATGTGTATTATTTTATGATTGATAACTCAAGCTATCAATCACATTGCTATGCTGTTAATAAATGTGCAAGCATTTTTACTACTTGTCCCAGAATTTTGGTTCTCACTGAGCCTTTTATATAAAAAAAAATTATCATTTGAAGACCATTTGAAGGGAAAAAAAAGGTAACAACTGTTCGATTTGTTTACGAGAGATGCAAGCAAGCATTTTTAAAATCACATCAACATCATACAGTTCTCTGTTTTTCTTTGAGTTTGTAATAAGCCATGTCTTCAAGAAGAGTAGTAATTAAGGATGAATCCTAACTACTCTGGTTCATTGAAAAAGCTTGTTTGTGGGGTTTGGAAACTATAATTTGGTAAGATTCATATACAAATCTGTCCGTGTTTGTGTGTGTATTTAATGGGGCTGTGAGCGTGTATCACATTCCATTTTGCGCCGTGTCTGAGCACAGTAGGACAGTCAGCAAGGATTAAGGACCTAGGCTGAGATGTCACCCTTTAATGCACATTGCAAGCAAAGAGCAGGACATTAGTGGAATTTGCTTGGTGCTTGAAATCTATTTTATAATGGCATTATGAAATCTGATGATCTGCATATAGATTTTTTTTCAGTGTTCTTTTGTGTTAATCTTTGAAATACTTATTTTCTATCATAGATTTCTATCATATATTAGTACTTGTATAGCCTGTCTTATTTGTACAGTTTAAGTATTTTATTTTATAGTATATGTTAGTTACGCATAGTTTTTCAAAAAAAATTTCTTGTGTTGTGTTTTGTATTTATGATTAATCTATGTAGCACCATTGTCCTGCGTGACATGACATTTTGTTATTCTGTATGTCCACACATGTAGCAGAATAACAATAATAAAGCTTGACTCGACTTGACTTGATATATTTGAGTTGCGTACAATAACCTTTAAAATCCCTGGCCAATCCACTTTATGTTTTCTAATATTTTCAGAACTATTTTGATTAATTAAAATATATTAATACATTTAAAATAATTTTTTCTTATTTCTTTTCAAGATTTCTCATTTTTTTAAGTTGATATATTTTTCTTTTTTTTTCTTTTTTCTTTTTTGATCAAAATTAAGAGTTGACATTTTTATACATACTTTTACCAAGGATGGGGTGCAGAACTAGCATGTTAAAGGGATACTTTCCAACAAAAAAAGGTTGCTATTTACAATTCTCACCCTTAGATAATTTAAAATGTTTTATAAAATGCAAGTCTGCAGTTGTCTGAATAAAAAAAGCAAATTTTTTTGTACTCCCTAACCATGCCCTTTCTTAAGACCCCAATCTATCATCAGGAGTCATGGGATTTAATTTTGTTTTCCTGCATGTTTTATTTGACTCCCAAAAATACCAGTATAGCCATTGATTTTTTTTGGCAGAAACAATGGCACATTGGTTTTTTAATTAATCTTTACATTTTCTGCTCTAGAAATAGAAGTCCACCACTTTTTGAATGGCCTGAGTGAATTAGCAAAATGTTTGGTCACACTTTATTTTGATCGCCCATTTGTTGAATTTAACTTGCATTGCATCTACATGCCAACTAATTCTCTTTAGATGATAAGTAGACTGTTAGGTTGGGGTTAGGGTTAGTGTAAGTTGACATGTACTTGCAATGTTTTTTATAGTCAGTTAAATGTCTGTTGAAGGAGCAGTATCAACAGATATTAAGCAGAAAATCTACTAATACTTAAATAAAGTGTTACTATACTTTTTTATTATTATTATTATTTTTGCTATAAACATTTTTTATTTGATTTTTTGCTATTTTTTGCTTTTTTTTCCTATAATCTTGAGATTTTTCCTTAAATGACAGGAAAAAACATAAATAAATAAAACTAGAGTGTTGGAAATTCCAGATCCAGACATACAGTTGAAGTCAGAATTATTAGCCCCCCTGAATTATTCGCCCCCGTTAATTTTTTCCCCCAATTTCTGTTTAAAGGAGAGAAGATTGTTTCAACATATTTCTAAACATAATAGTTGTAATAACTAATTTCTAATAACTGATTTATTTTATCTTTGCCATGACGACAGTAAATAATATTTTACTAGATATTTATCAAGACACTTCTATACAGCTTAAAGTGACATTTAAAGGCGTAACTGGGTTAATTAGGTTAACTAGGCAGGTTAGGGTAATTAGGCAAAATATTGTATAATGATGGTTTGTTCTGTAGACAATCGCAAAAAAAATTAGCTTAAAGGGGCTAATAATTTTGACCTTAAAATGGTTCTTAAAAAAATTAAAAACTGCTTTTTTTCTAGTCGAAATAAAACAAAAAAGGCTTTCTCCAGAAGAAAAAATATTATCAGACATACTGTGAAAATTTCCTTGCTCTGTTAAACATTTGGGAAAAATTAAAAAAAAGAAAAAAATTCTAAGCGGGGCTAATAATTCTGACTTCAACTGTATTAACTGTCAAAAAAAAAGATAGAAAGAAAGCTGAAAGTTGTATCTTGTTGTTGTTTTTTAATGATGTTTCCAAAAGGTGGTAAAAGCGGTGTCTTGGGAAGTCTGTAGCTCAGTTTGTAGTTGTAAAACCTTGGTCAGACGCTTTGGTTTCAAAGCTTGAGTGGAAACATCCTCCCTGATCTCCCCCCTTTCATTCCTCTTGACCTGAGCAGAGTTCCTTCTCTTCTTCACCTCTAGCATGTTTTTGTAGGAATGATTGCCTGTGTGGATCACACATTTGCTGACAGCTTTATGTTTTTATGCTCAAAGGCTTTTTAGCAGTTGTATTAGTTAGTTTGGCCGGTTGGCTTTAGCCTCCAAAAGTTCCACCAGATTCCCAAGGAACATCCGACGTTAGTTTTCCAAACACCTCAGCTGCAATGAATGATCCATTGTCCTGAGAAAATCTTAAGGTCATCCCCAAATTAAGGGCATTAACATTGAAGCCCAGCATAAAGAATTGCGGAACCGTATTTGCTGTGGTAAATGTTTCAGTGGATTAATTAGCTAACAGAACCCTTTAAAATAAAAGAGATCGCTGAAATGGAAAGAGATTATAGCGACTGTCTGTTTCCTGAGAAAGGATTACTCGCTTTCCATACTCCTCCTTTTCTGCAGTCAGACTCTTATCTAGAGATTGTGGTTTAGCTCATTTATTTGGGGCTTTTAAAAAATCACACAAAGCCCTGTTTTAGTCTGACTAAGCTTTTCAAGGAGACTTGCTTTTCCACTACTGAGCGTAAAATAGATTTGTACTGCTGTCAAGCGTCGGCTGCATTTTGTGGCTCTAGACAGATCCACAACAAGAAGTGAGAGAGACGCCGGAGTAATTTGTTACCTAAGGACTGTGAGATAACAAAGCAGTGTTCACAAATAAGACTTTCCAAAGGACACACACAGTTATCTTTTGATCTGTAGAAAATTGTAAGAATGATAATCTGGTGTAATACATTTAAAATATTCAGTTTGCGTTACATCCAAGGCACTGATGTTTACCTACGAAACAACCACTGGCTCTGTTCTCATCAAAATATTACTACTTCTATTACTTTACTACTATGTGCCCTCCAGAAGATTGCATTTTTCTAGTAAACAGCACATTGTAGGGTCATCCCAATGAGGCACAAATTCACTTTGACAGTCGTGTGCTGGTGGAATGACCTGCCACATAGTTTTAATATAAGCTTTAGCCATTTTCAATGATCTGTTAAGGATGTGTCTTTTAGCCACTTTTCTAATACATAGACTCTTCGACATGGCTCGACTCTCTTAAGTTCAGTTTAGCTTGGCTCATTTTGCATTTCCTCTCCAGTTTAGTACTGCTTAAAGTGGGTGGGATTATCAATAAAGTTGTGCATCTCTACTAACATAATCTTAAATGCAACATAAACAAACACACAACACAAACCACAGGGTCTGTCTTATTCAGATAGTGATGCTGGTAGTGACAATTCTCTCAGACCAATTTGTGATCAGCAGTGCGTATAGGTCATGTTTTGGTGACATTATGACTTGCTTAGAACCTCGCCTCTTTCGGATGAGACATTAAACTGAGGTCTTGACTCTCTGTGGTTATTAATCATCCCATGGCACTTTTCGTAAAAGAGTAAGGGTGTAATCCCGGTGTCCTGGCCAAATTTCCTCCATCGGTCCTTACGATTATGGCCTCTTAATCATCCATATTCACCGATTTGGTTGTATCACTGTCTCTTCACTCCATCGTTTCTCCATGTGTCTTTAAATAAATAATTATTTATGCCTATTTAATCAATCAATTATTATTTATGTACAATAAGTAAGACATAAAATGAGAAAAATATAATCAACAAAGAAAATGTAAATAAAAAGCTTATTTATTGACTGTCTTAGTCCTATCACTTTAAAATAACACTGTCTATATTGGGCTAAAACACTGCTTTATTTATTTATTTATTTATTTATTTATTTATGTCTGTAATTTTATTTTAGTTGTCTTTTATTTCTTTAGTTTTAATTTCCAAAATGAATCCTTATTGCATTTTTAGCAAGTTTACAATGATGATAAAACGTGTTAACATTTTTAATGAGTAATGAAGTATATTGCTTTATTTTGTTATTTTATCTTCATTTACAAGTAGCAGGGTATCTACAGCTACTGTATATTACTGTCCATTCCGTCCCTTTGTCCCCCCCTGGTGGCATAGTCGCAAACTGCTGTTACACCTAAAAACTCGTTTTTAATCCTTAAGTGCTGCTTGGTGCCACTCACAGTGGTAATGGTCCTTTTAAAGTGTCACTCACTGTATAGCTGGTTTGTGGTTAGCGCACTGTCCCTGTTGTCCTGTGGCTGCCGTCGCATCATCCAAGTGGATGCTGCACACTGGTGGTGGTGGTGTGGAGAAACCCCCTTATGATTGTGAAGCCCTTTGGGTGTATAGCCATTTACGATAAATGCGCTATATAAATTCACATTACATTACTTTCACCTAGGTTTGGAATGCAGTGGATAAGCTCCTAAAAGTAATCAGAAGAACCATACCGTGCTGCAATATTCAACGGAAAAGCTCATTTTTTGTCAATACTTGACCCATAACAGTAGCACTTTCTCTACTATTTCTGGGCTATATATTTTTTTCTTTTTATATGGCATTAGTAAAATACCATATAAAATTAATTTTGTATGGTCAAAAACTTTACTGCATTTACCATTATTGTGTTACAGTGTGCATTTATAGATGTATGTTTCTTTGTCAGATTATTCATTCATTCATTGATTCATTGATTCATTCATTCATTTTCGGTTTAGTCTCTTTATTAATCTGGGGTCGCCACTGCAGAATGAACCGCCAACTTATCCAGCATATGTTTTACACAGCGGATGCCCTTCCAGCCGCAACCCATCTCTGGGAAACACCCATACACACTCAATCACACACATACACTACGGACAATTTAGCTTACCCAATTCACCTGTACCGCATGTCTTTGGACTTGTGGGGGAAACCGGAGCACCCAGAGGAAACCCACGCGAACACAGGGAGAACATGCAAACTCCACACAGAAATGCCAACTAACCCAGCCGAGGCTCGAACTAGCAACCTTCTTGCTGTAAGGCAATTGTGCTACCCACTTCGCCACTGCATCGTCAGTCATTGTGTATTTATTTATTTTTATTATATGTTTTTTGTATGATCACTTTTATTCAATGTGTTGATAAGGACAGGTCATAATATGTATATAATATAATATAATAACTGTTTAATTTTGACACACATACATTGTGCTGAATGAGGTTAGAACACTAATTTTTGACATTTTATTGTACACAAGTTATTTGGAACGTTAAATTAGACATTTTTAATGTATCTAAAATCACTTTCATAAATTAAATTTGATGTAGAGACCAAAATGGGATGTCTCGTCTTTGACTTGTATATATTCCTGATTCCAGAAACAGATTTTCCTCCACAGTCGGCTTGGGAAATGAGAATAAAAAGTGCTCGGAGAGTGTGTGTGTGTGTGGGCCTAGTGATAATCTACACTTCCAGATTTCCCTAATGGATGTGACCTCGTGATCACCTTGGTTACTCTGATTCTCTAGAAGGCGAATTTCGTTGAAGTGTTGTATTAAAGTAATGATTGCCTCCTGCCGAGAAAAGGCCTTTATGATCTATTAATATTCAAGCTCTTACAGGTGGTTTGGCTGTAAAGCAAATACATAAACATTCTCCTTCGTTACACTTGAATGTGGATCAAATGAACCGTGGGCACCTTTTTCTTCCTCCCACCCAGCGTTTTTTTCCCCTCCCTTCCTCAAAGCTCTCAATTGAATTGTGGATGTGGTTTCGTAGCTAAGAGCGTTGAGTGCCTCTCCAAGCCAGCATGCCCACAGGAGCAGTGTACCATGTTTAAAGACCATATCCTTGGTACCAATGTGCCTAGATAAACAGTATCCCAAGCCGCACAATTCTGCGAGACGTGCTCGCGAGCCCCCGCTGGAATCCGCAGCAGTCATCCCTGCCGCCCAGAGGAATGGAAACTGGAGACGGCATTACATCTACCCGGCTCACCGCAAAACACTGCGCAGTCATCACGCCAGGCCCCAATCTGCCACCCTGTCCTCGGCTCCACATACACACAAACACAAGCCGCCTCCAGGTTGGGATCAAACGGCCCAGCTTTTAGAAGTTCTCACTTAGTCTGTAAAAGATTAACAAGTTATTGACTGCATGTTGACCCATGCCGGTCCCCTCCTCTCCTTAGTACTGTTATCTGATGGTTGGAGTGAGGGTGGCCTCTGGACTAAGTGAGTGTTGCTCGCTCCAGGCTTGAGTGGGTGGCTTTGATGTGAGATGTGCAACTCTTTGTGTGTGCGTGTGTATATGTGTGCGTGTGTTCCACAGCTTTCATAAACACCTCCACAAGTGCAGCATGACAGAGGAGAAGGCCGTCCAATGGACTCACAAAGGGCCACAAACACACACTTGCACACACGCATAGTCCTGCTTTTCCAACTAATGCAGGCAGCCACAAGGACAAAACACCGTGATTGATGTGTTTATTTGTTCAGGTTTTTTTTCACGCATAAAGTTCTCGTCTGCGGTATTAGAGTGCACCGTTTCCCAGCGTCCGCCCCTTTAAAGGTTTATCCACATGTTTATAATTTGAGATTTCCTCTTTTTCAAAGGTCTTGGGCGAGTGTTGTTAATTTGAAAGGGATACTTTTGTTTCAGTTCTTGTACTCTGCCAAGTTGGAGGCCTCCGTTTGTCGAGACTGCTGAGATCATCGGAGTCGGTCAGGGAGAATGGCGCAGACACTTTTGAAATAAAACATTGGTGTGAGGAGGTTCAGCAGATGTTTTAGGTTTAAAGACTTGTTAAGGAGAGAACAACAAAATGCTAAATGCAAGTATTAAAAAGGAAGTTATGGTCACCGTTTATAGCATTTGGTGCATATTGAGTTCGTTTGGTGTCAAATTTCAGTTTATTTGAGGTGGATGTTAGTGAAATGTGGAAAATAGTCTAGGATATTTTGACACTCACAGAAATAGTTACAAAAGCTGCCACTGGTGCAGTACCTTTTTTAAAAGGTACACTTTTGTACTTCTGAGAATGTATGAAGTGTTAAATTGTATCTATAAAAAACAATTATGTTATGTGTACAGATGATAACATAATGACTTTAGTTTACACAGATCCACAAAAGTGACTAAAACACTGTATTATTCATGTCAGGCCAGTTTGCATGTTTGTGAGGAAATACGACATATTTGTAGTTTTTGTTACTGCAGTCTGACAGTGTTGCTTTGGCCATCAGATACTCTTGCAGTATCAAGTACTCAGTTACAATTTAGGTAAAAATTGGGCTTTGTAAACATACTCCAAAGCATTTACCAGCATGAATTAAGACTTTTGTTGGAACAACATTGTTTTAGTGCAACTGATTTGGTAAATAGCAATGCATTTTTTTTTTTTAGCTTACTGACAATATTGCTTTTTGGTCTTCTGCATCAGTTTCTTTTTCATCACATGCCAGCTAACCCAAAATTCATTTTCAGAAACAACTTGATTTAAGGGAAGTCAGACTGATTGTGTTGCTGTGCAGTTTATGACTGTAAATGATTGTCATGTTCATTCTAAAACAAATATTTTCAAAATAATAATTAAATGAATTAATAGTTTTTAAAGTGAGGTGATTTATAGTCAAGTATGGGTACCTATTCTAAAAATATATTATTTTGATCCATGCAAGTGCACACACACATAAGTGAGAATTGAGAGCACACACACACGTTTACACACAGCACACACCCAGAGCAGAGAGCAGTGGGCAGCTTCCAGCACCTGTGGAGCATGTGTAGGTGTTTCATACCTTATCCACAAGGGCTAGTCTAGGTGCCTCAACTAGGTATCAAGAACGTGTGGTTTGTTCATTACCCCAACTTCAGTTCCTGCCGAGACCGGGAACCAAACCTGAAACCTTTGGATTACAAGTTCAACTCTACAATTTGACCACAACTGCCTCCTAACCTAAAGGATAGGTTAACAACAGAAAAAGTCTGTCATCACTTAGTTGCTCTCATGTCATTTTTTACATAAATAAGTTTCTTCATTTTAAAGGACTTATGACATCACATTTAACCAGTGTTTTAGAACCATGGTCTTCTATTTGGTGTACAAAGAAATAGTCACTTAAATTTGGAATGACATGAAAGAGAGAACTGTGTCGTAATTTAACCATTTTTGGGAGAACTATCCATTTATTCCTTCAAGAAGTTGAGCATTGTGTCATACAGTATATACTTAAAAAAAATGTACCTCAGCTATGCATAAAAAAGTTTAGGCATCTGTAATTTCCAGTTAAAAGTCATAAATTACTTTTCTCCCTCGAGGACGAGGTGTTATAAATAGGATGTGTCAAAAATTGCTTTAACATCTCAGGTTCCTAAAATTTTTGGCAGTTTACCAGCACAGAGAAGCTCTCTTTTTAATTTAGCTTCCCACAGGCTAACCAACTGACGCCTCTTCGCAAGGCCCTGTATTTCAACAAGGCCACAAAAGCCCCAGCGCTCGGTTTCCATTCTCCACTGGCTTTTGGAGAACAGAGTGTACCATCAGCAAACTTGTGTCCCAACAAGCTGGCCAAGCCTCATCTGTCAAAGCCAGGGTGAGCGCAAGAGCGGCAGGGCGGCGGGGTGAGCGAGAGGAAGCTCCCAGATAAACATACCGCAGCGCCTAAACTCCTAATCACTCTGCGCTTCCGTTTGTAGCCTCTATAATTAGAAGGCACTCTTTTCCATGTATTCCCAGTTGACGCAAATGCTTCTTGTGGCTTGGCACCTCATTTGGGGCGTGGGTTAGTTTATGGCCAGGCCGTAACTTGGTTTAGTCTTCTGATACAGCATAAATAGCTAACCACTGTCTAATTCACTGGCCGACTCTGTTTTTCTTTTTCGTAGGCGCAATCTCAGCGTGACCCTTCCTTCACTGCCGCAGCACACTGCCTCCCTTTGCTTCCTGCCTTACCACTCAATGAGATGGCAAAGCCACACCTAAAGCCGATCCTAAGTGTGAAAACGAAAATAACATTGACAGAAATAGGGCAGAAGAGCTCATTTAGGACCGCCGCTGTTCCATTGTCACATATGTGCAGGAGCTCGTCTGATCTTTCACCAATATCTTCCTTTTTAAATTTGTCAGACCACCCAATAAATGCTCGCCACAATTAAACCCCTCTGTGAACTCTGCATTAGAAATTCAGCATTGGAAAATCACTAATTATTGTCATCTTAAATTACAGCAGCGAGATGGAGAGCCAGCGGCTAAATCCATCTTAATCGTAGTGTTGGAGAAACTTTCCAAAGCGGTAGTGACCAGGCTTTCATGTGTGTGGAAAATAGCCTGTAGAGCTGTCACACTGTTTTTAGGAATAAGTTGTATGCAGGCTTGCGTTGCCATGAAGTTTAGCTTCGGGTTTTTATATTCTGGTGTGGTTTAGTAAGTGTGTTGTTTACAGTAAGAGCTTATATTTTTTGTAGTTTCACTCACTTCAAATAAAAGTGGGAAAATGAGAGGCCCTGTCATCGGAGGTTCCACTTGGGTTCTTCTGCGGTTGTGTTTAAAACAGATCCACATATTGTCTGGCCCTGAAAGCCAAGGGATGATCTTGGCCTGCAGTTAGTTCTAGAACACAAATTGCAGTGGAACACAATGGCCCTTTACAGCCATGTAAACGTGTCTAATAAAATACTCAATGCTTGAAGGCAGTCTCAGTGTCATCGTTGACCCGCTTTTAAGTTTAACTTCAGAAATAATTCACTTACAGCAAGTATAATGTTTTGGTTGAAATAGAGTTTTATAAACTCTACACACATTATTTCAAAGATTTTGTTCGAGAGGATATTCACAAAGTTAGTTGAATAATGCATTAGATAAGTTAAATAAATTACATCGACAAGATATTTTGAAAACAGTAAAAACTAAAAAAGTTTTCAGTAAATTGCTCATTAACATATACACTGTAAAACTCAAAAAATTAAGGTAACTCAAACCATTTGAGGAAACCGATTGCAAAAAAAATTTAAGTTCAAAAACTAATCCTATTGAGTACCGTGAACTTAATCCATTTGAGTAAATGAAGCCATTTGAGCACAGTAAAACCCGATAAATGAAGAGAACTCAAACCAACTGAGTACTGTAAAACTTAATAAATTAAGTCAACTTAAACTGTTTGAGGAAACCGATTGATACAAACCATATGAGTTAAACTAATCTATATGAGTACTTTGAACTTACTTCATTTAAGTTGAAGTAATGAGGTATTTAATTAACTCATTACCTTCAACACGAGTTCAAAACGTAAAGAAAAAAGGAAAAAGTAGAATTAACTTTCAGTAAATTTTGAGTTAACTACACTCATTTCATTTGATAAAGTTGACTGTTGGGTTTTACAGTGTAATGGACATAACAATTTTATTAAATCAACAATCCATAAACATTGGCATATATTATCTTCCAACGAATCTTTAAATAATACATTTCAACATCATCTGTTATCTCAAAATTTAGCAGATATGATGATTAACTCAGATATAGTAAGAAGAAATAAGAAATCCACTTTTATACAAGGTTGTTTTCCGTGCAGAAATTGTGCCGCATGTTAGAAATAAGTAAAGTGTAACAAATTTTTTGGATCCAGTAACGGGTAAAAATATTACAATAAAAACCTGTATTACCTGCTCTACTCGTAATGTGGTCTATATGTTAAAATGTCCATGCCAAAAGATATAAATAAGGAAGTCACCACGTCAGTTGAAGTTGCTAATTAGTGAACATAAATCAAATATACGATGACAAGATATAACTTCAGTGGTAGCTAAACATTTTATAGATTTTGGACATGATGTTAAACAACTAGAATGTATAGGAATTGAGAAAGTAATTGAGTCACATAGAGGAGGTAATCTGAATAAAAAATTATTACAAAGAGAAGTGGTCTGGATTCATAAATTAAAATCTCTTACACCAAGAGGAATACATGAGGAATTGGACCTTTCACTGTTTCTTTAATGGTTTGTTGTTTAGCTATAATATTGTGAATCATGGATTCTGAGTATGTAATGATACAAATAATGAGATGAAAATGTATTTTTAATGTTTTGGACTGTCAGAATTTCCTTGCATTGACATAGACATGAATAAGTGAATGATGATAATTGATATGTTCTTTTCCTGTGCAATGGGGATAATGCTTTTAAAGGTGAAGGAAAATATTTCTTGTGTGGTTAATTACAGTATATTGAAATGAAAATAAGATGTTTTGGAGAAAAATTAGAAAATGTTTTTAATTATTGAGTGGCCGTCTAACTAATAACGAAATGTGATTGACTGGGATAAAAGGGAGGAATGAAAGGATTGTGTCATGCACTGAGAAAGGCATTGTGCCGATTAAAACTTAATAAATGGTAACATTTTCAATTCCTAAATATTTGCTTACATTTTCCTTTCACTTCCTTTTGCAAGCATTTTATGCAATTATGCTGTTTCAAAATTTGAATGCAGTCAGTGTAATAATGAAATTATTCTCTGAAAAATGTATTAATTAGTTACATAACTCTTAAATAACACTCTTTCTGATGTACAGGTATGCTACTGGTGACCGCTGACACCCTTGGCCATGATTTCCATGTTTTCCATATCTTGACTCACCCGTGGGCATCATCCCAGAGTGCGGTTCATCATCTATACACACTCCACAGAGGAGAGACTGAGGCTAAGGTAAGAACATGTTACTTTCAGCACTGTCCTTTTATACACAGTAATATGAGTGCATACTCAGAAGCTTGTGTCCTCCAAATGGAAGAATAAAACGAAGCGTTCAAGTAATACATTGACAGTGTGGGATATTAATTCAAACTTCAAAGCTCCCTGTTTCATCTCTTGCTCACACACACATGACTGTCTTCACTCACGCTATTTTTGGGGGAGTTATTGAGATGAAATATTGCCTTTCCTAACTCTTTTAATCATTAACATAATCATTTAAAGTCTTTGTGGGCCACCCACAACTGTTTACTGTTGCTTGTGCTTGTATGGCTCTGGAAATGTGCAATTTGAACATGCTTTTCATCGTCAGTGAATCCCTGCGTGTTATCTAAATACTGTCAAGAGACATGAGGCTTTGTACAGTTGAGCTCCAGAACACAGGCACTGCTGTCTCTGGATCTTTTATAGTGTGTAGGGATGCATAATAAGTGTGAGTATGAACCCATCTGATTGATCTTAAACACAAGATATATGACCCCCTGCTACTGCACTATACTGTAGATCTAAAATGAGAGCAAAACTGTAGCTTAAACTCCTGTTGTTCTTCAGCATTAATGCATTTTAAAACTTCTGTTTTATCTCAAAATAACATTTTCAGTCATTGCCTAACCTTATGTCATTGAATTAATTTTGATGTTTTTTTGTAATATTTTGTTATATTTAACATTTATAAGATATTCAACACCTGTACAATACAAATAAAAAGAAGAAAAAATAGTACAGAATAAGAGATGACAATACTCACATTTTTACAAAGACATTGTCATAAAGATATATATAT
>CAIGQZ010000379.1:11216451-11226692 GCA_903798205.1 Danio tinwini
CACACACACACACACACACACACACACACACACACACACACACACACTTTAATTTCATCACAGCTTCACAGCGGCTCTTAAAGATAAAGCTCAGCTCCTCTGCTCACAAAACAACAGCCATGCAATCAGGCCAGGCATCAAAGCGCCGCTCTTGTTTTAACATACCACAACTCTGCATCATGTACAGCCTCACTCAGACTCCCTTTCCTAGAGATTTATGACTCAGGTTGTGAAGTCTGTTGCTGTTGTTAGGTGTAGTGCTGCTTCTGGTCTCAGTGTGGCGCTGTATTCTCAGTTTTTTTGTTTATTTTTGGTCGGCGGGCTTGTTACAGATGAGGGGCTTTATTTCAGTCTATTGGCAGAGAGAAGAAAAATACTTATAGGCCTGAATCATGCCACTACGTTTTGTCTTGATATGAATCTAATCCAGCAAAAGGGCTGGAGTTGCTCTGTAATTTGTCTGGAGGTTTTATGAATGGACTCCTCTTAAAAGCAAACAGCAGTGCTTCCTTCCTTCCCTTCATTTATTTATTTTATTTTGAAGATAAATGATGTTATAGATTTTTATTACAACTTAAAAAAGTGTGCTATATTTATAAATTGTATATATGATATTTTATTCACTGTTGTTTTTACTATTTTTGTATAAACATTATATTTTAATTTCACATTGCTGAATCTGTCATTTTTTTAAATACATTTTGTCATTTAATGTATATTTTAAATAGTTTCTTTTTAAAGGACATGTTTTTATTCATTAATGTTTTTACTGTAAGTACAAAAAGAAAATAAAACTATTAAAATAGTACAAAGTACACAAACACAGATAGTGAGAGAAAGCATATTAAAAATATTAATGTTTCTGTTAACTTTTTTGGGGGAAAAAATAAGGCAAAATGGGGGATAAATTAGGGCTGCACAATATTGGACATCTGATATTGCGCTATTATTTTTCCGCGATAAATATTGTGATATGAATACACTTTCACAAGACAGTTTGAGTAGCACTATTTGACAGTTTTCTGGGAAGTCTAACAGTATTCAGGTACAGAAATGAAATAATCAGAATGCAAAAAAATGCCTCTCTTCCTTTGCTTTGTCTTGTTTTAAGTCCAAATATCTAAAACTTTCTAGATCAAGTAAGAAATGTAGTTTCGTATTCAACTTCGTAAGAAATAAATCAAAATTACCCTTTTTTAAAAAAAAAACAAGTAAAATTATCTGCAAGTGGTGTAAGTAAAACAATCGTGTTTGCTTTGAAATGTAGATATTTGGACTGAAACAAGACAAAAATTCTAAGTGAGGAAAAATGTTCCATATAGATACAGTGAATAAATACTATTCTGTAGCTCCTGGTCAACTATAATTTAGACTCAACGTTGCATATATTGCGATATGACTTTTGCAGATGGCCACATTGCGATATTGATGCTGAAAAAATATATTGTGCAACCCTAGGTGAAATAATGGTGCGTCATTATTCAGCAATACATGAATTATATATTTAGGCACATTTTTATGTTAAAAAAGTATGTGACAACTCAAAATTGTTATTATATTTGAACACTTTTTTTTTAAATTAGTAAAACCTAGTGCTCTGTAGGAGAGTGACAAAGTATAAAGATTAAGAAAATATATACAGTCAACATGAAGATGAAAAAAAAGAGAAGTTTTTCAGAATTGTCCCAAGACAAGAATTGGAGTTGTTCAATAGCTTTAGGACATCTTTGATCAACATTTTTGATCCACATTAAATGTCGACTACTATATATATTTATATATGTCATCAATTTCCTCCCCTTTTCCCTTTAGTTTTCTCTAGTAGCATTGCCTTTCCCCTGGTACATCAGTTGTAAAGATCTTATTGAGGTTGTGTGTTTGTTTGGCCTGGTAGGTTTTTTTTTCTTTGTTTTTCTTTTTAAAATAATGTTGTTGATCTTGCTCTCATGTGAATCTTTTGGACTGTGCTGTGTGTCTTTATCAGGCAGAGTGAGCCATGATGTTGCGCTGCCCTTTCCCACTGTGAGGAAATGTGATTTTGACACTTCTCATGACCTGAGACCCTGCACTGTCCCACAGTCAATGTTTCTCTGTATCATGATATGGTACAATGCAACATTCCTGCTCTTGACGTTTGATTTGATGCCTTGAAATACTAGTTTACAGTGTGTTCATATGTTTTTAAAGGTATGCTGAAAAAGCTTTTGGTATTTTTACATGAGCTTTTTTCCCCATGCTCCTTTTTTATGTGTTACTTTGACCAAAACCACAAGTTGATATGCTTGTGTTTACACAATATAATTTTATGGTAAGCAAATACATGGACTATATTGCTTATTTTGTGGCTGTTGGATATACATGTTTTTGTTGTATTGTCAAATCAAATCCGGTAATGATGGAAATGTCTGGTTTTTAGTTTCTTATTGCAAATTCTTTGATATACTTTAAAGCATACTCTTTTCAAAGTTCTACCTGTCAAAGCTACCTTTGACTTGTAATTGTTGGATGTAATTATGAACTTTGGCAGTTCTGCGGGGTTGATGTTGTGGTTGGATGCTAGATACTTTAATTGCACTAATGAGTTTAAAAATAGTGCTTGGTCTAGGCAGAGTAAGATTACCACTTTGGAATGGAATTTTGATTATTGACATTTCAAAGTTAAAACAATTTTGACAAATATTTATTAAAGAAAACATGATTAGTCAGTGCTGTTTAACACATTTATGGCACAAGAAACAGGATATTTTGCAGCGTTTCCTTTTCTTTCAGCTGCAGCAGCACAATTTTTTTTTGATTCATTCCATTGTTCAATGGTAATGTAATCATAAATCAATATAATTCTTAGTAGTATGTATTTTTATATTTTACATCAAAAGTAATTAATTTAATAATAATAATAATAATAATAATAATAATAATTTTAATTAGTTAAAATGGTAAAAATAAAAAATAAGCTACATGTAAAATAAAAAAATAAATAATATTTCTAAGTAATATAGTATTTATAATTATAATTAAATTAAAACTTATAATAATTATTAATTAATAGTTTTAAATTATCTTTTTAAAAATCTGTTTTATGTGTTGACTTATTTTGGGGCTTTTTATACGCATTTTGAATTATGTATTAATGTTGGTGCTTTATTTGTTTGTTTGTTTGTTTGTTTGTTTATTTATATATATTTTTTCATTTATTTATATTTATTTATTTCTTAAAAAACACTTCACTGTATTTGTTAAAAATTTTATTTGTTGAATTAATTCATTTTGTTTGTTATGGTTTGCCTTACTGATTTAATTGATCTAATCATGTAATAATATTACTATTTTTAATAGGACAATTTTCTATAAGTAATTAAGTAAATATATGGTATAAATATTTAATTAGTAAATAATAATAGGCTTCTTTTTTTTTTTTACAACTTCCATTTTATTGAATCTGTTTTTTGTTGTAGTTGTGTTTATTTTTTGTGCCTATTACTTACCTTAATTTTGAAACTTTTATGTATCCAAACAGATTTCACAGTTGTTCTTCTAAATAATATCACTGATACTATATATATCACATTTTTAAGACTCATTAACTGAATATTGAGACTGTCGTGTTCACATCTCTGTTGCAACAACAGTTGACTGACATCTTTGTGCTTTGAAATGAACATGTCTACTTTTTTTTTTGTCCGACAAACCAGCATAGCATTTCATTTAGACATGTCTGAAATGACACTGCAGCGTTCATGACTGGGAGTGGAGAATACGGTTCCCACTTACTTGTAAGTAAATTGACATGATCAGATTACGTGCTCCTGATCAGAGCCACATGCCGAGGTGCATTGATTGAGTCTGCGGATGCCTTCCTGTTCATCTTCTCATGCACCGTTTGCGAAGTCTGCTCGTCTGAGGTGAAACATCCTCACACACACACACACACACACACACACACACACACACACACACACACACACACACTCACGCACGCACACACGCACACACGCACACACTCGCACACAGATTGCCTTGCAAACAAACCCTCTCACATATGGTTTGAGTAAGGTTGTTATCTGAGCCACAGAAGAGTGTAGATTCCCACTGTCACCAAGGTGCTCCTCTGATGAGCTGTAAATGCTGACATGTTGTAAACTATTGGATCTGATTTCAGACAGCCTCGTAGCGAGATGTTCGTATGTAGTTTAGTTAATAAATTACACGCGTTCTTTGTTCTATGCCTATAATGCAGCTATGAATAATTCTGGAATAGAATTATACAGCGACTTCTGCAGTGAAATCAGCACATGGAGCTAGGAGGAAACCGAAAATGCACGATTCATGTCTCATGGTGAAAACTTTTGTATGGCATGAAGTCTGCTAGTAGTCAGGAAGTTTCATATAATGTTTCTGCTCATTAAAGCCAATGTTGTACAATCCTAAAAACTTTGAGGAGGGAAAAAAGCTCCACTGTCACTTTAAAAGCACTCTCGTTCACCAGCAGTCGGGGAAATGACTGGCAGTTGGCCATTTTCACATAGGCTGGCTTGACCCCACTGTGAAAGCCTGAAAATAGCAGCGAGCAGATACTGTAAAAGCAGAGGCAACCAGAAATGGCTTTTCCACCAAAGTCTGATTTCTTTTGAAAACACTAAATCTTGTGAAGTTTATTTTCTTTGCAGCATCTGTGTTTTATAATGGTCCTTTTAATTTGTTTTCACTTTGTCCACGGGGATTGCTTTTATCTGGCACTTTCTGGCCTCTCCTTTTACTTACTTTCCTTTTTTCCCCCTCCACCTTCCACTTGTAGTACTCCTCCTTTGAAAGTGTGTATTTTAATAATGATAGCTCTGGGAATTGGCACAGGCAGGCTTGACATGACAGCACCTTCCCCCTGAGTGCGGCGGTACCGCCATTGTTCCTTTTCCTCTCCGCTCATCTCTCTATTTTTTTCCTCCCCTCCTAATCCCAATCTGCTGTGAACTACGCTCTTACAGGAGCATGTCTGGGAAACCTGGACGAGCGCAAAAGACATGAATAGGTGAAACAAAATATATATCAACCTATTCCCAAACAGGGAGAGAGAGCAACGTTTTTTTTTTCTTTTTTTCTGCAGAAGCTCCTAAAGCCTGGTTATTTTTCAACGACTGACACTTTGGAACGTCGTGTAATATTTTGTCCCCGGGCACGTTTCGCGAATCGCTGCCTGTCGAGGTTACGTTGTTTATTTCACTTCAGTTTTGGTGTGGACGCTGTTTGTGTAGGAATGTTGTTTTTTCTAGCTTCTGGTGTGCAAATCGAACGAATGGAAAGCGTCAGTTTAAATGGATCGCTTGTGTTCATTGCTTTATCAGATGCAAATAGAACAGCTTGAGGGGGAAAAACAAGATATCAGTGACAGGGCTTGCCAGGTCTGTGCCATTAGAAGAAAATGCAAATGGAGCGGAGTGAGCTCGAACAGAAGGGTCAGGTGACAGAGGGCGACCCGGCCGGCCTCTTGGAGTTAGGCCTGCGACGGCTGTGGATTTGCATTGATGGATCTTCTTTCCATTGGCTTGTCATGTATCACTGCGCAGGCCATCACACATGAGTCATTAATCAAATGACGGCTCCATAAGCAGGATCGTTTTGACTGGCCAGGCGCCTTGCCTCTCTCGGACGTGCCATTCTTGAGGGTTTTGTCCAAGCCTGCCACACTCTGGTTTACGTCATCCGGTGGCTGAGTTTCACATCATCCCGTGCGAGAGGCGTCTGCTTATTTTTTTTTTTTTTAGAGCTTAAGCTCTGCCGGCGTGACGATGTTTGCATGCGTGTCCGAGTTTTGATTTAGTGGGGGTTCAAACGTGCACAGAGACTGAGTGCGTCCTTCTTGGAAAGATGCTAAATTCATTAAGATTTTTCTTCCTCTATTCCTCGTCTTTGTCCATCAGAAGCACCATCATGGGTTTTCAGGCTGCTTCCTGTTCGAATTCCTTTTCTTTTCTGCTGCTCTTGCACACAAAAGGTGGCTGCGCTTGGGGTGTAGTGGTTTTGAAATGTGAAGAGCCCTTGAGATCCAGGCCCTGTGTGGAATGGCGCAGGGGTTTGTGTAATGTCTTCAGCCAAAGCAGGCCTTTATCGAGGGCCATGAGGCCTAAATGGCCTCTCTTTGGTTAAGCACAAAGACAGCGTTTCTGGGTATTAGAGAGAGACAGAGAGACTGGCTAATGATCTAAAACCCCTCCAACACTGTGGCACAGCCGCTCTCAGCGCTTTTGCCCTCAGATAATCATTGTTTTGTGTCTCAGGTATTTCTCCAACCCCATGAATACCCTCTTCCTGGCCATATTACAATGGAAGCAAGGAAAATGTTCGTTGAGATTATTGGGCTGCCCCGAAATATTGTATGTCAAAAGGGGAAAAAATAATGGAGTTAAAAAAACAAAAAAGCCACACTTCAACTTTGTTTGGAATATTTGAGTACATGTGCACTATATAGTTTTTTTAAGTGCATGGAAGCATTGATCAAATTGATCCCTGTACTAGTTGGATTGAGAAGAAACACATTAAAAATGAAAACAGAGGAAAAGTGGATAACTAAGAGCAGAGCTGTAGAAACCTTGTATCTGTTTTGTTTGTGTTTCTGAGAAGATATAATATGTTATGAATTAATCCTTTAAATTTTAGCTGTTGGCCATTCATCACTATTCTTATGTTTTTTATGCAAGCATTTAAAAAGACTTTCATTTTTAAAAATGTAATTTATTTACAAACTTTAAGTGATTTGAAAGCTGAATTTTAAGCAGTCATTATTTCAGAATTATTGTAATATATTACTTTTAATTGCTCAGTGTGGAAAATAGAACATTTAAAAGAGCAACATTTTATTTATAACAGGTTTAAACATCTAGTATATATGCTCTATCAGTATGTGAAAAAAATATTTAAATTTGATTACAAACTTTAATGTCTTTTTTCCCTTTTTACAGCCAAACTTACCAGCCAAGAATCTTACAACAACTTCACCAACAACAACATGGGTAACCCACGTCTGTCTTCATTACCCAGTTTGACGGTTGTGCTACCACTGGCTCAGATCAAACAACCCATGACCTTGGGCACCATCACCAAGCGCACAGGGTGGGTTTCTGCACACCATTTAACACTTATATTCACTGAGTATAGACCTTTCACTATCATATAACAATACAAATCAAATTTAATTAATGTTAAAGAGTAAGTTCACCCAAAAATTGACAACTGACAATTTTTCTTCAGTTGAACATTAAAGAAGATTTAGCTGAAAATGGGGTCTTTGTTGATTAGCAAAATGCAAGTAAACAGCTACCGGCACTTTGAGAATGATAAAACAAATTTCCGTCAGCAATATCAAATGCTCCTGACTATACATTGAAGCAAAAACTTGACTTGTGAAGCAAAAAAGATCAGTCTGCGCAAGAAACTGAACATTGTTATTTTTAATCAACTGAGTGAATAAATTGACAAAAAAAGTTGGTTGAATCATCACCTCCTACAAATTAACTGTAAAATGGAAACATTTTTATGCAACTATGAAAATGAAAAATGAATTTTGTGAAAAGAAAATCTAGAACTAGAAATACTTTATTCTGACATTTTTAATCTAACTACCTGACCTTCTAGTAACCTTTAGGTCAGGATAATTTTTTTACCTTTGTAATTTGGTGTGCTATGACTTTAAACCAATATCACCTCGCAATGGGCTCTTTTTTTCAATTTCAGGTACTTAATACTTAATAAAAATTGGTTTAGTAATATATTGGATGTGCTAACTACATAAATTTATCACATTTAGTTTTTTTGCCAATCAGTAGTCAAACAGTTGGGTAAAATATAATTGTTGTAAATCACTGGACATATAAAGAAATAAAGCCTAACCATAGCTGGCGATCGAATTTCTCATTTGCGAGAACTGTGTTTGAGGATTTGAAATACGGCATGAGTTTGCATGAACTCTTGACTCTTACTCAAGCCACTTAAGTGTCATCAAACCGTCATTTGCCAGATGATTGCCTGAATTTACACAAACATGCAAACCTGCTCTCTCCCGCATATGGATCTTTGCTGTACTCGGTCGTTAGTTCTCAAGCCAGATGTATTACAATCACTGGACCTATCATGCGGTCACTCTCCATGTAACATGAACATGCCGGTAAAGACTGGTTGCCATATCGATGACTGCAGTGCACATTTACATACTGACTAAACATAATTATGACTTATTTCAATTGTTTATTTTTATTTAAATGCAAAGTTTGAATGGGAAATTCGCTAACGAAACAGTGGCACGTCGAGTCAACTTTTAAACAGGCCTGCAGCTTATTGTCATTCAGAACACTTTACACTGAGGTTGTTTTAAGGGCTCTCACTCATCTAGTTTTGAACTAAAGAGTCGTCAAGAGTGCATCAGCTGCAAGTTTGAATAATTCAGCCGTGCGTTTGGTTAAGTTTCTAGCTTTAAAATCCCGACTTGCTCTCAGTCCTCGTTTTTTTCAATAGATGTGCTGAGTCTGAGGGTTATACATTATAACAGAGTTGACATCGCGTTGGTGTCCTGTCCTCAAGTCCAATCTCATTTCATCCCTTATCCTTCTCTCCTTAGCTGAGGCTAGCATATGTGGCGGCAGACAAGAGACATCCTATGTTGTGCTGAACCGTATTTTGCGTCTACGTGCATGTCAGTCAGTCAGCTGTTCGCATGCACACACCTGTCTCTGCTCATATTCTCCTTGCCCATCAACGTGCCCAAAACATTGTACCCTCAAATGTGCAGCACTCAGAGCTGTGGCTGGGGAATGGGAGATTGTCCTCCTTACATACATAACCTCTGTAATAATGAAACTGGACATTCGGTGTTGTGGCTGAGTCAAGCGGGCTGGTAAAAAGCAAGTGTGGTTTTACACTGGATTCAGTTTCCTAGTCCAAAGATTCTCACTGCTTGCTGCTTGACAAGAAAGTGAGCAAATCAACACATAAATGCACAGTTTCAGCATACCTACACCAGACAAGAGTGGTTTTGTTGGTTTTTACCGGTTGTCGTGTTTTTACTTTGCATCTCACTTCTAAGATTTAGTATGGTTCTGTACTGTAAAGCAAACTGTACTAAAGTTTACACAGCAGATTTGAGATTTTGCTTTTATGGACGGGGGGTAACTTTCCAATTTCCCTCCAATTCACATTTAAATTTTCGCAGTTTGTTTGGATTTCCATTTTTTGATTCTGACTACTCACTCACTATCATTTGGCTTAGTCCCTAATTTATCAGGGCTCGCCACAGCCGAATGAACCACCAAATAGTCTGGCATATGTATATGTTTTATGCGGTGGATGCTAAGGCAGTGCGATTTGGGGAAAATATCTACTTGTGATTTTTTTGACAGATATTGCAATTTCTATTAGATTTGCGATTTAATTTTGTAGTCAAGCTTCAGCTCAATAATCTGTATCGTAGCTTCTTACTGCTAAAATGCTGTGAGTGTTCGTTAAAAAAAGGAACTGAAAATATATTAATTTATTTAAACATTTATTCAAATTGTTCAAATTCTCATTTTTCTCTAGAGCAAACAGTAAACACAAATAAAATGACCTTACATTTCTGTAAACATGTTGAAATCAAATTAGGGAAATGGTGTATTATAAAAACAATAACTATAAAAATACAGAACACTCAGCAAACTAACATGGCTGAAACAACTCTGAAATTGGACTTTGCCGTTGCTTGCTACTAGATTGAGTGTCACTGGCAATACTTTTAGTGTACTTTTTAGCAATACACTGCTCATATAGCCGCCTGTGGTGCTTTTTTTTAGGTGCTGGTTGTTGTATTTCCTTGTGCTGTGGCAACAATTCTATAACAGCTCTTACAAATTACATGTTTTTGTTCAGTGTCTGTGACTTTGAAACCAAAATATTCCCATATTATCGATGTTCTGTTTTTCTTTGATATTAATTAATCTATTAATGCTTCTGAGTCGGCAGACACCATCATCCTACTCGACCGAGCTTTCCTGTTTGTCTGTTTTTCTTGTTTTTTTATTGTGGGCGTTCCGCATAGTTCGTTGCGCAATTGTGATTGGGCAGAACAAAAGTGCGCTCACTCAATTGGCTAGTAAGACTGTCACACACACAGTCACGCATTTGCTCTGGGCAGGGGAAATTAACTAAAACACACACGCGCACACACACACACACATATATATATGTATATATATGTATATATATGTGTATATGTATATATA
>CAIGQZ010000379.1:11227092-11242151 GCA_903798205.1 Danio tinwini
TATATATATATATATATATATATAATAAGCCCTAGCCCTTCCAGCTGCAATCCAGTGCTGGGAAATTATTCTGATTAATTTTGGCGTATATTTAATGATTTAATTATTTATTTATTTATTTATTTTATAACTGGCTACTCTTTACTCTATTACTGGCTACTGATCATAACTGATAATGTCTTTTTTGAACTACTCTTTAAAAAAACTGTCTCTCAACAGTTTTTGAAAGCAAGCTGTTGTATTGTGGTTTATATTTTGTTTTAGCATTTATGTGTACATTTTTTGTTTTAAAATGTATAATAATTTAAATTCAAAGTTTTGTTTTGTGTTTGGCATTGTAATACTTTTATATTTATGTTTAGCTTTATTTGTTTTATTTTAGCTTTGTAATATAAAGTTAGTTCAAAAGTCTAAATATTTAAGCTTATAGTTTAAAATTTTAGGCTTATTTGTAGTTTTTAAGCTTATGCTTTTAATATTTTTTTATTTGATTTGATCTTATTGTACTTCATTTTAATTATAAAAAACTTTATCTTAAAAAAATGTTCTTAAATAAGTGCTAGTAGCTACTATATTTATGATTTAAGATTTTCTATTTCAGCCACGTATATATGATATTGACACTCACCTAATGTTTTATTCACCTAATGCTTAAGACTCATTGTGTAAGAGAGGTGTCTAAACAGCAGTGAGTCTTGATGTGTTAATGTACTGTGCTCTTTAAGGGAGTTATGTCATTGTGTGTGACCTTCTTTTTCTGCGAACCACTTCAGCTGTTCTCCTGATTTCAGCTGTCAAATCAGCCACCATATCCATAGTCCATAGTCACTTTAGCCAGCTCACGACCATCATTTCCTGTCACAGTTAAAGAAAGATTGTAGTGATTGTAGTACAGGTGTGTTAAAGGAAGTTGGAGCAAAACAATGCAGGATATCGGCCCTACAGGGGTTTGGGCACCCCTGCTGTAGATGGTTGCTGTTTTTCAACATGTGTTCTTCAGCGATCTTGCGTCCTCGTGTTCTCGTGTAAGGTGATTATCAACTGCCAAAGTTCAGTTCCAAACTCAAGACCGCAAAAATGGAGGGTGTGTGAAAGTTCCTGGATGTGTTCTTGATATTGAGGACGCACCGATGCAGACTTGAGTACCGTACTTGCTTTAAAAGTCCCAGAAGTCATTGCGACTGGAGGTGGGAAGCTCAGCATTTTATATAGACTTATTATTAAAGTTCGGAGATATAACTTACTTGTCTCAGGAGTTTCCCTAAATGTGAAGGTAAACATTGATAGGAAAATTCTTTATAAAGGCATGAACACATTAAGGGTGTTTATTTGCTAAAATTCATATTAAAATCTGTTTTATTTGTATTGTGCAACGTATATTTGTAAGGTCTTTATGCATAGTATATATTGTGGAAAAGGGGAAAAACAATAAATCGTTGTATAACTGCTGTAATGTTTAAATAATTTCCTGTTAAAAACGTGTGAAGGTCATGTGACCATTAGGAAGAACTAGGGAAGAACGCAGCATCTCATTTCTCAGAGGACGCATTCTCTGTTCTCGCGGTCTTCCGAGTTTGTTCTTTTGAGGTAACTTGGCAAGTCTCCACAAGAACGCAAGACCGTTCTCTGCGTTCTTGGAATTGAAAAACAGCCGTTCTTTCTTGCAGTGGTAGGTGTTGTGGCTTCAGAAATTAGGTGACAGAGCCCATATTCGTTTTATTTGTATTTGATGTTTGAGACACTTTTACAGTTTGTCTTACTTTTTACAAGCAATCCTGTACTGTAATATTTAATTATACCAACATTTTCACAGGTTTATATTTTTAAAGTTTTTATTTGAATCAAATGTCAAAAGTCTACTTTCCTGTTTTAATTCATTTTTGATTTTAACAGTTTTGCAATTGATCTTACTCTCAGCAAGCACCCAATTCTATATTTTTAAAGCTTTATTTTAAGAGCCTTTACTTACTTTACTTACTTTAACCAAATAGCATGAAAGACTCTGTAGATCTATAGATTTCTAAATAAATAAAATGTAGTGAACATAAACTGTGTAAATACATGTAAAATAGCATTATAAACCGCAAAGTATCATTCAATGTAGTGGTATGGACCGTGATTACACATTTAGCTGTACATTACAGTACATATACCAGATAAAGAATTTGTGGTGGGTATATTAAAATGACTTTTTATTTTGTATATCTTTTATTTACATAACCAGGGGATGTTGGTCCTGGCAGTTTATTGGAAGCCATTTAGTATAACAGGACCAGGGGCATTACTAGGGTCGAAAGGGATCGGGTCCCCCACCCTCCGACCCCCATAAAAAAGTTCTAGTATTTTCACTAGAATAAAGTTGATTTATAATCTGATGCTAACTGACATAGCATGCTAAAGTACAATATATCTATAAAATAATAAGCTAGATGAACTCACTGTGATTTAACTAATACAGAAACAGATGTGACTAGCTATATCATATCTAAATAAATATGTCTAGATATCTATATCACATCTAGAAAGCTATTACAATTTACGTTTTTTGAATAATGTATTTACATTGATATGACGCACATTTAATTGATTGCAGTCATTTTATTTCACTAAAACTACACATTTTATACTGTGAAATCAAACATTAAGCTTCATCGGTAGTTAGAAATATTCAGTTTTGCGAAGCAGTTGTATTATTATTACATCACCTTCAGCTCCTCAAAATAATCAATGAATGACAATTTTTTAACACTTGCCGTGTGACAATAGTCCCACTCCCACCTGCCGGTAGAAACAGTTACTGCTGAACAGATGACTATTTAAATACCCAACACAAAATCTGCTTTAAGTGGAATGTGCATGATGTATGTGGTCAAGTTTACTGACCTTATCTGTTCACGGTATGGTAACTTAACTTGCAAAACCAGTGAGATGCCAAAATAATAAAAAAAAAATGTACAAACAATAAAAAAAATGCTGTATTTTTGAAAAAATAAACTTTACAGGTGAAACTCAGTTTAATATAGGTTGCTGGTAGATATAATATAAAATAAATACATTTAAATGGATTTTATTTAAACATTTTTGCTGACCAGATTCAAAATATTTTAACCACCAGGTTGAATAAAAATCCACAGCACTGATTTCATACAGTGTAATGTTAATGTGTGTGTTGCTGGATGGATGGATGGATGGATCTGACCTCACAGATGTGGCAGGCTTAGTGTAATACGTGAATTGAGCTGCTTTTGTGCCATTGTCTCATAGTGCCGTAATGACCGTATGAATAGCTTAAAAAGCTCGGGTGCTACCCAGCCATGTGACATGTCACAGCGTAAAACATTTGCACAAATCACTTCTTTTTAATGCCTTTGGAAGTGCAGCATTAGGCTCACGAAAAGCAGAGAGATAAATGTGTGAAAGATTATTCTGCTGAAGTGGGGTTATTGCCCTCAACGCCCACTGCTGTGACTTCTTTCTTCCTTTCAACAGCCCCCCCATGTATAAATTTCTCAGGAATAAAGACCCTCATAGCACTCTACGGATTTGGATGAAATCTGCTTTTTCACTTGCTTTTTATGTTATTGTTATGGTTTGCAGTCAGATCTGATCTTATTAGAAGTGTGTGAACGTGTCATGTGATAGATAGTACAGTGTTGTCCTACTTATTTCAATGCAGATGTGTCCCATAATCTTTTAAAGACGTTTTATATCTCACAGTCATACTAACTCCAAACTGATCATCAGTAGCTATGTTTCCCTCCACCTATTTTTGAATATCGCATAAAAAATGTTTAATGGAAACGCCAAATATGTGTATACATTTTAAAAATGCACATAAAAAAATGTAAGTACTTTAAACTCTTTATCTAATGGCCCTTGTGCACTGTTTAAATTTACAACCCTTTTGTTATGTTTGGGATGAAAACATCTTTTGAATTAAACTGCTGTAAAAATGCATCAGATTTTTTTTTTCTAATTTATTTTGCATAAATCTGTTAATCAACCTCAATCCTGATCAAAATTACTAAATTGTTTATATAATTACAGGAATACACACTCTTTAATAACATAACTCTTTAATTGTCAAGTTTACAAATGATGTCACTAATTTGGTGAAATAAAACACAACATGACGTATTTTCAGTATAAAAAGTAAACGTGGACTGTATTATTTATTTTTTACTTTTTATCAGTCTTGGACATGTGCAAGATTAGTAACAACATTGGCTTTGATGCATTGTTAGATTTTTTTTTCTCCCTAGTCTCCCTACTGTTGGTGGCTTTTTTGCCCCATTGACTTGCATTATAAGCACATTTGATGGTGCAGAAATACACAGTCTTTGTTTTGTTAAATGTAGTTCTGAGAGTTGATATGCATATTTTGATTTTCTTAGACACATCAAGGTAAGTGTGTAAATGTCACTCTCACACTCACACACTTAGACACACACTTTAATTTGCTGTTATACTCCATATAAAATCCAGAAACTAAGTTCTTTTTTGCACGGGCTTATCTAAAGGGGTAATGGTGATGATCAACAGTAAAAATTACAAATTTTACTTCTTCCCAACAGGGAAACCAACACCAACAATCCAAAATGCATGATTATATGGTGTCATGGTTTTGTAATCAAAAAAATGTGGTTATAATAAAAGTCAATTAGGCAAAAACAGCCACCAACAGTAAATTAATGAGAAAAAAATAAAAATGAATAAACAACAATGCATCAAAGGCAATGCTGATTTACATGTCCAAGACTTTGATAAAAGGTAAAAAAAAAATCCAGTCCACATTTACCTTTTTTATTGGCAATACGTCATTTTGTGTGGGGTTTTTTTTCACGAAATCAGTGCATTTTTATAGTAGTTTAACAAAGGGGTAGTAAATTTGCCCAGAGTGTATTGTTGGTTTTTTTTTTTTTTTATTCAAAGCATTTTCACAATATTTGTGTCAAAATAAGATTCGTCACCAAAAAACGTTCTACTAGCTGAAACACAGAAAAAGTTATGGCCAAATTAGGACACAAAATCACCCCAGAGTGGATGAAAACATCCCCAACAATACAACAGTACAAGGGTTAAGAAAATGTGATTAAACTATGATGGAAACACATTTACTAAATAAAAAAAGTCATGTGATTTTGTTCTTACAGATCATGTGATAAAAAATGTGGGATGGGACAGCATTGATGGACAAACATGTTGTTTTAATCATTCTAAAATCTCTTAGCCAAAGTCCATCATCAAAGTGGTTTGGTATTATTATTTCCCATAAACTGTCTTAAGCAGCTGCTTTTCATTTTGATTTGTCTTCCTTTCTGAGGCGCAAGTAATTTATTATATACTGCAAGAAAAAGGCCAACAGTGGCTCCTACGGCAGCAAATTACTTTTTTATTTTTGATATTTGGTGTCAGTTTATCAGGAAGTGACAGTTCGCTGCATTTACACTGCATAATTTGATGGTCAATTTCTTAAATCATCTTTAAAAGTGACTCGTATCGATCTCGTATCGATCTTCATTGTCTTCATTTATACTGCACATACAACACAAGATGCAATGACCCCAAAACATTGCTGTCCGAAAGCTGCGATAATAAAAGAGTGCTTTTTACTTAATTCCTGTATTTAAACTGTTCAAAGTAAAATTTTTATTATTTTCCTTTTGACAAGCTGTTTTGCTCTAGTTTATGACAGAAAAGTTCTTATTTGGTCAGGTTTTACCATTTTTAATGACGGGGGAATCACAATGACAAGAAAAAAATACAATCTACCTGCTTACACTGCAGACACTAGGGCTGCATTTTCACTGCAGATCTTGATGGTTGGATCTTAGTTTGTGATTATATCAGATTTTTTTGACAACCCGCTTGCATCATTTTTTAAACGTGACTCATATCTTGTTGACTGCATTAACACTGTACACGACAAAGACACAATGACCATGAAAAAAAGAGTGGGTGCTGACTGACAGCTGATAATAAAACAACACTCTTCTCTCCATTCCTGTATTTAATCTGTTTGCAGGTTTCATTTTTTTAATTCTTTTTGACAAGTTGTTTACTATAGTTTATGGCAGAAAAATTCTCATTTGGCCATCTTCTTTTAATCTGGGCTTTTTTAAACCAGTAGGCATCCTAATGTCATTTCCATTGCGCGATTAATGCATGTGATGTATGCAATAGTTTTAGTTTATATTGTTTAAATGGCAGACGTTGCAATCTCTCTGTTTCTCTCGTTAACATGCTTAAATGCTTGTGCTGCATTACAATATAAACACTTTTTTTTAGTCCTCGTGTATGAGATTTAAGGTTTGAGACTCTGCTGAAGTCTGTTCTGAAATGAAAGCATCAGAGTTGACGTCCTTTCCTATGTTTTTTTATCATGCGCGACTCGTATTGACAGGTGAAAATCCGATCTACCTGCTTACACTGCAGACACGAGAACACGGATCCGATTTATATAGGATAAATTTCCACATATGAACAAGGCCTGAATCTGATTTGAGTAAATTCGGAATCCATGTGATTTTTTTTTTCTGCTTACACATACACTGGCCTTATCTGATCTGTGCCACATGGTAGAAAAAAATCTGAATAGGGTCACTTGAACTATGCAGTGTAAAAGCAGCCTAGGACACGCATCCAATTCATATCTGATAAATTTTCACATATGAACGAGGCCCGAGTCTGATCTGAGTAAATCGGAATCTGTGTTTTTTTTTTCCCTGCTGACATGTACGTGGGCCATATCACAATCTGTGTCTCATGGGAGAAAAAAAATTGAAATTGGGTCACTTGAAGCATGCAGTGTAAATGCAGCCTTTGACTCAATGGATGGAAATGGTGCTTTATTTGCTAATGTTTTATGTGATATTCTAGTTAAGCCTAATTCGTGTCTTTAAATGGAAACATAGCTACTGCTGCTAAACAAACCCAGCTTTAGCATGCTTTCACCTCCATGGAAACACATTCATTTAGCGCTGGCGTTCATCCATTTTCACAGCTGGATATTTGCTGAGCCCATTCAGCTGAAGTGTCTCACTCGAGGGTCGTACTGTGCCACTTGAGACGCAACTAAGCAACCTGCCGATTTGATTGTTTTGCTCGGCCCCTGACGTTTGAGTATTTCAAGCCTTGTGTGTGAATATGATTCGTTCATTATTCAGAATGTCAAACCCAATGGCGACTCTAAGCTAATTTTAGCCTGACCAGTGCTCATCTCTCCTGGCATGATTTGTTTGATCTGGGAAATGCTTTGTGATAGAGGTTTGCCAGTGAGAAAGATTCAGTGTGTGTGTGTAAAACTGTAAGGTTTTGTTTCACAGACAGTGATTCACCCCTACTGAACAGTAAAGTCATCCAAAAGGCCGCAGAGTGTACAGCGACTTCTGCCAGAGTTGGATTTCATGTCCTTTTTATTGCTTTTGGGAAACACTATTGGCTGTAAAATGTTTACGGTCATCCATTGCTCTGGCTGTAGATCAGGGATCCACTTCTCCTTCTCTGACTAACCCTTCAGCATGAAACAACATCTCTCACAGCATCTTACTTCAATTAAACCACTATTGAACTTCTATTGAACTGTCAGACTGGAAGAAACTGACCTCATGTCTCCCATGTCTCTCCTAAATACCACCAATGGAGCTATCTTGAGACATTTGGTGAAAATTGAGTCACATATACATGCTTTTTGCCACTATTTTAAGCTTGTGTAGAAAGGGAAATATGCTAAAGTCAATTATTGTATGGCTTTTTAACTTTATGTATCATTATACCATAAAATGTTTGCACGGTCCAATTAATAATAATGCTTTTCCCATTTATCTCTGTGTATCTGTCCCTTCATGAAGACCCTACCTCTTTGGGGCCGGATGTTTTTCCATTAAAACTCCATGGTGAGTTTTTCCAATTCATTCCCAGCATGCTTTATCCTCGCTTCAGCAAAACGACTGCGTTCATTCCATCTTTCATTCATTTCCAAGAAATTGTTCCTTTTTTTTTTTTTTAGTTTATTCTAGCACGTTGTGGGAAGAACCTAGGGATGTGATTTTTTTTGTTGTTCTGTTTTTGTATGTGGATTTGCTGTTTGGCTTTTTTGTATTTTTGTTTAACCTAATTTGATTTAATTAAAATTGTTGCCTGTTGAAATACTGTACAGAAAGGTGAATTGTAATTGTTGGTGGTCATGTATAAACACACACATAAGACATCAGTTTGGCATCTAAAGTTAGTCGATGTCATTGAATTCATGGGAGAGAGAAAAGAGTTTTCTTCTAAAGCACATTGCAAAATATTGTGTTTTGCTACGTTTCACAACATCAGAGCTCTGTTTGTCAGTCCATCCCGTGGTTTAAACGGACTTTCCCTTCAAAGTGGTCGTTCCTTTCCTGCTCTGTTTTTTTCCTAAACAGACAACTGAGGTTGTTTATTCAAAAATGCCTTTGTGTTCGCATTCTCATTGCTGTCGTTATGGTTTTATTGGCTGGTGACATTTTGAATAAGGGTGAAAAAATGATTGGTGCACCGCGCGCAGCTCTCGCCGATGGTTGAGTCAGATGTGTGCAATGCAGTTGCAACCATTCATCTTCTTCACCCTTTAATTTGATGTGACAATTTTATTTCGACAATGCATAATCACTGGCTTGAGTCTATAAGATGAAAAACACAGATATTTTTATTAGATGCAAACTCAGAAAGTTGCTTTGCTATCGCAAGAGGGTGATTATTATCAATATATAACAACACCCGTTCTTGTCTTAAACTTTTTTGAATCTTTTTAAGTGTTGACTACTGTATATTTTAAAATATATGTGTATTTGCACATGTTCTGTCTTAGTTTTTCTTAGGCACAGCTTCAAATATTAAATCTCAGCAAAATGGTCTTCCCCACGTCCTTCACCTCCTAAAATGAATGAATCACATGTGCCGCTGTCCTTCCTCTGGCTTGGGTTTCAGCTTTTGTTGTGGTATCCTCACATACGTTTTAATTAGATCTTTTTCCTGCGCTGCTGTACTGTGATCTCAGAGGACGTATGCATTTCAAAGCCTCATCATTAACATGATAAATCTTAATATTTCCCATAGCTTCCTCCTGACTGGGCTAGGCATATTAATTCGGCACACAACTGGAGCTGCACTTTTCATCGGAAACATATGATTGATTTAGATGTTGTATTAAATGTTAATTAGTTCTTCCTTTTATAGAAGTGAACAGTGTGCTTAATATCACATGGATGTATTAGGGGAATCATCAAGTGTTCCAAAACAAAACACTCACGCACGGAAGAAAAAAAAAGATGGAAAATTGCAGCTCAAGTAAATGGCAGAACATAAGATTTCATCATTAACAGCTTAGGAGACAAATTAATTCATGCAAAATGCAAACTTTTTTTTTTGCTTCATTGGTTCTTGAACTTTCTTTCTGTTCCTTTTCTACATTATATATAAAAAAACATTTAATGAAGAGTATATTCTGATGTTTTAAATTATATTTAATGCGGTTAGATGGAGAAAATGCACCGTCCCCTGAGCTAAAAAAAAAAAGGAACACACAAGTCTCTTATACTCTGTCAATGTGAATGAAAGAGTGTTAGCATCACAAATCTCAAAATCACTCGTAAATACCATAAACAGCTGCATTCATACCTGGGGAATGCATATTTTCCGGCATTTCTCTAAGGGAAAGGGAAATCATGCAGAATCAAGCACCTTCCTCAACTTTCTCCCAATGAGCTGGAACGCTGGAAATGGAGGGGAAAAGTTTCTGTTTCTCTTTTGGCGTTTGATGCCGGCCTCCCAAATGGCTGCCACAGTGTGTGTGGACCGTGGCCGTGTGCCCGAGCCGTGTCCGAGGAAAAGCTGCTGTGAGATAATAAATGTGACGTTGAGAGATATGTCTGCGCTTTGCAGACCCTTTCATGAGCACTGTAACACTGCCCCCGCTGCCTGATGTACACCGACCATATGGTCAGCTTGTCACGGCAAGTCCTCTGATAAGTTCAAATGAGATCCGTGCTCATTTTTTGCAATTTTAAATCAAGCCGTCGCATTTGTTTGAAAAAAAAACGGGGGCCGCCTCTCTTCCCCCCCATTTCGCCCCCCAATGGCGCCTTGTCTGTGGCCGGGGACGTAATGTGGCCAGGCTTTGATGGTGGACATCACAGATTGAATTATGCCCTTGAGGAAAAGCTATTAGCTCACGTCAAGAGTCCTCATATGTTAAATTAAAAGTGGAAATGACATGCAAGGAGTCTTTTCAGTGAATTAGTTAGAGAGAGAGGGGAAAAAACACTCTAGAAGCAGCAGGGGAAATGCCAATAGGGGGAAGACGAAATTGGCTTCTGTTTAGTAGCGTCTGTCTTCCCTTCTCCTCCATCTCACTAAATATGTTTATGTTTCATAATTTATTGATTTTCGGATACATTTTTGTGTAAGCCGCTCCTCATGCCAATATTTATTTAGAATAATCCTTTCGCTCAAATGGCCCGCTAAATCACTGCAGCTCGAGTCATACAAGCCACTTTAAGTGAGACGCAGAAGAAACGAGTGATTTCAGATACAGACAATCCAGCTCCAGTGGTCGCTTCGAGGAAATTCAGATGTAGCGCTAGTGTAAAGTGCACTTAAATAAGAACATGTTGACCAAATCATCTGCTGACCGAAGCCTCTTCAAAAGAGCTCTTACCAAAGTTGGCCGGGTTTAGTCAGCCGCTAGCAGAGTTATGCCCGGCTTTTAGCTCAGACTGGCTCTTTGCAGTGTTTTTGGTCTCATCATCATTACTGGCATGACATTATATACCTTTTAAAGAATATTTCCAGATATATTATGCAAAGCACTCAGAAACAGATACAATTTCCTCTCAGATTTGTGGTGGAAAGCGTCAGTCTGTGATCTCAGAGGAATAAATGTTTAGTAAGTTTGGTTTTGGTATTAAAAACAGCTGTTCATTCATGCTTTACGCAGTGGTCCTTCTAGAAAGTCCTCCTCCAAACCTGAAAAAGCCAGCTCTTCACCTGCGTCCCAGACTGGAAAACTGCTAAACTCATTCACTTTCCTTGCTGCCTTGAACTCTGTGGTGGTCAGGAAGGATTTAAATGCTTTTCTCTTCGGTCAGTGATGGTCAGACCAACGGAAGCAGCCTTTGTAATGATTTCAGGTTATCAAAATGTCTGCTGTCATCTTCTCTCCTCATTACCCCACTTGGGAGTGCTGGTTTTATCTTAGGTAGAAAAAGGAATAGTCTACTCTTCTCTTTACATCCTGTGGTGTCTGAGTGTGTTTGTTTTGTACCATTTCCCCCTGTACTACATTAGCTATGTTTCCATCCAACTATGTGAATTAGACTTATGTACGAAACTGGAACATTGCATTAAAGATTTGCCAATAAAGCACCGTTATAAGTCAGTCGAAGTTGAAGAGAAAGAAAATCGTAATTTCTTGATAAACAGATGGAAAATATCAAGAAGAAAAATTTAGTTTGCTTTGATTAGAGAAGCCACTGTGGCCCATGTTCTTATATAATAAATTATTCGGAGGTGCAGGCAATGCACAATGAATGCAAGGTGGCTTTTGGAGGTTGCTTTTTTGGTTTGGAGACTGCTTTTTGGGAGCTCAGCCATTCAAGTAAAAATAGCGAACTACTTTAATGATGGACTTTGGCAAGTCATTTAAGAAAGACCAAAACAACCCAGCAGGCACAGGATGTCAACATGATGTTAAATTAACGTTGTACCCCAATGTCATGGGATGTTGCATTTACTTTGGAAATGAAAATCGGGTTAACATCAGAACCCAACATCAAGCCAGCGTCAATGTCCAATGTTGGACAGATGTTGCATTTGGTTATTTCCAACAGAACCTAAAAACAACAAAATATCAACGTCTAATGATGTTACAGCTTGACGTTGTGTGGTCGTTACCAATATTACGTCTATTAGACGTTGGATTTTGGTTATCATACCTGACAAAAAAGTCAGTATTTGACGTCAATATGACATTGGTTTAAAATGTTGGCTGGACGGCAGATTTTGGTCACTTTCCAACACAACCTAAAATCAGCTAAATATCAACATCATTTTACGTTCTTATTAGACATCAAAGTACATTGTCTTTAGATGATGGTGACCTAAATATAATCTAATATTAACATCTTATGACATTTTTAGTCTGCTAGGAACATGTCAGATGTTGTGCAATGTGGTTGTTCTGCTGGTTTGTCCATTAATGCTGTCCCATTGCACCCATTTTTGTTATCACACAATCTGTTAAACCACTTGTTAAGCCATGACGCATGGAATACTGTTTCTGGGTCCAAGTCGCTACTCGTTTTAATTGAGAACATATTTGTTTATGACCACTTTTTAGACATCTCACACATTATAGTGAATTTCTCGCAAAGTCATGGTGTACACAACAGCCTCTGGACTTGCTGCATGGATATATACTGTATATTGTAATCATGATTTTCGAAAGTGTTACATCGCTTTGTTAACGTTTACTGTATTATTATTTTGTTGATTTATTTGTTGATTTTTTTTTTGTTTTGTTTTTGAGCCTCCCAGTACAGCGCTTGATCTCAGAAGCTGCTTCACATGACGTCAGATTTAACAAGCGGACACTAAATTACATAACTTTTCTTTGATGCGCATGCTGGAATTTATTCAGTAAATGTGTTTCCATCGTAGTTTATGCACATTTTTCTCTTAATGAATAAAAAGTTTGTCTTGCTCAGTTGTGCACATAAGTTTTCCAACCTTTCAAAATACATGCGCATCTCGGCATTTCCATTTAAGCATTATTTCATGCGATTTTCCAAAATGCTCGTAAGAATAGGTGGATGGAAACATAGCTATTGACAGACAGCGTGACGTTCATGGCTGCTCCGGTCAAGGTGATATACTGACAAACCGCTCGTATCTCCTCATCAGCGGTGTGTGTTGCTCAGATATTTACTTATTCCTCTGTCCAACAGCAATACACTCGTGCCAATATCTCCCTGCCTTTCTTTACTTTGTCTTTAGTCTTTCCCGACCAGCAGTCCTCGCCTGGTGTCGGCTAAACAAAGATGTCAGCATCACTCCTCGTCCTGAGAGTAATTTACGACTCGATGACAGTTTTAAGGGAAGTGACAGAGTGAGAGTGCAGCTCAGCAACAGGTCACTCAACACCTATTAGTGTAATGCAAGGCTGGAGGAGTCCCGGTTCAAACACTGGACAATTCATCCACATTAACTCCCAGTCCAGACTCCGCAGTCTACAACAATTTCATTACAATCGGCAGTTTTGTTTTGCAGTTATCTGCTCTTGTAATGCATAATGACTCAGGCTGTCATTCAATTACAAACTAGAATTGGATTAATTATATAATGGGCCTATACATTAATCAAATTCATAGCCATTAATCACGTTTATTAGTGGTCTTCAAGCTGAAAGGCAATGTCTGGAGTCTGATTTCTGAATAAAAAAAAATATTCTGAAAACAAATTTAGTTCCATTGGAAACATTTCTCTTCAAGTTTATTCATCTAAAATTATAGATATAATTTACCAGGTGATATTTCAGTTATTATTTATCGGTTTGATACATTAATTCAGTGCTCAAGTAATATTAATATTAAATACAGTTACACTGTTAATTTTTTTTAAGAAACATACACACAAACAAATGTTTCTACGTATGTATGGAAACATATGTATGGAAACCATTACTTTTGTAATGCATTTTTACAGAAGAAAAGTATTAGATTGTACTGAAAAATAAAAGTTTTTATTTATTTTTTATTATTATTATTTTATTTTTTATTTTTAGATGAAAACATCACATTTTAGATTTTGTTTTATCACAGGATTTATTGTACTGGAACTTTGAAAAATGCATGGACAGTTTTGTTTATTTTGCGTTTATTTTATAATTATATAATTAAGAAATTATTTTACAGATTATTGACTATATTACCATATTGAATAAATGTTAAGTTGTTTTGTTTTTAGTGTGTTTGTTTTTATTATCTTACTCATTAAGTACGTAATATGGCTTTTATAGACAATTAATTCTGTTACATTTCAAGTAACAGTTTTGAATGCACAAATGTTCTGTATTAATTGTACATTTTGTCTTTGTAAGTTTGGTTTGAGCCAGATTGCTTAAAAAAAGATGAGTAATAACTCGCATGCAATAAAACGTTTTCTTTATTTATTGTTATTTTTTATTTTTATTTTCTTCTTTTTTTTTGGTAGGAAAGGAAAATTTTCATACAATACAACAGTAAACATTACAGTTTTTGATCTTTCTATTTTTTTTACCCAAACCTCACCCCAAGACCTGAACTTATTGTTATATATAATACAAAATACATACAGGTACAATAATTAAGGATATCTTGATTAAGTTTTTTTTTTCTTTTCTGATTCCTCAGTCTGATGTGAGTCCTGATCTCATATTTCATTTTCCTAGTATATGTATAAGAAGATCAAACAAGATTTAAAAGCAAGATTGAAACAGGAAAATATTGAAGCATTACATTTAAAACTATTTTATTTTGCTCTCTCTCCTTCTCATCCATTCGTGTGTATTTGAATGTGTATGTGTGTGCATGGCTGATGGAATCTAGAGCGTGGTTCTGTGTGAAACATCCAGTAGTAGTCCGTGTTTTTGTAGTCTCCTCTTGTATGTTTAAAAAACAGAGTGCAGATTTTACAGTACAGGAGTCGGACAATGATACCACATGGCTACTGTTCTAGGATGAATTGCACAAGCAAGTTCTCATCTCTTGGCTCATGACCTTTTTTCTCCTTTCAGATCTTACTGACGTAAAGAATAATTCAATAGGTCCTAATAATTTTTCTCAAATGCCAAGACTGGAACGAGTCCTTTTAAAAGCTGCTTAAAAGCCTACATTTGAAGCCGCTTTATAAGCAAATGACAACCATTATGTGGTGTCTGTACAGGCAAGACTCCTGGTGTGTGTGTGTGTGTGTGTGTGTGTGTGTGTGTGTGTGTGTGTGTGTGCGTGTGTGCGTGCGTGCGTGCGTGCGTGCGTGCGTGCGTGCGTGCGTGCGTG